>KV424486.1:0-246277 GCA_001632445.1 Peniophora sp. CONT
GCTTTGTCCGCGGTCAACCAGCTTTGTCCGCGGTCAATCCGCTTTGTCTGCAGTCGAATTGCTGTACTTGCAATCAGATGGCTTTGTTCACGATCAACATAGGTTGTCTGTAGCTGACATGATGGGTCCCGATAGCGGGAAATTGACTTTACAGCTCCTAATACAAGTAATATGCTTCACCTGGACTAATTCAGTCGGCCAGGTATGAGGAGAACCTTGTTCAGAGTGGCTGCAGTAAACCAGTTGGCCTACAACAGCAAGGCAGCCTCAGAAGATCAGCTTATGGGGACTTTATTGTCTGAGGCCTAGGTGGTTTGTCTGCGGTCATGGCCGTTTGTCTGCAGACAAGGCGAACTGATGGCGAACTGACGAATTCGCCGCGGCACGTGCCCCACACGACGCGACCATTCACGTTGACGCGGCGCAGCGCGAAGCCAAGCTTGCCTCCTGCCACAACTCCCGCGCACAAGTCGCCAGGTACTCGCAATGTCCCTCTTTACGCTGGCATCGGCAGCACGGACTGTGCTCACTACGCCCTCCCGCTTCTTCTTCTCTACATCTACCACCTCCGCATTATACAAGCTAAAGACGCACTCTGGCGCGAAGAAGAGGTGGACGGCTATGCCCAACGGGAAATTCAAGCGCGTGCGTGGCTAGCTTTGGTCATACAGCCATATTCTGATGCATTCGCCCATAGGCACAAGCTGGACATCACCATCTGAACGTCACGAAGAATGCCGGGAGGAAGAACCGCTTGGGCTTGACGGCGTACTCAAACAAGTCGCAAACGTCGAGGCTGCACAAGCTCATGCCCTATGCATGAAATCTAGAGGGACATTATACATATTAGGTGCGTGGGTTTCTACTTCATGCCAGTCGACTTGCTAATAAACATCTAGCATTACTTCTATACGCGACTCTAATGCATATTTGCTTGCAAACATCTCACGCAGACGAAGTGGGGTCTTCGGTGTCCACCTCATCGTGCGCATTACTCTCCGCGTGCTCCAGCGCATCAGTCTTGCCGCCGAAGAAAGCGCGTATATCTCCCTGCTTCGGGTCGAACGCGGCGCTGCCGATACCGCCCTTCTGACGTTTCTGTTTTTGTACTGTTAGCTTCACGCGACGAGAAATGTGATGTTGTGCGAGCTTACGATGCCGTCGATGTGTTTGTGCTCGTTGACATGCGTGACCTTGACGGTCAAGGGTGGGAGGTCGTTGTCTGCTATTTCCAAGGGCGTGCCTTCCTTCGAAACCTGATGAACCAGTCAAGACATATCCAGCAAACCTTTGATGCGACTTACTGGGACGTCAACTGTGACCCGCGACCACGCCGTGTTCATCAACCCCCTGTAGTCACCTTTCGGTGCACCGCCATCGTTCTTCTGCAGTAACTGCGAAATGAGGTGGCTAATGCAAAGCCCATGGCTAACGAGTGCAATGTGCACGCCCTTCTTTCCAGCCCGTGCCGCCTCCAACACCTGCGGCATGACGAGTTCATCAATAGCTTGCTTTGCGCGGTCCGCAAGATCATTGCTGCTCTCTCCCTCCGGGAACTTCTCGTCGTCGCCAAATAGTACGGGGTAGATGCCCTTCGCGAACTGTTCCTCGAGCGTGAGACCCTTCTCCTGGTGCATCTGCCAGGAGTGGCCTTCAGCGACGCCGAAGTACTGCTCTCGAATAAGCGGCGAGACGGTGAAGGCTGGCTTCGGTTCGAGCTGCGCGTCGTACACCGCTCGGGAAGTCGAGTACGCGCGCTTGAGCGGTGAGGCGTAGATCGCGGAGAAGTGCGTCGTTGCCAACGATTTGCCGCACGCCAGAGCTTGGTTCATACCTGTACACAGTCAGTCTGACGCCTGATGATAATACGTGTTGAAACGTACCGTGGTTCGTCAATGGCGCGTCCTTCCACCCAGCCCACACGCTACGCACGTTGTCTGTCGACTCGCCATGGCGGATCTACAGTCTTTCTCAACGAAGTACTTATACAGATGGATGCCAATTGCGTCTACGCACGAAAGTCACATAAAGGGTCGGAGTTGACATGGTGGTGGTTTGAGATGAAGTTAAACGCCTCGCAATCGGCCTGCCCATAACCCTGCTGCAGCCAAGGACGAATCGGCGTGCCCGCGACCGTCGTCGGAGTCACCGAGTTACCCACGTGTGGCCAACGTCACATGCATGACCGCCCAAGGCAGTGCGCATGCCCGAAGGAAATACGGTATCAGTACACATGCCACCGGGAGACAGTTCTCTCATCTCTGAGGAGTGCGAAGAGTACGAGCGTGAACGGTTCGAAGCTACTCAAAGCTTACGGAAAACCTGGATCCCATCGGCGCCAGGTCCTGAGCTATTGTTGCTCATGAAGCTATACAGTACTTCACTCTACATTGCATGACAGCACTCTCGAGATACTGTATCTTGTATACGTAGCTCTTCATGGGATGATCCTGACTTGCGCTCCATACTTTATAAATTATCTGTCCCCGAAATCAACTTCTTTTCATGTAGCCGAATGTGCCCATTCCCAACGCGTCCAGGGTTCTCTCCAGAGCTCCGATGGACACAGCGTCAGCAAGAAGCCTGTGATTCCTGCTGAACGTTCAGAACAACTTGAGAGAGACACTCAGACCCGAGATATCGCTGCGCGTCGCTCCGGCGCGCGCTTCACCTCGGCTTCTCAGAATCCACGTGAGCGCGTTAACAGCGTTTCTCGTTGAAGTTGCACCTACACTTGCATCAGGCCGTCACCTCACCTGTGCTTTGTATCATCTCACTGTGGCCAATGTCTGAAGCTGAAGATGCGTCTGTGCTGGGAAAGCGGGGGCGTGATGGGGACGCCGCCATGTCCGACGGGGATGATGTCGGACCGCCCGCGCCTCCTCCGCCTGGCGCGGACGAAGACAGTGACGACGATGTCGGGCCTATGCCCATGCCGGACATTGGTGCGAACGGTGCGCGCAAGAAGAAGCGCAAAGGTGCGTTCCCTGTGGTGATATTATACATGTATTTTACTGATAGTCCCCGCACAGTCTTGCCCCATGAGCGTCTCTATCTGGAGCATCTGCCCAGTGCAGATAGGTACTGGAAGAGCTTTATGCATAGGGAGGTCATCAACTTTGCTGTAGCTACCAAGTATGTGCCTTTCGACCTTGATGTGACTTGTAGCCCTAATACTATGCATAGGACGGACTTCGTCATTACCACCTCCACCGATGGCCACTTGAAGCTCTGGCAAAAGCAAGAAGTCGGCATTGAGTTTGTGAAGCATTTCAGGGCGCATGCTCAGCCAATTACTGGCGTTTCGGCTAGCGCAGATGGGTCGCTTTTCGCTAGCATCTCAGAGGATGGCACGGCGAAGGTGTTCGATATTCAGAACTTTGGTGCGTCCATCTGTGTGAATGCTTTGGCGCTAGCTAATCCTTCTTTGAATAGACATGATCAACATGTTCAAGCTCGGATATATACCTCGCGCGTGCTGCTGGGTGCACAAGCGTGGACAGGTGCAGGGTTTACTCGCAATGTGAGTACTGAGCATCAATACCGAACCGCTTGCCAAGACGCTTATTCTACGAGTAGCTCCGAGACTGGCTCAGGAAAGATTCATATATATGACGGTCGTGGAAACGAGACGCCTTTGGAGACCATATCGAAGTTGCACAAAGCGCCTGTGCACCTCTTGACAGTATGTGCGTGACCGGCCAGAATTTGGTGCTTGCGCTCATCTTCTCTTAGTACAGCGACCGCTACGATTGCATCATATCCGCTGATGAGGCGGGTTTCGTTGAGTACTGGCAGCCCAGCGAGCCTTTCGAACTTCCAAAACACGTACCTGGATTGTGGCAATTCAAGACACAAACGGACTTGTATGAGTTCAAGAAGGTGTGTATTCAACACTCGCCTATCTCGGAATCCGCTCATACTGGCTTGCTTGCAGTCCAAATCCACGCCAACATGTATAACGCTTAACCCCGACTCTTCGTCGTTCGTTACTTTCTCGCTGCCTGACCGTCAAATACGCGTGTTCTCTTTCTTATCCGGCAAGATGACACGAAAGTACGACGAGTCTCTCGCAGCGATTCAGGAGATGCAACAGGCTGGTACGGCCGTGTACAGGGTCGAGGACATGGAGTTTGGACGACGTCTTGCAGTCGAAAAGGAGCTGGAGCTACCAGGTCCGGACGGGAAGATCCCAGGCATGTGGATCAACGCCGTCTGGGATGAAAGTGGCGCGTTCGTTCTTTACCCAACGCTACTGGGCATCAAGGGTGAGTCAAACTTGCTCTTTTTAGGCGTTATCTTTTATCTGATTGAGATGCAGTTGTGAATACCGTCACGAATCGCGTGTCCCGATTGCTTGGGAAGGACGAGACGGTGCGGTGGTTGAACTTGAGCTTGTATCAAGGCGCCCCGCGCAAAAAGGGTCTCACAACGGCCGCTATGGTCGCGTCTGCGAACCCCATTCTTGCAGAAAAGGCTGGCCGCGACCCCACGCTGTTTGGCACGGGGTACAAGCGTCAGCGCTTCTACATGTTCACTCGGAATGAGCCAGAGTTCGTCATGTTCCTTTGTCGCTTATGTGTGTGAAGCATGGCTGATTTCCATCTGCAGAGATAAGTCTGGCGATCGCGATATCTTCAACGAGCGTCCGACGCGCGACGAGCAGACCGTCGCAACAACATCTGGAAACGCCCAAGCGCTTGCTGCACCTCTGGCCACGTCCGCAACTATCCATACGACGCTCGGAGACATTCACATCCGACTGTTCCCGCAACAAGCACCGAAGGCAGTCGAGAACTTCGTGGGCCATGCGAAGAGCGGCTACTTTGAGGGTATCATCTTCCACCGCGTCATCCCCAAGTTCATGATCCAGACCGGAGACCCGCTTGGGGATGGTACTGGTGGCGAGAGTATTTGGGGTAGGGAATTCGAAGATGAGTTCTCGGATGATCTCAAGCATGATAGGTATGCAATATTTGATACTGTGAAGAAAGGACGGCGAGCTGATCTCGGAACTCAGGCCTTATACTGTCAGTATGGCAAACGCGGGACCGGCCACCAACGGTTCGCAGTTCTTCATCACTACAAACGCGACGCCATGGCTCGACCGCAAGCATACGATCTTCGGACGTGCTCTATCTGGGCTGGAGACCATCCATGCCATTGAGAATGTGAAGGTCAACAAGCACGACAAGCCGCTCGAGGACATCAAGATTACCAATGTTGTCGTGTCGTAGTTTCTCAGACGCTTGCGCCCTTGTGGGCCTTTGCAGGGTCATTTATAATGTATCAACAGAACTATTGCTTCTGCCTCCCCCCGTCGGGTCCTCACACCCCAACGCTTTCGTGGGTCTATCTGGAATCGTGTTCAGGGATACTCCCTCGACCTGGGAGCTCGGTGGGAGTACATCGATCGCAAAGTTGCCATATTTGCTGTGCTCGCCTATCCCCATCTACTGTACTGCTGGTGATATCGAAAGCAGTCTGAGCAGACAGATTCTTTGATAATGGTGAGCTCCGAGTTATAGACATTTCTGGCTTCTTGCTGGACCGTCGGATCTCGTTACGATCGCCTTCGGCGCGGAGCTTGTCTATCACCTTCGCGCCATTCAACGGGTCGGAGAACATCCCGCCAGCAGCTGCAAGCGCTCGTCAATCTTGACGCCCGTGTCTCCCAGCCAAGAACCTCCAAGCACGCACATTGGTCCAAGCATTGCGCGTGCCTCCTATGTGTACGCTTCTCTCCGCTGTTCAGAAATGGACCTTAGCCGAAGAACGCGTCAGTTTGAGCAGCTGAGCGTGAAGGCTCTCCGCTGCCGACGAAGCCGTAGACTTCTCGATATCTGGGCTGTGGTGCATCCCTTCTTCGACCTTCTCGACATGAGAAAGTAACGTATGCGCGCGTCCCCCAGAGGGTATATAAACCTCTTAGACTTGGACAGTAAAACCAGTACGCTTGACAGTGTACCCCATCCTCGTACTTCTCGCTCTTGACAATGGCCCCGCCCGTCGCTACCGAGACTTCGTACATCCCGTCCGTGTCGGACCTCAAGAGCCAGCTCAACGGCACGAAAACCGAGACGAATGGCGTGAAGCCCGAGGCCAAGCAGGATATCGTCGAGGATTGGTCGGGCAACTACCAGTTTGCCCCGATCGAGGAAGCTGAAGTATCTCGCGCGATGATCAAGAGGCGCGTTGTCCTCTCTCTCATTTCTCACCTCTAAGGTCTTCAATCTAACGGGAGACGAGCAGGTATTTTGACCAGATGTACGAGCGTGCGGTTTCAGACGTCGTTATCGTCGGTGCTGGCTCTGCCGGACTCTCGTGCGCCTACCACCTCGGGACGACGAGGCCCGACCTGAAGATCACTATCATTGAGGCCAACGTCGCCCCAGGCGGTGGAGCTTGGCTCGGTGGTCAGCTCATGACGCCGATGGTACGTGCAATCCCGCGACATCTACACTCGACAGCTCACCATTGTTCAATTAGGTCGTCCGCAAGCCGGCAGACCGCTTCCTCACAGAGCTCGGTGTCCCCTTCGAAGACGAGGAAACCTTCGTCGTCGTCAAACACGCTGCACTTTTCACCTCGACGCTTCTCAGCAAAGTTCTTGCCATGCCGAACGTTATCATGTTCAACGCGACCGCCGTCGAGGACCTCATCGTGCGCCCCGACCCTGTCTCCTCTGGCCAACGCGTTGGCGGTGTCGTGACGAACTGGACGCTCGTGGCCCTCAACCACGACACGCAGAGCTGCATGGACCCCAACACGATCACTGCGCCCGTCATCGTCACTGCTACAGGCCACGACGGTCCCATGGGCGCGTTCTCTGCTAAGCGTCTTGTCTCCACGGGTATGCTCAAGGAGCTTGGTAACATGCGCGGGCTCGACATGCTCCGTTCAGAGCCGGCTATTGTTAATGGTACCCGCGAGGTCGTACCCGGGCTCATCATGGCCGGTAAGTTGCGGCGACGTCGAGACTTGGACGAGCATTGACAGACACATCTAGGCATGGAGCTCTCCGAGCACGATGGTGCCAACAGGTGCGTCCCCTTCTACTCCACCATGTGATAGAAACTGACTAGTTTCCTTTGACAGGATGGGACCAACCTTTGGCGGTATGATGAGCAGCGGAGTGAGGGCCGCTAAGGAGGCCATCCGCATCCTCGACTCGCACAAGGTCGTTAAGGGCAAAGTTGTGGCGTAGGTCTCTGTCAAAACTAGTCCAGTTGTCCTAGCAAACACGGGATCATTGTATAACAGCCATTTACCTATGGATATATGTCTCATTGAGAGTCAGCATGAAAGTTCCATCACATATATGAACCAGTGCGGCGGTGGCGCATGCTGCAACCATTATAAAATACAGTTTCATGGTGCTACAACAAGTAGATCCTCAAAATGTGTTGATACAAAGTGAAGGGTGAAGGCGGAAATTCATGCTGAATGTGGCAACAGGTGGCAGCTGTACATGAGAGTATGAGATATGCAGAACATCGAAACTATCAAGCAAGGCGTACCCTAGCATGCCTCTTCCTCCCCAACCTTGCCTGGGGACCAGCCGCAAAGCAGTCATAGCCCCAGCTCGACGCACAATCATGGCGATCGGTTTCTGACATTCGCCTCAGAACACGGGGCTATAAGAGAGTGGCAAGGCTACGCACGTTCTCATTCAAGGCCACTAGTTCAGCCAAGGGCTGCAGAGACGCTTGACCGAAGGATTCTTTTGTTAGATGACCGAACTTTAGAACCAGATCCTCGCGTTGCAGTCCCTACGCTAGTTAAGTGGCCGAAGCATCTTATTCGCGTGTATAAGCCTTACAGATTCTGCTGCGGGACTCCCAGGCGCGACCGTGTTCACCCTAGCGAAAGGCAGCAACTGTACATCTTGACGGTCTTGTGAGGCATCTCCAGTGGGTAATTCTTCCTTGCGTTCATAGACCCTCTCCAACGCCTTGGCCAGGTCCCCTCGGACTGCGGCAAGGTCGTTGCGCAGTTCAATTATGCGTACTCTTGCAGTACGGACAGCCCAAACGTCGATGTCGGCGCGAGGGAAGCCTTCACGATCCACGAGTGGCGTCTGCATGTCTGCATTATGCGACCGTATAATCGCACCCTGCTCCTCGATTTGGGCTTCGATCGCATCCTTGCGGGACATAAGCGAGCGCGCTTGCTCGGCGGCACTGTTTTCAGATGGTAGAGTCATAACCATAATATCTGCTAATGGAGGAAGGAAGGTGGTGGTCAAGATCAAAAGACGTGGTCTCGCTGACGCGTACTCGCCGAGTCTATTCCTGCCCCCATGATCAACCTTCGAACGTCTGGATCAGCGCTTTGATGTACTCGGATGCAGACCTGACAGTGATGCAGACGTCTTCGACTTCTGAGGTAACGGCGACGCCGGACGGACGGACATGCCGGGTGTAATACATATGACATCGAGCTACATTCCCGAACCTCAACGCGCTCCTACGCGCTCTCGACGCCCATGTTCCGTTTCTCTAGCCTCCTCGCGGCCCTCGTAGTGGCTCTGGTAAGTACGCGCCATATGCTTAGACTACCGTGTATCTCTGACGAACCACTCTGACCAGGCTGTTCTATCATACCGTGCTCGTTACCTGATCCCCAATGTCCTCCTACCAAAATCAGGTTTACCTTCCGAGTACTACTATGGCAAAGGCTCGTGTCGTACTGTGCAGCATCCGGGGGTAGCTTCATGTGAAGATGGGCGGTTCTGGGACAATGCCGAAACCGGCGAACGACGGTTGATACTTAGCTGTGACCCAGGTCGACGGGCATGGAACACGGTTATTGGTCCACTCCGCGACCCTTTGCCTCGCGGTGCCCTGTGGTTGTCAGACCTACAGCCATCCACCGCCAAAGCACACACCACCACCAGCTCGCACACCACACCCTCGCGCCCCCCCTACGAGCTGCAGCTCCCTCGCAAGTTGTGAAGTGTGTGTAATCTGTGCCATATAATATGACTACAATTATAATTATGCGGTAGAATACATGTACAGTACACTGTGCACTGTTTGATGCCCCATTTGCTGGTGATCGTGCCCTCCTATGCCCACACAGCCACATGTCAGCATATAAATAATTGAGCAGACTCGCAGGTATCTGAGGAGTACTCCAATGAATTTTCATGGCTGTAGCTGTACTGGGGGAGTAGTGGTAGGCCGACAGACGGAGGTTGCTTCTCGTTGTCGAGATGTTGCTTGCACGTGTGACGTCAGCGCCCCCTTATTCGTCCGCCATCCGGCTTCGGGTTTGGGCCGAGGCCAGTTCGCACGTGCAATTTCCTAATTCGGGGCGTGCGGTTTGGGATCTGCGCATCGCGCGTGCATCATCTCGACATTACCTTACCACTCTGCCTTCCCGTACACGAATACTTTAGTGCGCTCGTGTACAGATTGTCATGGGCTCAAACTAACACATGGCAAAAGAAATCGGGAGAAACCGGTCGATATACGGACAAAAAGCGCCATGCGAATTTCGGCGTGCGAGCTGGCGGTGGATGGCTGTAGAGACACTGGACATACACAAGATCGAGCTAGTAGGATTTCCCGGAGACCATACATTTCACCCACTTGGATTCGAAGCATCTCCTGCCCGCTCTGGCAAGGCTTCGCGCCTCTTCGTCGTCAACCACGCTCGCAACACAAGCGTGATCGAAGAGTTTACGCTCTCCTGGGACCGACCCACATCAGCGAACTGGATTCGAACACTCGATCTACCGTTTCTGAACACTCCAAACGCAATCTCCCTCACATCGGATAACTCTTTCTACGTGTCTAACGATCATCATTACTCTCTTCGGCATGGGCTCATATTGAGCAAGCTCGAGACCTTCCTCGCGCTCCCTCTCAGTCACGTCGAGCATGTTCATGTACCTACTCCTGACGAGGACGCTCAGCCTGTGGCAATGACTGTGGCGGGCAGCATTCCATTTGCCAATGGTGTTGCACTATCCCCGGACGGGGCACTTGTAGCAGTGGCGTCCACTACCGGGACTTCCATACGCATATACGCCAGGCATACTCCTACCAACTCCTTACTGCCTAAGGATGAGATCCTCGTGCCCTTCGCCCCAGACAACCTATCCTTCGATGACGACGGCGTTCTCCTTGTCGCCGGACATGCAGACATGCCAGCGCTGACTGGCATGGCAGAGGATAAACCCGGAGTTCGTGCTCCCAGCTGGGTGATGTCATTGCGTCCAACATCGCAGCCCGTAGACATGGTGTTTTGGGATGCAAAGGCATCCTTTTCGGCGTCTGGGAGAGTTCCTCCGCCGCCTACAGGCTGGGAGATGGAGACGCTGTACCAAAGTAATGGACATGGCGGGTTTGCTTCTTCAGTATCCGCATTTCGCGACGCACGGACCGGTCGCCTGTTTGTTACGGGTCTGTATGAGGAGGGTCTGCTTGTGTGTGACTAAAGTGTGTAGGGGGACAAGCCTGAAGTATTCTATACCGTGTATGTCTACAATTCTCGGCACTAAATGACGCAGTGATTCTTCCGGCCAGGTTGGCCCTTGTAACGCCTACCTACTCGCTCATGATGTACTTTCTCATTATCACTATGCTCTCTGACAAGCCCTATCTTCACATGTCCGACTAGGAATCTCGGCACATCTCCCAACTCAAGCTGAAAGTATGGGCGGTTCCGAAGCCAGAGTACATATATAGCACGAGATAAGTAAGTCAAATATGGTAAATGTCCGTGTTGTCCTGGCTCAAATGTCCGTTACATGCCCGTCATATATATTCACTGTGATAGATTCGTGTCAGTGACCAGCCTTTTAAAGCGCAGATGAGTGACGAGGAAAAGTCAGTAATGCGAGTGCCACACAAGTGTAGCACTCTTGTGATAAAACCGGACATAGATCATACTCCTTCCCGAGCACGCTTTCGCGCGCTCCGAAGGGTCATCTGGCCCCGGCAGCTGTCATCATTCAGGAGGGCTTTCGTGTCCCTCATGGCGAGTGTAGAACATCGACACTCACTCAAATTAGTCCTCCTCATCTGTGAGTTCTTCGCCCGCTCGTATGCCTGCGTGACGTTCGAGGCCTGCGCGGCGTGCCCATGCTCGACCGTCAGTGTACGGAGGAACACGCAATGGGAGGAGCAGGGCATAGACTGGGCTAAGATGACCGTCGTCAGATTAAGGGTAGGCTCGAGGGCTAGTGGCAGACGTACTATCGCCCGGGACCGAGGTTGAAGAACAACTGCAGGTTACGCTTCCAGCCAAGGTCGTAGCTGTTGACGAAGACGTCGCCGCGCTCGCGTGCCATGGCACGGTAGGTATCGTGGTCATGGCCCTGTGAACAGCCTCGGTCAGAGGAATATATGGCGGGGGAAGACAGAACGGAGCGCACCTCTACGGCCGTCTCAGCTTGGCTAACAGCGTATAGATGCCAGGCTAGCATTACGCTGACTGCGAAGCACATGACGAGGCATAGCACGAAGGTCACGGCAAAGTACACAGCCGGTACGTTGTGATCCCAGGTATCCTGTAAGCAGCAGTAAGTATGCATAATCTTGTAGCAGCGGGAGCGACGGGAGGTCCCGTAGGAACGGAGAGGAGTCGCGTGGTGACGGTAAAGACACACCTTGAAGGGATCGTTTAGCCCAAAAGCGTCATAGACGTGCGGGATGCCGGTCAGAACGTAGGAGGCAGTCGCAATGACAAGATAGGCCCTGTCAGCGCTCCGTTAGCACGTGCGTTCATTCAGAGGCAGCTTCACGTCAAGTCGACACGGAGCTCGCAGTGACGACGGATCTCTTGCAGACTCGGCACTCGAAGGAGACAGCTTCTCGTACACAAGGCACAAAGCCAGGAACGTAACGCACATGAATAGCACAAAGTGTCGCTCATTGTTGATTCCCACGCATTGGTTGATCCCTGGCGCTCACAAGTAAGCAGGCGCGTGTTGGATGGCGGTAACGGCCATCGTCACCGACGAGGGTAGTACGTACACTGTCAATGAATTAGCGTTTTCAGCAGGCCGGAGCACAAAGAAGTAGAGTGGGTTGCGCATGGCATAGGCCATGCGAGAGGGTGGAAGTGGAAGACAAGAGAAGGCTGTGGCGTACAGGACAGTGGTGATCGAATTTCAGAACGCATCGGTTGCATATGCGGCAGTGGTGCGCTCTCTCTTCCCGGCGTCAGCGTATACGAAATCAGGCAATAATGGCACACGAACCTCGGGCCGCGTCCGGTTACACTTCCTACACATCGCGATGCTGGCAGGTGTCATGTTTAATCCAAGTTCGTCGCTCCAGCTCACGCCACCATGACGCTCGTCACCAGTTCTTCTCTTCGCCCATAGTAAGCTGTTGTGACCGTCGAGCTGTATAGGTGGTTCGTCGACAAAGCCAGGCGAAACTGTACAGGCATAATAGTAGTGCGCGTAGAGATTTGTGATGATGAGCAGACAAGGCGGCACAGTCAGAACCGGCCATGGAAGTGAAGGCAGAATTACGTCGAGGAAACATATCGTGCCGCCGATGAATAGACAGGCTGCAAGGCCGATGAACCACGGCCCCGCGAAGCCGGTGATGGCGTCGCCCCAGCGCTCAACGCGCTTGAAGCAGGCGAACACGCAGCGGGCGGCAGCACCAGGCATTGTTATTCGCTGGGCTTCTGGAGTGCACGCGACTGACTTCAGAACGGGTAACCGGGTGTGCACGCGGGGCGATGGTGGAGGAAGAGAAGCAAGTCACGCGTGAAGCTCACGAAAGACGCTCAGCGGCGTTCAGCCAGGGTCGTGGCACTCTAACTTGTCCGAGCTTGATCTTGTACATAACAATGCCCGGTTGGCTGAGATTTTATTGGTTCGCTGGGCGAGTACAAAACGGAGGGTGGTTGTGGCAGAGGCTGGGCGTCACGTAAATCCCACAACTCAACTCGCAGCCCCTCGCTTGACTCCGAACCGATGCCAGTGCCTTCCATTTCACGCTTTAGCTCTTCCTCCCACATCGGGCTCCTCATTGGACAGTCTCCGGCGACTATGCAGTCTAACTACACCAACTCTACAAGAGACCCGCTCTCGCTTGATCATATCCGTTCAGTCTTGACTAGGCTGGAGGATACCATCATCTTCGGTCTTATCGAGCGTGCCCAGTTTGCGCACAACCCGAGAATCTACCAGCGCGGTGCCTTCCCAGAGCTCGTCAACATCAGCTTCCAGGGCAGTTGGCTTGAGTGGTTCCTAAAGGAGACCGAGAGCTTCCATGGTGAGCGCGAGCGCCTATCATTTCGGGACAATGTAGATCTGAACTCGATCATCAGCCAAAGCGCGACGATATACTTCTCCTGACGAGTATCCGTTCACGCCGGTTTCTGAACTACCTCAACCGGTGCTTCCTGCACTCGCCTATCCTCCATTACTACACCCCAACCGCGTGAACGCCAACTCCTCCATCCTCGCCTTCTACACTCGCTCTATCGTACCGCGCATCACCGCCGGCGCCACTCGCGCGCTTGCTGCAAGCAAACGTGCCAAAGGCATCGTCGGCGAGGATGAACAAGAAGATGACGGAAACTATGGCTCGGCGGCTACGCTTGACATTGAGGTATTGCAGGCGATGAGCAAGCGTGTGCACTATGGTTCGCCAAGTTTTCACCCGGCAATCCTCGTTCCAGCTGTACTGAATGAATCCCAGGCAAGTTCGTCAGCGAGAGCAAGTTCGTCGCCGACCCCGCCGCCTTCATCCCACACATCCGCAGCCGCAACACTGAGGCGCTTGAGGGGCTTATCACCAAGCCCGAGGTCGAGGCGCGGCTGTTACAGCGCCTGCGCAAGAAGGCGCAGATGTACGCGCAGGACTTTGCATCGGACGGCGAGGTACTTGCCTCAGGCAAAGGCAAGATCGACGTCGACGGCGTGGTTGACCTATACGAGAGTTATATCATCCCACTTACCAAGGAAGTTGAGGTGAGCTTTTGTTCAAGCGCGTTGTTCTGAAATACAGCACTGATCTACGAGCGTTAGGTTGACTACCTACTTCAGCGCCTGGAGGGTCTGTCAAATGAAGAGGTGGACGCTCTGTCGAAGGGCGCCAAAGTTGATCGGCATGATCGGTAGAAGCTTGACATAATGCTCTTTGTTTCGCCTATATGGTACTGAACAACTCTATTCCAATATGTATCAATGTTATGTTGTATCCTTCTCTGTATCGACTGAACGTAGCGTACCCATTCGTGTATGTTGAAGGGCCCAGTTCATTCCCGACAACGTCCTGAGGTGACGTCAATAGTCGGCCGAAAGCCATCCGGCAACCGGGCCGACGATGGATATCGAGCTGATCGTCATCTAAGGCTCTTCTCTCTTGCCACAGCCCGCCACCAGCTCCCGCAAAGATGAACGCACGCTCACTCAAGGACATGCTATGCGAAAGTCCTCATCCTACTCTCCTGGACGCCGTAGACGATGGTCAGAATCATCGCGCCCTTCTCCCACTCCTCGAGGCCGAGTTGCAGCGTAGCTCGTCTCGCCTTCAACGCCTGAAGGAGTATCGCAATACTCTGACATCCCCCTTCTATAACCTGCTACCGGAGATCCTCTCCTATATATTCTTTATATACGCTCAGGATAACAACGAGCTGTTCAACTTGCGATGGGCGCGGCTACTTCTCGTGTGTCGGCGCTGGCACGAAGTTGGACTGACAACGCCTAAACTATGGAGCTTCATCACCATATTTTCCCCAACGACCTCGTATTCCGAAGACCCTGTTCAGGACGTCTTGGAAACTAAACGTATTCAAGCCCAGTTTTCTCGATCGGGGACGTGGCCCGTCACCATAACTCTGAATCCGGACATTGGTATCGCGAGCATGAAGTGGGCTATCATACCTTGGGATACATTCTCCATCCGTTCTCTGGCGATATACGGCAGTAAATCGCCAATATTTGATGATATCTTATCCGCCTTGGACTCTCGCTCTCACTCGATGCTAGTGGAACTCACTCTATACCGGTCTTTTTTTCCCGGAGATCAATCTCGATTACAATACATCCCAGACAGCCTTTTGGGACATGGGGCGCCGCAGTTGAGATTCCTGACGGTCGCGGGTCTGTCAATGAATTTGAAGCTATTGCACGGCTTACGCAAGTTGCACATCGATCGGTATCCGACCGAGCACCTTCCTGAGTTGACGAAGGATATCTTGGGTGTTCTCTCTCGCTGCCCTGAATTGGAAGGGTTTTACCTCCTCCTGCAGGAGACCGTCGCACAGATTGACAACACCCTACATGATTCCCCAGTGCCTCTTCCACGACTCAGTGTGCTCTCTATCCAAGCTTCCGTGCCATTATGTGCTTCCCTGTTGAACGCACTCTCCAGTATACCGAGCACCGCAAAGATCTTTATGTCCACTCTTGATGTACAGCCAAACTTGAACCCGTCGGTTGCATCCTTGATCACACACCTGGCCACACATTCTCAGCAATGGGAATCCCCAGCCATCCGCGCCTTAAGTCTAGCGTATGCACCTGACTTTGCTTCTCACCCGCCGCCTCTTCGTCTGGAGTTTACTGGACAACTATATCCAGAACGGCACCGCACCTACGATGACAACTTCGGGGCCTCACTGTACATTCGCTTTATGACGCGGTGTGCAGTCGAATTCGAGATCAGGTCGCTGGAAAAGTTCACCCTGCACGTTATGGGAGCCTGGAAACTCTCGAATGTGACCCACCTAGACGCACGGTCGATTGACAGGTGGCCCGTAACGATCCCTTGGCGTGCCCTTTTTGAAGGACTGACTGCGGTTGCGACAGTGATCGTACGCATTGATCATGAAAGCACACATGCTCTTCTTGGATATCTCTCTACCCAATTGAGGGAGAACGGTCGACGCGTTGTCGCAAACATCATCTTTGATGCCCGCGATATCGAACAGGGACTGGTCCGGCATTATCAGGAGCTTGACGAGTCTATGACCAATGAGACGTTCTCTCGACGTATACTCATGCGCACCATGATGTACTGTTACGAAGCTGCCCGTGTGGGCGTCGCGCTGGATACGGTGGAGGTCATGAACGGCCTAAATAGTTCGAGGTTTCCCCCGTTTGACCCTCCTAGACCTTCACTTGTCCCTGCCATTGACTCTGTCGAGTGGAGTGAGCTATATGCACATCTCAACGAAGGGTTTATATACGAGGGAGTGCTTTACAACCACAGTGTTGGCAACGAAGGTATCAAGAGGGACTCTTTCGGTGCTGGAATCTGAATGTTTGTTTTTGTATCTATCTACCCCTGTCTCCTAGTGTCCCCTGTGAATTTTGAACCAGTAAAATACCCAAACACGCGTGCAGTAGACATCTTATAAGCGAAGCTGTAAGAGCTGCAAGGCGTGAAATATACGCGTGTGCAGAGTGCACAGGCGGGCTAACGATCTTCAGGGATCTCGGCAAATTCCCGTCGGCTACCCGGACCGGTGGTGATCATTGAGAGCGCTCTAGTTGATTGCATGCGCGTCTTCTCTTGTCACAGACCACCACCAGCTTCCGCAAAGATGAACGCACGCTCACTCAAGGACTTGCTTTGTGAAGGCCCTCAGTTGACTCTCCTGGAAGCTGTGGATAGTGGCCGGAACCAACGCGACCTTCTTCCACTCCTCGAAGTAGAATTGCAGCGCAGCGCGTTTCGCCTCCAACGTTTGAAGGAGTACCGCAACGCTCTGATATCCCCCTTCTACAACCTGGCCCCGGAGATACTCTCTCGTATCTTCTTTATATATGCGCAGGATAACGATGAATTGTACGATCTCCGCTGGACCAAGGTGCTTCTTGTATGTCGGCGCTGGCACGATATTGGTACCCTCACGCCAAAACTGTGGAGTTTTATTGACTTATCATACGGATTTTATCGCTACCGTGATGTAGAAAGCGCCCAAGCAGAAGCTCTAGATGTAAAGCGTCTTCAACGTCAAGTCTCTCTCGCCGGACTCTGGCCATGTGCGGTCACATTGAACTTAAAACAGGGCTTATCTGACATAAAACAAACATGCCTGCCAATGTTTTGGAACCCACAGTTCCTCTACTCACTCATCTTGACCGGGAGCGATTACTTCATGAACCAAGTGCTTGAGGCCTTGAATGTGCATCGGCACAGCACCTTGACGGAGCTTAAGGTGTACGGGTACGTGCATAACATTCAGCCTGACGGGCTCGAGATACCCACTCTAGGCCTCCCCGCCGGAATTCTTGAACATAATTTACCGCAACTGAGATGTCTAACGATGACTGGAGTGCGTTTTAACTGGGCTTCCATACGTGATCTGCGTTCTATCGACGTTCAGTGGTACCCGGCAAGCCACTCAACTGCTCTCCATGACATACTTGATGCGCTCGCCAGATGCCCTGCACTTGAAGAGTTACTGCTCACCCTGGAGGGTTTTGCTCACGACTATGACCTTTCGTTCACGCCGCAGCCCGTAGGGCTTTTGTACGCGCGCACGATATATCTCAGCGGACCCGCTGAACTCTGTCTTACACTATCTCGGGCCTTAGCGGATATACCCGGCACCGCGAAAGTGTCTATCATGGTTCTCGATGCTTGGCTTCCGCCAGCTATAGATTATTTCCCGATCTCCTCCTTGATATCGGAGTCATCCAGGCATGCCAATCGGCGCGATGCACCTGTCATCCATGCAGTTAATCTGGTGCAGCGAATGCTCGTCCCCACCTCCCAGTTGGGAATATCGGGGCGTCACCAATTGAATCGTTCTCTCGATCTCCGCCAGGAGCGTTACAACCATGAATCTTCAGACATCCTTTTATCGATGAAAACGAATCATATGCAAGAAGAGCAGATCTGGACTTGGATTAGCAATCTGACATTGAGAGTTTTGCACCTCTGGCCGCTGGCTCATGTTACTCATTTGGACGTGCGCCAGACGGACTGGCCCATGGGAATCCCGTGGCAGGTACTCTTAGAGCAATTGCCTACCGTCACGACTATCGTCACACGTCCTGACTTTCCCGGTCCCGACTCCCTACTCGAATATCTCAATGCGCAGTTGCGAGACCATGGACGGCGCGTCGTCGCCAACATCATATACGACGCTCAGAAAGTGGATCACCACTCCTCGTATCCTTTTCCTGCTAGTTTAGAGGCGATCTGCCGACTAGTAGTTATACGTACCCTGGCATATTGTGCAGAAGCAGCCCGCGCTCAACTGCCGCTGGGCACGTTGGAGATAATGAATGACTCCGAGGCCGTGTCGAAATATAAGATTCGATTACTGGAGCCTGCGACCGACATAGATTGGAGCGAGATGTACAGAGACCTCAACGAAGGGTTTGTGTACGAGGGGATGTTGTACAATGAAGCTGTGGGAGCTCACGGCATAAAGAGGGAGTACCTTGACGGCGACATGTAATAGCTTACTTCTATACCTATTCAACTTTGTGCAGCGATGTCTTGCGGTCCGCCTCAGTTCGCCCATAGCTCCGCTACGCTACGAGAGAGTTAGAGCAAACGTCTGTGTCATTCGCAGACACGACCAGACGGGTTCGAGCAGTAGCAAAGAGACAAGAGATACACGGGACCGCGAACAAAAGACCGAAAAGAGAGCGGATAGGGAGTAAAGAGTAGCCTGTAGGTAGTCTGATAGAATGAAGTTAATGATACAAGTAGCACTGGCGACAGGATGTGTATTCTGCAAACATGGTATGAGCAGAAGCAAGATGGACGCAATGGAGAACGGGCGAGAGAGATCAGAAAGGGATAATAGGATAAAATGAGCGGGTATGTGATGGCGGCCGTGCCGCAGACGTTTCTTCCAGATAATGAACAGCAGAAAAAAAAAATCAGAGCCCTAGATCTGAGGACGGTCGGAGGTCAGCACGAATCAAGCGGGTTCAAGGCGAACGAAAGCTCGCACCTTCGAATAGGCGCTTAGCCTCCTTCTCGCCGATCTTCTGCGTCGCGCGACGAACGAGCAGCTTCTCGGTACGGAAACGCTCGTAGAGTACTTCACGCGTATGCGTTTTGAGCATCTAGGAAGTTACACGTCAGCACGATCATGGACGGACGATGGGATATATAATCAGGGAAGCAAAGGAGGGAAACACGGTGCGTGATGTATCTCGAAGCCATAGACGCCCATGTTACTCGCATGAATGGAATGCATCACGTCAATCAGAGCCACAGCTCCACCAGGCCACATCTACACGTGCTGGTTCGGGCCACAGTGACTACCACGGAGGTATCATGATGTGTGGCACGTTCAATGGGCGGATTCATCGCACGGGTCAAGATATCCAATAGGGCCAGATAAAAATATGTGAAAACACACCTTCATGTGTGTGCTCAGCACCGCGACGCGCAGCGCCGCAAAGTCGCAGTGTGCAGGGTCCAAGACGTCGACGGTGCCCCACCGGTACGCACGCGTGAACACGCCGCGCAAGTTCTCCGGTGTGCCCGTTCCAACGAAAGAGCTGTCTGCTTGCGAATGGCCGCTGACACTCTGGTCGGGATGACCATGTCCGCTCACGCTCTTCAAATCGCCACCAACATAACCGTTGCCGGGCCTCCTTGCGCGCTCGGGCATGACGAGGGCGAAGGGGACCGCACGCGCAAGATCGCGTTCTGCGACGCGCGCGGCGTCGAAGCGGGCGACGGGTACGCTGTCTACCTCGGAGGGATCAATGCGTACAGGTGAGCGTTCGCCTCCTGATCCATTGCGTATACGCGAGCGCGAACGGGAGCGAGTGGGTCGTGCAGAGGACGCACGTCGTCCTGTGCGTAGCTTGATGACCGGACGAGCACGTTGCTGTGGTTCTTCCTCCTCTTCTACGACAGCGCTTTCATCTTCAACCCCACTGTCGGGACCTGTGGCATGACCATTTCCATTCTCGCTGGGTTCGGAGAGAATGGCCGAAGCGGTTTCCACCATAATCTCTTCGTCAACACTGTTGTCCCCCACGTCAGGCTCGACGCTGCTCTTTGCGCTTCGAGTGGCGACGAAAACGCCGAGGTCGAGTTCGGCCTTGGCTAGTTCAGCGCGTACGGTGGCTTTACAGCGAGCAAGCCGAGAGTCGGAGAGCATGTCTGCGCGAGCAATGACAGGAAGAACGTTCGCGCGACGCGAGAGACGTGCAAGTGCGCGGAGGTCGGCAGGCGCCAGAGTCAATTCTTCCTCTTCTTCCTCCTCTCCTTCGCCCTCGCCCTCAGAGTCCGAGCCAGAATCAGACGTGAGCGGTGGTGTACTCTCGCTGGTCTCTACATGACGTGTCGCGCTGACGGTCGCGTCTGACTGCGCCCTTGCGTGCTGGCGATGGTACGCTCTGCGCTCGCGCTCTCTGCGACTGATGATGCTGTCCGGGTCAAGCATGTAAACCAAAAGATGAACATGCTTGTCCATCCTCCCCGCCGTGGGACGCACGACCTTGCTCTCCTCCTCCATCGTCTCCTTGAACCTCTGCTCCAACCCAGAAATCAATGCACCCAGCTGACGCTCCAGCACAAGCTCGCGTCCTGGGCGTACGTCCAATCCGGGAGTATCCGTCACACGTAGTGCGAGCCGGTCAAACCGCGCTTCCGCGAGGTCCGCGGCAAAGGTTTGCGTAGTGGACGTGGGGCGCTTCCCGCCACGCAGGAATGTGCGCAGTTCTGGCGTAGGCTTCGAGGCAAGATCGGACGTCGCGAGTAATAAACGCAAGAAAGTCGTCTTTCCAGTCCCCTGCGCGCCAGCAACCTATACAACATTATGTTGAGTTGAATGGAAGAATGAGATAACCAAGAACGCACCATAAGATTGAATTGCGGTGGTGCGCGCACAGGTCGGCGCGGACGAGCAGTAACAGTCGGTGCGGGACTCTCGGTACCAGCACGGGGATCGAAAGCAGCAGCGCCCTCGCGTTCGTACAGACGCGAGATAGTATGTTCGCGGCTGCCCTCGCCAATGCTCATGGCTCTGAACGGTTTATGCCACGGCACAGCGCCACCAGGACCAGCGAGATTCGTCTTCACCGGGCTTGCCGGCAAGCCAGGCGTCGTCGTGTCGGTGGCTTCGGGCTCTGGCGACTCGCTGCGCAGCGCGTCGGGGTCGACCAGGTCCGCGGGCCATTGCAAGCCTGTCGCGGACAGTTGCGGGAGCGAGGGCGACTTGCGCGGAGGCTCCGGCTCTTGCTGGGGTGTCGCGGGTCGCTTTCTAAAGGATTTAAACATCGCGCTCAGCGCTGAGCTCGTCGTTCAGGACAAAGGCGACCGACAGGGACGCTCCCGCCGGCTAACCATTTCATCCACGTGCGCGGAGGCAATTCTTAATTTCTGGGATCAAATGTCCTTTCTGCGGCACAGAGATGTTCTTGAGCTAATATTGATTCACTCCAAGTGCTTCTAGAGTATCCTCAGAGAGAAATCTCGTCTCAACTGATAGCGCTACTGAAGGATGTAGAGGAGCCCAGTGCGGGCCCGCTTTCGTGTCCGCCGCGCGGCCGATATCAACTTTGTCCATCGGTTAAGTACATTCATGGAGCGTTTGCAATGTACACGCTGAAGTAAGTACAAGCCTGTCAAATAGTTAGAGAATCCGGAATGAGTCCCTCTTGACACCTTCTGATCCCACCGCCGCGTTGTGAAGTACCCCGTCGTAGATGAACCCTTCGCGTAGATCCTTGTAGAGTTCGCTCCAGTCGCAATCACAATCGGCCGCGTCGTGGCCGAGGAAGCAGGCTCCTGCCAGAGGAATCTTCGAGTCATAGACGACCTCGACTGTGTCCATTGGCACGCCCAAACGAGCAGCATCTGCGCAGTATAGCAGAACGCGCATCAACGTCAATCTGCTTCTGATAGTCCCAGAGACGAGTTCCGTACTGTTCACATTGAAGATGATGTTGGCGACGACACGCTGCCGATGCTGCCTAAGTTTTGTATGAAGGACTGCAATGAAGGAGTCTGCGTTATCACGTCCAAGGGGCAGAGACAGTATGAGCGTCGTGATCGCAGGTAGGCTGATGAAGAGTGTCTCCCAAGCGGCGACGTGGATGCGGGTAGGGTGCAAACGCGCATCCAGGTGCGTGACGTTCGCCAGTGGCCATGACTGTATCACACGCAGCGCAGCCTGCAGGAAAGTCTGCCCGAGGCCGAACCTCAGTGATACGGCAACATGAGCGCTTCGGGGAAAGGGTTTTGAGAGTATCATGTCGCGCTCTACATGCGGTAGGCCTGCTATATGGAGCTCCTTGCTGGGAATTCGTTCCCATATGGGACTCAGATAAAAGGTAGAGTTCAGGGTGAGGGTACGAATGACGGGCGCCCCTTCCTTGAGGGCGTGGTTACGCGTGTATGAGAGCACCGATCTCAGTGACTCTGAGTCCCGACTCTCCATGAATCCGGACATCGGTACAACAATATTTGCAGTCGGCGGGACATCTATGAAAGAATTTAGGAATCCTGCACATAACTCCGATGCGCCTTCTATGCAGATTGACGCAATGTGTGGAAGCGAAGCTGCGACGTATGGCCTGCTAAGAGGGCGGAAGGTCGATGTAAAACGCAGGGAGAGGCTCGAAAGGAACGGAAAGCGGGAAAGGGCATTGAGGATCTCCGACGTAGAAAGCGAGGACTCAAGTTCAGCGTTCACCAGATTGATGTCAAGCATTCGCAATTGATAGACGTCAAGAAGGTTCCAGTTTAGCCGAAGTCCTGACGTAGACAAGTTGCGCACATTCGGGAAGATCTCACTTAGAGCGCTTTCGAAAAGAAGCGCATGGATCTCGTCGTGAGCGACTTTTTGAATCGTAAGCTTTCCCGGGGAGTAACGTAGATTGATCGCAAGGTCCACGACAGCTGTGTGTTGATGAGGATGAAAAGCATCGACGACCTTGACGACGTATGTAGGGTCCCCAGTGAGTTCCATACAGCGGAGAGCTCGAGGGTCCCAGAACATGGGGAGGAAGGCTTGCTTCGCCGTAGACAAGCCGAAGTCCGTCTGCAGACGAACGGCGAGCGTTGACTGTCCTGCATGCAGCAGCTGACATTGAATGCGCTGCACGTCACGGGCATCTCTATCGATGTTTTCCTCGACGGTGGGCTTCGAGTCGCGAGGCGCGATCTCGATAAAGCTCCAGAGTTTCGTTGTCTGCTCGCCGACGACACGCCAGCGCTTGCATACCAGCAATAACCTCCTCGCCCATCCCATGTCAAATAGCTCGTGGTTATCCTCCGCGTATATGAAGAAAATCTCGGCAAGGACTTCGAAGGGTAAGCTATGGATGGGGGGAGGCTCGTCCTGGTACGTCTGGGGGTGCTGAAGGCGAAGCTTGCTATGGGCCAAGTCGGCGTCATGAAGTGATAGAGGACCTCTCGATCCGTTACCATAGTCATCAGCGTCCAGATTCTCAGAGACACGGTCATCATAGGGCACGTCCTTGAATGGGTGACTATCCATGATGGTGGTTGCAAGCAAAGGCGTGTACGCCACGCGGCGCTGCCTAGCGCTGCCATCTGCTGCCATCATCTCAGAATTCTCGCGCTTTTCCAACTCAAGGTTCAAGGGTACGTTGCTGCGCTGAAAATACAACCACTACAGGCACTTATTGTTCAACCATATAACTGACAGGTTGTCGTATTCGCAGGTGTAATGACGCGTTTCCATGAGCAACGAGGCATTCCCTCACCGGCAACCAGTGGTAGTGCCACGTCTTGATGTGATGGAAGTTGTATGTGTCTGGAATGCGTCGTTGCCCTAGAAGAGGCAGCGTAGCCAGAGGTGAGGTGCCGTGTACCCGTCACGCATGAACTTGAGGTTGTCCTTGAAGTGGACAGAGTACACAGCTGCAAATTGAATCTGCATACGAAACAACGTCGAATACGTGAAGGTGAAGGTCGGGTTTGTTGTTGATGATCACGATAGATGCTTTCCGCAAATAGGTATGCAGATAGAGCTAGTAACGAGTGGTGATAAAGGTGCAAGCATGAGGTCACTGGCCTATTCCGAGCCCAGCGATATGCCAGTCTGGCTGTCAGGAGCGTGAGCCGACGCGCCGGCGCTCCTCATGTCTTCTTCAAGGAATGCGGCTTTGATTATATCTAATGCATGATTACAATACGGTCAAAGAATAATACGATGGACACGTTAGAAGGCTCACCTTCTATGCAAATATCCAGTTTAAATGGGGGTTTATTACGATAATACGTCTCCAAGCGCTCGAGTTTCATGCTCGTAGCTTTGATACTTTCTAGCCTTGCCTGGGAGTCCGCCTCTATAGCGGCAGTTAAGGCCATCAACTTCTCTTTGTGTTCGCGTAGTTGTTTCTCCAGAAGTCGAAGAATGGCAGCGGAGTCCTCTGTAGCAACGTCACTGTCCTGTCGTACAAGGTAACGAGATGCGCGTACCATTACTTAGGGACGAGCTCTGCGAGAGCTTTGTCGGTTGGTGACCACTGTGCCCGGCAGTGCTCACTGTTCCAGTGACGGGACCGGCGTGGCGTACATCGTTCGCACTGTGCTGGTCCATGGTGGTGGTTGCAAACAAGAGGCGTGTGTAGCACGCGGCGCGCATGCGGCATCATGCACACATATGAATCATGTGAGAATTCGATACTCAATTCAATATCCCAGCGCCTTTTGGAATGTGAGCTCATTTACTTTGTTACGAGCTTCAGAGGTGTGAGAGGAGATACAAGCATGATTGGCCGCGGGAGGAGGCGATGGCTCGACTGGAAACCGAGTTGTACATTCGAATCTCGCCCGCGGCGGCTGCATGTATGAATGTTCTAGCGTGACTGGGACGCTCGCTTCTCTGTGTCCATTAGGCTTCGTAGGAGATGAGATAGAGTGTTGAAGCAAGGTCATCTTGTAGGTGGTATGAAGGCGGGCAGGTTGGTGGTTCTATCCGAAGAATCGGGTCAGCAGACGTGCCGCGGCTTGCGCAGAAGTTACAACCCTAACCCCAGGACCGGAGAGAAGTACCGTCTATCAGTCACTCATGCATGCTTGAAGACAGGCGCCTGGGATCTTGTTAGCAAGAAGGCATGATTCAAGCCGTTCTGATACAGAATAAGGGGGGTCTACTACTACTACCACTGTATAGAGCGAGACAAGAAATCGGCAGCTTGATCGCTTCGAATTCATCTTGAGGGGCTGGTATACACAGACCCGTATGGTACTGCCTTGAACTATTGATCTGGACTGTAGAATCTTCAACTTCTATAGGTAGGTATCCAGCTATCGTACTTGCGCGCCAGAGAAAGGTACTATCAAACACACGAAGACTAGACACTAGTAAGCACAGGGGGGTTATGAGAACTTCGAAGCTCGCTATAATTTCACAAGCACATGAGCATGAGTCGATTGCTATAACGGACAGAGGGGCAGAAGTAGCGGATAAGGGAGAGCCCAGTGAGACGAAGAAAGAAAAAGAGGAAGAGCCAAAGGAAAAAGGGATAAACTAGTAACACCACGCGAACTAGCCTATAACGTACAGTATAAAAACAGAGCCCCGTCTTTCGTTTCGTTTCGTTCAGTCGTGTACAGTCCGAGTTTAGTCGAGTCAAAGCAGAAGAAAAGTCGAGCCAAGGCGGAGAAAATGCAGGTAGAAAAGGCGCAGGGAGGTAGAGGAGGTGTGTTGGTAAAAGCGTGATGGCACGCTATGCGATCCCGTTCACGAGCCGCATGCGCTTCGGGTCCCCTCGTCCAGGTGATCCTTCCGGCCCATCGCCGCCGTCTAGTTCCAGCTCACGTTTGACATGCCCATTAGCATTTGCGTAGTGCCCGTTCGCGACGAGTCCAGGTGGAGTCGGTCCTTGTCCTGACATGGGTGGGCTTCCGTCCATCTGCATATGCGGTGCGCTTTGAGATTGATGCTGGGGCTGAATGGGTTGAGGTTGATGCGGCGTTTGTGCTTGAGGAGCCGAGTGTGTCGCACGCCGGCGGGAAGGTTGGCTCGGGTCGTTGACGTAGTTGCAGCTCAGGTTGCGCCGGGCGCAAGAGGCGCATGTTGGGTGCTGACCGTCGCATTTTGTCTTGCGGGCTAGAAAAAGGAAAGCACATCAGTTAGAATACGAGCGAACGGTACAGACCCAAAGAGATGGAGAGCGACGCTGGAGGCGTGTAAACGTGATTATGGAAACTCACCCCGGCAATGATTGCACGCAACGACCTTCGGTCCATAGCCTGCATTCGTCCTGGCTTTGCCTTGTCCAGTCGTGGCTGCACGTTTCCGTCCTGCTTGAGGGCTACTGCCAGGACTCGAGCTGGGGCCAGCCTCGGCAGGACCGGAAGCTGTCATTTCGCGGATAGGCGGAAGCACGCTCGCGGGGTCGTGCAGCACATGTTGTAGCGCGAGCGCGTGGTGCTGCGTGGGTGTTGGCCCAGGCGCAGGTAAAGACAGCGCGTGTGGAGGCGGAAGTGGCGGCATAAGTCTATGCGCCTCGAGCACGCTGGGAAGAACAGGCTCGCTCTTCATCCCACCTGCGCTCGCAGCCAGAGCAGCAAGCATAGTCGCGGGTGGCGCGTGATCGTAATAGGTGCCGTTGCCATTGCCGTTGGTGTGGCTGTGCGCATCTTCGTGCTCGGGTGTATGCGCCGAACGCGCGACAGGGCTTGCCGATTCGGCATCGACTTCCCCTTCCGCATCAGGATCGCTCTCCTCCCCGTTCTCCGCTTCTCCTCCCGAGCTCGCACTCGGGCGCTTCCGCCGCGTGCCTCCGCCACGCGCGGGCGCCTGATAATCGCAAGCATGTGCGCGTTTCTGGCATTGATGGCAAGCGGGGCGCGCGCCGTCGCATTTGAGCTTGCGCGAGCGGCAAAAGTTGCACGCGATGGTTATTTTCTTTGCACGCGAAGGCGTGGGCGCCGAAGGCTGTGTCGGTTGCTGCTGTTGTTGTTGCGGGGGGACGGATACAGGAAAAGGTGCTGCGGCTGGGGGCGGATGGACCGGTGCGGCGTCGATTGTCAGGATAGGGCGCGGGACGAGCGTGGGGACAGGTGCGACCTCCTTTACGAACTTGTCGTACAGGTAATCGCGGGTGTATTTCTGGAGCGTCTGTGATGGCGAAAGAAGCGCGAAGTTAGGGGCGAGAAGGATCAAGTCAGGTGATCGTACATTACCTCTCTGTGGTGAAAGATGGCATGGCGGAGGGGGAGAAAGTCGCAGTGGGTGTGGTCGAGGACGTCGGCGTGGCCCCAGCGGTAGGCGCGCGTGTACTTGCCGAGCACGAGTCGGCCGTGAGCGCGTCCATTGGTGGGCGTGAATGTCTGAAGAAGCTCGTGCCTGGAGAGCACCTGGCGGCCGACACCGTCTGTGTGGCCGTAGCAGTCCGGCGCGAAGAGGGCATACGGCAGACGGAGAAACGAAGGCGCGGCCGCGTCCTGGGGCTGCGCATCGTCGAGGTCGAATATTCCGAAACCGATGCCGGCGTCGGCAAGGTCCCGGCGAACAGCGAGCTTGACTGCCGCCAGTCTGTCGGACGTCAGGGTGTCTGCGCGAGCGACGACGGGGAGGACGTTGACGCGGGAGCTGAGGCGCTGAATCGCGGCAACTTCCGAAGGCGGGAGGGCGGGGCGGGCGAGCGCGGTCGAAGGCGCGACGATGCTGTCGGGCTCGAGCATGTAGACACACAGGTGCACGTGGCCGTCAGGGATAATACCTCGCCCGCCAGCTGCCAGAGTCTCGGCAAAGCGGTCGCCGACGAAGCGAAGGAGTTCGCTGAGTACGTGCTCCGAAGCGCCCCCGGCTTCGACCACCCCGGGCGTGTCCACGACGTTCAGACGCACTACAGCGCCGTCGACGCCGCTCACGTCGACGCTGCACGTCCGGATCCCCACAGTAGGCCCCGCTGCGCCCGCCGCAAAGGCCGCGACGCCATTCAGTTGCTCCGCCGTCGCGCTCGCGGCAATGTCCGCGGTATCAAGTAACGTGCGCAAGAAAGCAGTCTTGCCCGCTCGCGCACCCGCCACCATAATCGTATACTCCATCCCTGCCTGCGCGGTGCTTTCTGGGTCCTACGGGTGCGTCAAGATGGTCGTGCGGGGAAAGAGACAAGGAGGATCAGTGCGAACGCTCGAGCCCGAGACTTGATACCCCCCTCCGTTCCGGCTCAGCAGCACAAAGATGATTCGGTCGAGGCCTCCGTCGATCTCGAAACTCTTCCCCGCGTGATCCTTTGCGTGGGTACCTGGCACTTCACGAGCTTCTGCGCCCCTTACAGACGTTTCGCCCGACCGTCAACGCGTTAAACACTTGAACTCAACGCTCGTGTCGATCTCACTTCCCCGCCTCGGCCTCTGCAGCAAAGAAACCTTGCTCTGCAGGGCATGCAGCGGCATTGTCTGTACCCCGCTATTCACGTACAACGCACCCGCCCGATCAGAATAAGCATATCGGTCCCGGCGGCGATGAGGCTCCTGCGGAAGCCGAGGCCGGCCTCCTGAACTGTCGGATCTGCTCTGCCGGCGCCCTCGGCAGACGCGGGCATACCATAAAAGCCACGCGCGCTTTTGCCGGTACTATTTGGTGCCTGGCTTCATGTGCTACTCTGGTCCAAGCCAAATCTTCACCAGGGCAGCATCTTCAACTTCTTCATCGACGTCGAGAACCTCAGTTAAATGCGAGTCAAGCCGAGATTTCGCGCCGTTTGCAGAGAGCCGAGGTGTGGCAACGGAGATACTCAGGACTTCAGAAACATGTGGGGGACGCTGGCAGGGCAAACGCGATCATCTTTGAGCGGAACGGGCTGCGCGGATCGATTTCGTTTTGCGCGTTCTCCGACTCTCGGGACGGGCCGAAGGCACTGCGTGGCTCACAGGCCATACGATATAACGTGGCCACGCTCCCACTCCCACCTCCCCGCTTTCCCCCGCGTCGCGTCCGGCCGAGAGTCTAAATCGAAATGGCTGGTTTCTTGTCAACCTTGACCTTATTTCTCACAATGAAATCAAGTACCACAACTGTGATACAACGTCCCTCTCCTATAAGTTGACGACATACATCTCAATCGCTAGAAGTCAGTTCGCATCTCAGATGGTCATGTTCGCATCGCGGGCGGGCGGCTTGGTCGGCGAAAACTCTCAATCAAATGACTTCGGCGCCGCTCAAGCTCCCCTCTATCATGATTCTGGTTGCTTTGCTATGCGCACCCTCCAACCAGCGGGTTCGCACAGTGCACACGAGGGCGACTGTTCCATGGTCCGCGAAATTAGGGGTAATGAAGTACACACTGGAAGACCTCCGATCCCGTCGATCCGTTCGAACACAAGATCCTATTACTCCTCCGGGAGTCTATATACAACTAAAGCAATGATACAAAGAGAACTAGGTAGTAGTACCAGGAAAAAAGAAATACACGCATTCCCATTAGGTAGTATACAGTTACGGATAACTTAGAGCGTCCATAACCGTTCGTTTGTTCGTTCGTCAGTAAGTCGTAAAAACAAGTCCGCAGTCTTAATATCCATGAGGCTCCTCCTTGAACCGACGCTCCTCCTCCTCGTACTGCCGCTGCTGTTCGGCGCGTCGTCTCTGCTCCTCGTTACTCGGACCAGGGGCACCTATGCTGCCAACATATGGCCCCAGAGATGGCGGCGCAATCGGGCTCGGGAGTGTGTACCCAGGCGCCGGCAACACACCATACCCTCCAAACTCGCTCGGCCCTGGTGTATGCGCCATAGGCTGCGAACTCGGTCCCGCCCTCGGCTGTCCGTATCCATGGCTAGGGACCTGCACGAAGCTTGGTCCAGGCTGATGTTGCTGAACGTAGCTTCCCTGAGTAGAGAGAGGCGCTTGGCTGCGACTAGGCCCCGCCTGGCTCATCGTCGGGGACATGACACCAAAACCTTGAGCTTGTGCCTCTGCACCGGTGGTACGCGTACGATGCGCGGTTCTGCGCGTCCCGCGCGGAGCCTTGCCTGGTCCGCGTCTACGCGGGAACGCTTCGTATTGGCAGCGCTCGGCCTGATCGCGCTTGATGCATGCGTCGCACGCAGGTTTGGTGCCGCTGCACTTCAACTTGCGTTCTGTGCGGGGAAGTAGAGTCAGTATCGTGCGTCATGATCAACGAATAGCGGAAGTGAAAGGTAAAAGTGGCGGGAGAATCGGGGGAGTGGAAATAGACGGAGGCAAGGCCGCGGAGATGAAGACGCCCACAAGCGCCCACATGTCAACACACCCACACAGGTGGAGCCGCCCCGCTCGCCACATCTGCGAAAAGCCAAACGGAAACTGACGATCGGAATTGCTCCATAAAAGGTAGAAGCAGAAGCAGATAAAGCAGAACTGATAAGCAGAAAGAGTACTCACGGCGACAGAAGTTGCACGCAATCTCGACCTTGCGCTTCTTGGTCGGCTTGCCCTCATCATCGTCCTCAGCTCGACGCCCACTGCTTCCGCCTGCACTGCTGCTCCCACGCGGTGTACCAGCGGGTATGCTGATGGGCGTAGGCGTAGATCCAACTGCGCGTAATGTGCCGATGGGCTCGGGGTCGCTCGCATAGTCGTACGAAGACGGAAAGCCGAGCGGGTCAGACGGCGCGCCTAGCAGGCTACCTTGACTTGACGGAGCCATGCTGCTGCCAGGGCCAGTCAACGAGGTCGAAGGGCCAGCCAAGTGGCTCGGTGCAGGCGAGTTCAGCATGCTCTGCTGCGAGCCATAGCTCGTGCTGAGCCCCAGCAAGCCGGGAGGTAGAGGGTGACCGTATTGCACGTCCTCTCTTCCTGTACCTCCGGGTTGTGGGAGACGCAGGTCGCTCTGCGGATACCGGTCATAGCCGCTGTAGCCAAGCGCGTGCTCATGCGGGAGGAAGCCTGTGAACGGCGTTGAACTTGTGGCGTGGGGATCGTCCAGCGGGGAAGCATAATACGACGCCTGTTGCTGCTGCCCTTGGCTCATGGAGGGTAAGCCGCCATACGTCGGCTGCTGAGTCGGAGGGGGCGGGGGAGGCGGCGATCGTGAAGAGCGAATGTCAGAATACCCCTCTGTAAAGAAAGAACGCTTCAGTCTATAAAACATTCATAATAAAATCGGAGAGTACGTACGCAGCGAGTAACCCCTCCGTGCACCAAATCCAGAATCGCGCGCACCGAATGCAGCGCCGCGCACATCATAGCGCAAGTCTTGCGCGCCAAAACCCGTGTCGCGCGTGTCAAACCTGGTATCGCGCGCCCCAAACCCGGTATCGTGTGGCTCGTGCCCGCTACGACGTGCGTAGCTCTCTGCTTGAGCCGGTGGGCGCCAGCCGTACTGCTCGCCGTAGCCTAGCGGTTGCTCCTGACGCCAGCCGCTGGGGCCCGCGTGTTGAGGTTGCTGCTGGGGCTGGTACGCGTATTGCTGCTGCTGCTGCTGTGGTTGACCGTAGTATGCGCGCGAGGGGTCTTCGTGAGGGGTAAACTGGGGCTGCTGTTGCTGCTGGCGGATGGGGTATCCCACGGGCAGGTTCTGAGTCTGTGCGTATTCGGCGCCGATTCCAGGAGGGTGTGGCGTTGAAAGCTGCGAGTGAGGATGTTGCTGCGGGGGCGCCTGTATCTGCTGCTGGCTGGTTGGAGCAGGTGATGAGGTTCCGCTTGAGGTGCCAGGCCCGCGATGCAGGTGCGCGTGAAGCTGCTCGGGGAGACTGCTTCGACCGCCGTCGTCTTGGCCATGTCCGCTCATCGATTAAGCGTGTGGGTATATCGTAGGAAATAGGAAAAAAGTCGTTTAGAGAGCTGGAGGCTCGTGTGGCGCCACCGTCGAGTGGCTCGTAATTCAGATAGATCCCTTCGTATGTAGATCCGCGAAGGTATATCGGAGGCTTCAGCGGAGAAGACGGAGGCGTAGTGTGATCTCGGGTAGGAGGCAGACGGGAGAAGGAAGGTATTTCGCGGGGTATGGTGGGCGTTGAGTGCGGAGGAAAATGCCTCGACGGATGCAGAGGTTTAAGAGGCTTGCACTGTACGACCACGGCGCGAAAGGGAGAGACAATGCGCGAAACCTGAGCCAGCCGTGCGTCCATTCGCGCGCGCGGAACCTGACGCGCTGAAAGGGGCGGGTCTGAGTACGCGGATCCTCCTGTGTGGACTCGGGGCGCGCTCAGGCAAGTTCGTGGACGTGAAGGAGGTAAGAGACAACCTGGACGGGCCCGCCAAAGGGGCTGAGTCGCCCCGAACGGAAGCAAAATGCGTTGGGCCGCCCGGCTGTCATCGGGCCATATCCACCATTTCTGGAGTCGTCCAGCAGAGCCAGGAGTCAGCAGCACAAAGAAAGTTCTTTGAAAGATTTATCTGGAGAGATACGACAGGGAGGCAGCAAATAGAGCGACGAGAGGAGCCGCCAGGAGAGGGATCGGCGGGAGACAGGGTGAGCGCGAGACGCGGCCGTCATCGATTCATCGCGCGTGGTCGGCAACTGACGCGTCCGATAGAATGATTCCGATACACCGATGAGCTTCACAAGACAGCTGCGTGGACGTTGCGAAGGCCATCTGCGCTGGCCGCGCGCGGACCTGGGCGGAGCGGGAGCATCTCCGACCCATCAACCCCGACAGCGACCACATCTTCCACGTCCGCGTCCATGTCGACCTTTCATTATCCCTCTTTCATTAACCGGTCCATGTCAGTTAACCCACATATGGCAGGAGGTGGTATAGTAGGTCGAACAAAAGCGGCAGATGACGGTGCAGTCAGACCTCTGTCTCGCGCGTCCGCGTCACCATCACACTGCCAGCATTGGAGCTATTTCGACCAGGAGAAACCGAGGTTTTTCGGGCATTCAGATGTGTCATATCGACGCAGTTTCTCCTGGGGAAAGGTCTTTGGAAAAACGGGCCGAGAACAATGGCAAGCGGAGCGACAACAAAGGTTGGATTCCTTTTTGGGAATCGACTTTTTCCCGGGAAAAACGGGGCCCATATGACACATCTCGACGTCTTCCCTTTCCAAGTTTTTCCTGGTCGAAACCCCCGTCATGCAGGCAGTGTCATGTTCGCACTGCAAAAGGCATCCGACGCGTTCAAGTTTGGTCAGGGGCTTCGCATGTGGCACGCGCCATTCCGAGCGCCTGGCGCGTCTTGTCCACATACACCTCTCGCACCGCTCTCTCTTGTACTTGTAGGACATACAGTTGACAATCCACGGCCTCGTTCGGCGGTTACGGTTTACGACAGCGTCGATCTCTTGTGGCGTAAGCCATCAGCAAGCTAATATCTCCCCAACGAGAGGAAGAATGGAGAGCCAAAGTCTGTCCCTGGACGACGGCCCGAAGCCCGCCCTGCTCTTAAGCTAGTCAAATACAAGAACAAAAGAATGGATGCGCTAGGCAGTCTGGACGTGCAAGAGTATTCGGCCGAGTACTGAAGCCCACGGTCTACTATCCTTTCGCTGGTTATACCCGTAATCTATGCGCAATGGAAAAGCTGTTAACTACAGTATCAATGACTCAATGAGTGACATAGTAAACGACGCTGCTTTGCCAGAGTGCAAATCACGACCCCGTAGTATACTTCATGGCACAATGGGAGCAGGAAATAAGTAGTGTACCAGAAGCAGAGCGCTACGTTGCAAAACCCGCCGTGGGCCTGCGCCTCCGTCATCCACAGCGTTGATATGCATATACAGCAAAAGCCAAATCCCATGTTCATCGACAAAGACCTCTGGTCATCGCTGTCTACAACAAAGCGCTAATCAACCAACCACCGTCGCGGGATTGGGCCGGGGCCACACGCCTGCTTCGGCCGACCGAGCCGAAGCGCGATGATCCTTCTTGACTTTGACTTGAAAGAGTCATCGCGCGTTCTGCAACTTCACCTCTGTTCACTATGAAGTCCATGAAGGCCTCCCGCGCAGGCATAAAGCGCGCGTTCAGCACTAACGCAGTGCGGCGCGATGAGAAGCCCATCATGAACAGGTACTCGCGCACGGTCACGCAGCCAAAGGACCAGGGTGCCAGCCAAGTGTGTACGTCTGCTTGCGAGAATAGACAAGACCTGAACACTGGCGCATTAGGCTATGCTCTACGCGACGGATGGTATCAACTCCGACGAGGACTTCAACAAGGCTATGGTCGGTGTTGCGAGTGTTTGGTGCGTTCTACTCGACTTGACCGCGCGCGAATACTCATGTATACATCCCGCTGCGTAGGTACGAGGGTAACCCGTGTGTATAGGCGATTCATAGTGCGTTTCAGTACACTGAGCCTGTATAGATGTAATGGGCATCTCCTCGGCCTCGGCCAGCGCGTCAAGAAGTCACTCGAGAATGCTGGCATCGTGGGCTACCAGTTTGGTACTGTTGGCGTCAGTGACGGTATCAGCATGGGCACTCGCGGAATGTCCTTCTCTTTGCAGTCGCGTGACCTCATTGCGGATGCCGTTGAGACCGCTGCCGGTGGGCATTGGCTTGACGGCATGGTCACCGTACCCGGATGTGACAAGAACATGCCCGGTGTGCTCATGGCTTGTGCGTATGCGCTCTGAAAGTGAACTCAATGCGCACATTGCTTATTTCTGTGCTTAGTGGGACGGTTGAACCGTCCTGGTATGATGGTTTACGGAGGAACTATTCGCCCAGGATCCTGCGCAGGCCAATCAGGACTCGACATCGTATCTGCCTTCCAATCATATGGGCAGTACTTACAGTCGGGCAAGACTGAGGAAGCTGAGAAGACGCGTTACGATACTATCAGACACGCATGTCCTGGCCCTGGTGCATGTGGTGGCGTATGTCTCTCATATTCTGAATACGAACTCAACTCAACAACTATCAGATGTATACGGCAAATACGATGGCCAGCGCCGCGGAGGCGCTCGGTATGACGTTGACCGGGTCTTCATCCTTCCCCGCAGAGTATCCTGAGAAGCATGCTGAGTGTGAGGCGGTTGGTCCCGCAATGCGTACTCTGCTCGAGAAGAACATCCTGCCTCGGGATATTATGACGCGCTCGGCCTTCGAAAATGCCATGGCATGTCTTATTCACGGCTATACCCATTGCTCATACTGATGGTGTACCGAATAACTAGGTTCTTACAATGATCCTGGGTGGCTCGACAAACGCCGTACTGCATCTCATCGCCGTCGCGCACTCGGTTGGCATCGAGCTTACCATCGACGACTTCCAATCGGTGTCCGACCGCACACCGTTCCTGGCTGACCTCAAGCCTAGCGGAAAATATGTGATGGAGGATGTGCACAGAATTGGTGGTATCCCCAGTACGCTCTTATTCAATTATTGCTATACGAGCCTCAGTATACTGATGCATACCTGCAGAGATCTTGGCCTATTTGCTCAAGCACAAGCTCATCGACGGCAACAACATGACGGTTACTGGCAAGACGCTCGGCGAAAACCTCGAGCAATGGACACACAAGTACGGAGAGCTCGACTCGACTCAGGACGTCATCCGCCCGCTCGATAACCCTTTGAAGGAGACAGGACATCTCCGGTACACTTTCATCTCTATCACCCCTAACTCTCTCGATCACTAAAACCATCTTCAGTATCTTGAAGGGCAACCTCGCACCGGGAGGAGCCGTCGCGAAAATCACCGGCAAGGAGGGCCTTCACTTTACCGGCGATGCGCGCGTTTTCGATAACGAGGAGGACTTCGTTCACGCGGTCGAGTCCGGGTCCATCAAGAAGGGCGAAAAGACGGTCGTCGTGCTACGCTACCTAGGCCCGAAAGGCGGTCCTGGTCCGTTCTTTTCCTTCTTCTCCGTCTCCGACCCTCTTTTCCGCCGTCTGCCCGCTCAACCTCCGATTCACCTTCCTCCGATCCCCTCTTCCCCATACCCTATTCACACTGCGCCCGACAAAGTTCAAGGGTTGTTACCGGAATGCTGACTCGCACGTAAACAGGTATGCCGGAGATGCTCAAGCCTACGAGCTTGATTATGGGCGCGGGCCTGGGGAAGGACGTCGCGTGCTTGACGGACGGACGGTTCAGTGGCGGGTACGTGCTCCCGCTCCTCCCACACACCTAAATCCTCATATCCGCGGCCACGGCCCTCCTCTCACATTTGTTCTCACACCGCATCGCTCCCGGCCTCCGTACAACGTTTGAACTGACTGTATGCGCTGCAGCTCGCACGGCTTCGTGATCGGACACGTCGTCCCTGAGGCGCAGGTCGGCGGACCGATTGCGCTCGTGCGCGACGGAGACGTGATCACCATCGATGCCGAGGCCAACACGATGGACATGAACGTGTCGGAGGCTGAGATCGAGAAGCGGCGCGCGGAGTGGAAGGCGCCGCCGCTGAAGGTCAACCAGGGCACGCTTTACAAGTACGTCAAGCTCGTCGGGGACGCCAGCCACGGTTGCATCACGGATGCTTGAGGAGATCATCGCCTTCATACTCGGGCATGGGATGGAGATCGATGCAGAGGGTGGTACTACAAGCACAACAAAAGCATACTACTCTACGACTGCTATGGCTACAACGGCAGTGCGCCGACGTGGAATGATAGTCAATAATGTCTGCAGATGAGGGTACAGAGTCAATCGAGGCGAGGCATAGGATCTAGCCCCCACGCGCAGTCGACTTGACTCGCTTCTTCTTCTCGGCCTTTGGCATCTTCTGCTTGCGCTTCTCGCGCTGCTCTGCCTTGACGGCCGCTTTCCGCTCCTGCGTGCGTTTGAATGGGTTAGATACCGGACATGAGTTATTTGAGCATGGCCGTACCTTCTTTACTGCCTTATCCTCGTTGCGATGACCGCGCGGCTGGCGCTCGACGAACTCTTTCGAGCCCATCTCGCCTTCCGCATCCGAGTCTGAGCCCGATCCGGATGCATGATCATCTCCGTCCTCCGATTGCGCATTGTCCTCGCCAGCTTTCTCTGCGCCATCGTCACCATCACCATCGAAGCGTACGACAGGCTTGGACTTGGGCGCCATATCGTCGACAATACCAATCGTATCCGAGTACATGAGCCGTGCGCCGCTCTGAACGGCACTGGCATCCCGTTCAGGGTTCATCAGCTCGTTCAGACTGCGCGGGATATACGATTGGCGGAACACGCTCTCCTCGTGCGCGTCTTCCTGGAGGGTCAGTTCGTCGGCACCCTCCTCCTTGCTCGGCGCCGCTGCAAGCCACTCGTCGAACGCTGCGCCGATGTCGTCTCCATCGAGCTTCTCGCGAGTGACAAAGTCGAAGACACGACGCAAGCCCATAGTACGCGCTCCGCCACGGCCGAAGAAGTCCTCTACGTTGCCCAGATCGCTCCGCAGGAAATCAAACGCGGCGGGATGGTCGTGCTCGACGCTTTGACTGACATCGATAATGCACAAGTGGCCAGCGTGGTACAAAATATTATACTCGCTCAGATCGGCGTGAACGAGTTTGCACGAGTGGAACAATGTGCGAACGGCCAATACGAGCTCCTTGTACAGCCGCGTATACGTCTCTTGGTCCAGTTCGGCGTCCTTCAAGCGCGGTGAAGCCCAGCCCTGCTCATCGCCGAGGAAAGACATGACCAGAACGTTTTCACGCACTTCGACTGGAGTGGGGCACGGAATTCCAGCTGTGACCAGTCGCCGGAGGTTACGCATCTCCTTCTCTGCCCACAGACGAACCATCTTGCGAGGGTTACGACGCGAGTAACCGCGTCGGAAGCGATGCTCTCCAGAGACGTATTTGTCGCGATCTTTGAAGACGAGAATGGACGTCTTGTAGATCTTCAACGCGAGATGTGCGCCATCGGGTGTAACGGCGTGATAGACGTTCGCCTCCTTTCCAGTACTAATGCAGCCATTGACCTCCTGCACCAGCCCACGACCAATCATCTTAAAGAGAATGATGCGTGTGCGAGGGTCGAGCACCTGCTCGTTCGTCGCGCGATCCGACTTGTCCTTCATATTCGCCGTCGCACTCGGACCCTTGCGATTCACGCCTACACCCATCTGGTATGGCGTGTCGATCTTGGCAAGGCGAGAGGAGAACTTCGATAGAGCCGCAAGCTGATCTGTTGTCTGGTCTTTGGTTGAAGTAGATGCAGACGCGCGGGGATGGTTTACGGCGGGCAGGGGTGCAACGGCCGCTTTCTTGGTAGCGGATGATACGCCTTGTGCATTCCCGGACTGCACAGCCAAATGCTGCTTTAGACGGTTATACTGCTTCGTGAAGTCTATGTATATTGAGAATCAGATGTAGATCATATATATATATATATGCATATATACCTCGTTCTGCGATCTCCCAGTCTTCATCCTCCACACGCGCAATGCCGTCCTCATACTCTTCTTCATACTCCTCTTCCTCCGACACCTCCTCATCCTCAGACCATTCAAGATTGATATTGGGGTCAACAGAGGCATCGTCGTCGATGTAAGTGTGACCGCCGCGAGGGTCTACAGGTGCGGCAGCAGGCTGTGCGATGGGTTCGACGCTCTGCACGGTCTGTGCGTCCTCAGGTGCATCGTCAAACTGACCGTCCTCGATGGGTTCAACAGGGGACATGATGGGTGTTTAAGAGTTGTCGTTAGCCAGCTGCTAGATGTGTGTAAAGAGAGAACGAGAGCTGGAAGCAGATGTGGCCCATACGAGAGATGGAGATCGAAGAAAAAGTGCATCGGCACGTGTGCGCGTCTCTTGAGCGCGCCGTGCAGTCGCGGAAGCTCTTCCCAAACAGTCATCTCCTACATTTGGAATAAACACCCCTTCCCGGGCTATCCCTATTCTCATACTATTCCGTCATGGCATCCATTCGAAAACGCGTGCCCTTCAAAGCTACCGACTCAGACGATGGGGATAACCGCATACTGGACGAGATCGGTGCGCTCGGGCACTTCAAGTGACTATCAAGTCCGTCCTTACCAAGCGGAACCTAGAGCAAGAAGATGTCATCGAGTCTCTGCGGAGGGAGAGCGAGAAGTCTACCCAGCAGTCCCTCTTCATGTTACGAGCCATTATAAGCCTCTCCATCTTCCTGTGAGGACTATACCCATAATCTACTGGACGCTTCAGCTTTTGACGGATCTTTTTATTGTGTCACTCTAGGCAGGTCGTTGCACTAACCCAAAACAACAACCCTCTGGACGCCTTCTTCGCCCGTAGCGCAGAAGCTCGGGGCGAACATCATGAGCCCAGTTCGCCTATACCTCTCGGCCCGCTATTCGCGCTCTTGAACATAACTGTTCTACTGGATCTTGCTCTTTCGGACTGGACCGACTACCCATGGTTCTTCAAGACACCTCCCATCACGAGCCGCGTTGCCTACGGACTGACTGCGATCATGCCTGTAGTGTGCATTATCACCGCACAAGGCGTCCCGAATATTGTTTGGTCCCTTTTTGCTGGACTCGTAGTACTGCTCGACGATTTCATTCGGAGGATGTTGTCGAAAGGAAAGGACGGCTTGGTCGAACTGGAGAGGTCGAAATATACCGCAAAGGGTGCTTGACTTAGAGACTAGACAGCGTACTGTACTTGTAGAAAATGCTTTATTTTGAGTCGTGTGAGTACGAATGACAAGGCATCCTTATTTATTTACCGGTTCAACGGTCCATTAATATTCAATGAGTCTCCGATCGTAGGGTTAGGGTTGAAACTTTTCCGCCACGACTCGCGGCATGTCGGTTGCCCCGACCTTGGATAGAACCATCACCACCTACTCACGGCCCGCAATTACTTCTCCTGCTGCTCCATTACTTCCTTCCTCATCGAATATATGATGTCCCATAGACATGGAGGGGCAAGTTCTCAGTCGCGCTAGAACACGCATCAACCGGAGAGTGTCGAAGTCGACTGTAAATAGCTCGGTTCCGGTCGAAGCGTCGCCTTCTCCCGCCATCTATCCTGACTGTATGCTTTCTGGCCCTTCTTATCATATCAAAGCGTATGGAATGTCTCGAACGAGATCAACAACAAGGCATCGCAGCGCGCGTTGAGTGGCCTTGTTCTGCGAGCTCAGATGACTCCTACGTGCCGTACTGCTACTTCGGAAGCACGTTCGCCGGTGTCATTCCATTCGCCGTTGTGTAGGTTTCTCAGCATCGTGGGCCACACATGCTCGCTATGAGATGCATTGACTTTCGATGTCATGATATTTAGCGACTCAATGAGATTGATCAACTTGCGGCGGGTCAGGGTCATGTCCGCGAAGATGCGAGGTCGATGCGCGCTTGGGGCGCTGTTGTCAACTCGAGATGCCGATGAAAGCTTGTATCCCGCTATATAATGTGTATATTAAGGCTAAATGTGTAGTCTCGTAGGAACACCTCTGAGTGCACTACCCAGCAACCATGCGACTGACAATCGTGTTCGCTTCTGTCGTGGCTATTGCTGCCCGGCTCGTACGGGCTAAAGCAGTCTTCGCGCACTTTCTGGTACTTGCTCATTGTTATGATTCTTTAAGATATACTAAACTCTGAGCCAGGTGGCGAACTCACAATCCTTCGACTCGAACCAGTGGCATACTGAGATTACGACTGCACAGTCGCTCGGGATACAGGGCTTTGGTATGCCTCTCGCGTTCAGGACAATGAGCAGAATCTGACGTTCTCACAGTACTAGATACCGCTGGAAACTCATACGAGCCTTCGCAGATCGCTACGGCCTATGGCGTAGCCGAGCCTCTCGGCTTTTTATTCTTATTTAGCTTCGACTTCTCGCACGCATGGAGCGTCTCGGAGATGGCCTCTCTCATCTCGGCGCACGCGACAAGCAAGGCGACGTACAAGTGGAACAACGCCGTTCTCGTGTCTTCGTTCCAGGGCGAGGCAAATGGCAATGCATTCTGGTCGAGCCTGAAGAGCACGTTGAGCTCTGAGGCCATCACAATCTCGCTTGCTCCCGCGTTCATCAGCTTCCGCGACCCCAGCCAGACTTCGGCGCTGCTCAGCCAGTTCCCTAGCATCGATGGCTTCATGAATTGGTGGTCTTGGCCGGAGGACAACGGGCAGACGCTCACTACAGCAACGGACCTCGCTTACCAGTCCGCAATCAAGTCGTCACGCACGGGCCCGTTTATTATGTGTACGCCGCCATAGCCGCCAGAATCTCTCGTGCATGTTGCTGACGTTGTGGTAGCTGTCTCACCCTGGCAATTCAAAAACCTCAACAGCCAGAGCGGCGACTTGTCCAATGACTGGGTCGAACTTAGCGACACACTCATCAAGTATCGCTGGGAACAAGCCATCAACGATGTTAAGCCCGATATCGTCGAGTAAGTATTGCCTCCCAGAGAATGCACCCGGGCTAAAAATTGCTCCTCCAGGATCGTTACCTGGAATGATTATGCCGAGAGTCACTACATCGCCGCACTCAATCCGAATGTCCAGATGGCCGCTGATGCTCATGCGTACGTCGATGGGGCGGACCACACACCGTGGCAGTTCATCATGAAGCACTACATCTCTTGGTACATGAAGGGCACCGAGCCAGCGGTTGCCGTGAGTTCTATCATTCCACGCCGTCTTCCTCTTCCTGATCTCTTCCTACATAGACCGATCAAGTGGTGGTATGGTACCGCCTTCACCCAAAGGCTGCTGCATGCTCGACACCATCGCAGCCGCGCAACTCGGCTTTCCCCGCAGACGCCGTTTTCGCTTTTGCGCTGCTCACGAGCCCGGCAACAGTAACGATGGACATCGGCATTAACAACCACTTCCAGTGGGATGCGCCCGCCGGTGTGAGCATGGGCTCAGTGCCGTTCCCACAGCAGGACAACCAGATCCCGTTCATCCAGATCATACGGAACGGTGCAGTTGTAGAGAGTGGACACTTGAGCGCGACTTGGAGCAAGGAGTGCCAGACCTACAACTTCAACCCTTTCGTCGGCGTCGTCCCGAATTGATGAGCCTTTGAATTCGTTCAATAGCAGGACATGTTGGCGACGTATATTTATTAATGCGCGATCTTTCTATCGGGTTCAACGTTCAACGATCCCTCCTTTATACTTACTCTTGAGACCTATGTTTGCATCACAGAGAGTACGCAACCTCGGGCTTAAGATGTACGTCATCCAGTAGTCCAAGCTGAAGCCAAGATCAAGAGTAGTCGGCCGTCAAAGTCAAGGATATCATGATGGGTTATACGAAGCAGGAATGCAAAAACAGAGGTATATTCGGACCTTCAGAAGCCAAGACTACATGATTAAGCACTCCTTATCCCTACCGCCCCCCCTTCCCGTCGCATGCTGAGCCTCCAGCTCTGCAAGAATGACCTTCTCCTCCTCACTAAGCAGACCCTTGCGATCGCGCTCACGCATCGCGCGCCGCTGACTCTCCAACTCTGCTCGGCTTCTCCTAAAACAATTATACAGCGGATATCATGGTTAGGTAGATGCAAATGATACAATGGCAATTATGCCGATGCGAAAAGTGGCGGCGGCGCGTAAGGATTACGGCGAGTGTTGGTAGGTGATTTAGGAATACAGTTGGTAGGCGGGTCGTGGGACGCATCAGTGGTCGATGCATGCGTGGTCATGGGCGAATTCGTGGTAGAAGAGGATTGTGAAGGAGATCTAGAGCGTCATTAGGGATCAACGAATGTATGTAAAGCAGTGTATGCTTACCTGTCGACCTTATGTGCTGCAAAAGGATTGGGCATAGCTCCAACCTTGGAATTCAGATTTGCTGTGGATGCCTTCACAGATGCCACACCCTCCTTCGCAGATGCCAACGCCTTCTTCCCTGCTTGTGCCGGAGTAGGACCTGGTTTCCGCTGTACAGGCTTCACTGACGCAGACTTGCTCGAAGACGTAGAGGCGAGCGACGAGCAGTTATGTGTCGCAGGGAAGCGATGTGTCGGGCAAAAGTCGAGGCGGCATTTCTGTTAGGACGAGATTATCAGTGATCTAATTTATAAGCGAAGCACTAACGGAACATACGTCGCAATGGATGGGCGCGTACAAGACTTTGTTGCACTTTCCGCTCGCACACCGGGGAGTCTTGCTCTTCGCCTTGCCCGTGATGACAGAGCACTCGGTATGCAAGTGCCGCTCCATGCGGATGTTGGGGTCCTCGCCGGGCGGGATAGCGACGGGTTCATTGCACAATGGGCAGTCCGGCGCCACGCGGTTATGGCTGAATTCGTCATATTTCGCGCAGGAGTGCTGGTCAGGCTTGAAATGTTCGCCGCAGAATGACTCAGAGCAGTGTTGGCATTTGAAGGGAAGGAAGTCAACGAGGTTGCAGGAGACGTGGGAGCATTGGTGGCCGATAGCCAGCAAGCTCTGTTCTCGCTCAGCGGCAGTGGACATCACGGTGGTGGTGGTGGTGGTGGTGGTGGGAGGAAAGGTTGTTGTGAAGCGCACTCGAGCCCCGAGTGGTATATACTTAAGAAGATATTTCACAGACGCGCGTCCAAGCTTACGCGTCTCGCCACAGCGCACAGGCTGAGCGAGCAGGACAAGGACAACGTGCCAAAGTTCCGAACATTCGAGCCCTTTCGGGCCACGCGCGTAGACTTCTCACGCGATTTCATTGCCACCTCTACTTGCACCTTACTACGACTACAAACGCCATGCCCCTATGATTTTGACAAAAAACAGGTATACGCATCTAAACTACGACAGACAGGGATGCAGATTGTAGGGCTCGGCAGAGACCAGCGACTGGCAGGAAGACTTCTCGCCACAATGAAGGGTATAAATGGGTTCGAAATAGGTACTTTATCTCTCCCCGGAAGGTACTTGAAGCCCGGCATAGGCAGGAGGGGCCTCGTGCGTCTGCATGACGCTCAGTATTTGGTGAATGAGGCGTGTGACGCTTGTCTCGTTGACATCGACTGGCGTCCCGGGTTCATCGGAAGAGGCGGTCGTTGGCGGCTGCACGCTGGGGTCCGGCCCTGACCTCCGCGTCAATTGCCCAGACGAGCTTCTGGGGACCAGCCGTGCAGGCCCAAAACCGTGTCTATCCTTGAACGCATATCCCGCTGGCAGTTCCATACCATCTTCCATCTCGCTGGTAGGTAAACCTGAAGGGAACGGGTCGAGAAGGATCGGTTCGCTATCTGGTTTTCGCATATGCGCCTTGCGTCGCCTAGCGAGGAGGACACCGGCGATGACCAGCACAGATCCGGCAACGATACCTATGACGATGCCAGCAATGGCACCGCCAGACAGGGATCTGTGATGTGGCGCAGCTACGGCCGACCTATTTAATATCAGTGTACGCTCGCACTCTTGCGTGGTACGCGAACGCACTTGATTGATGCCATGCCTATAGTCGCGCTGAGAACGTCCAGCGATGCTGATTGGCCCCAATCGAGCTTTTGCGAAGCCTGCGGGCCAGTCCAGTCGAAAGAGAAGTTGCCTCCATGGTTAGAAGCGAGCTCGAGAAGCGCATTGTACTGACATCAAAGCATCAGTGTTCCACCCGCCAGAATTACAGAGTTCGCCAACGAACCTGAACCGTCATATAAGACTCTATGAATAGGGCCATGGGTTCAGACGGACTCGTCCTCGACCATACTTCGTACAGAGCACGCATGTATACGTCTAATTGAATGTATCAGATCGTTGATGAACATGCACGGGCAACTGCTAAATCATACCTCTGTAGGTCAATGCAACATCGTTCTCTCCAGGTTGAGCTGAAGGTGAAGCTAGAACACATGATCAGTCATCGCACGTCCAGCAGAATGATACTTGTGTGCTCACTCTCGTTGAGGACCCCGGCCGTGTCACCTTTTGGGATCGTCCATGCGGGACAGGGGATTGTCGAGCTAACGAGCGTTTGCATACTGGACCAGCACACAATAGTGAGAGTGCGTTTGCAAATGGCGCTGCCAGCACTCACAGAGATTTGAAAGTCGAACTCGTCGCGAGTGGTGCAGTGCTGAGGATGGAAAGACCTTCGAGCAGAAACCCTTGGTTATGCGTCCACTGTAACTCGTTCGTTTTACAGGTCTGAAGGTTGAAGCTGTGCGGAATGTTTGAGTGCGGTGTATTCTGAGAATTAGCAACAGTATGACCTATTCCAGACTATCTTGAGGTCGGGGGAGTACATGTGGTTGTACATGAAGAGAGCAGACCGTTCTGCAGATGCGAGGTACGTCGTGTTGCCGGTGACGGCAAACAGGTGTGCAGATAGACTACAGTTGCTTAGCCGCTCTTCAGGTTCGACCGCTATAGGAGATGCTCACGCGACATAAGCTCCGACAGTATCTGCGTTTGAGGTGTAGTCCGAAGATATGGATGCTTGCTAAGTAATGCGGTCAGTTTCGGTATAAAGGCTGTCCGTTTCGCGACTCTTACCGAGAATACAGCACCAGCGGACGTAGCTAAAAGCCTATCAGTAAATGCTCGGTTGACAATGAGTAGCCGACACACCGTTGGAGCTCGGGTCACAATGAGCTGTAAAGCTCCCGTTCCGCGTTTGTTGAGTCCCTGCGGCCCCATCCTCTTCGGAGACCAGGTACGTCTGCGCAACATCCCATACCTGAACCGCGACATCCAGCATGCCGGTGTCATTGTAAGCGCGGGAACTGTAGCAGGCTGCCAGACCCCACATCCTATACTATCAAGTGAGTGCGGTTCGAAGATGATAGGTGGAAAGACTGACAAGGGGTCGCTTGTAATATTCTATAATAATACGGCATCAGCGGTTAGAGTCCGATATGGTAGCAATCAAGCACTCACAGCGACTCTAAGATCTTGTTAGCGTGTATGCATACTAGGTGAAGATGGCGTCGAGACGTACTGAGAGTCAAAAAAGGTGGCATGGCCGTCGTGAAAAGCCATGATGCTGTCGTTGAGGAAACCATGATAAGTCTGGCTGGCGGAAATGTAGTCGAACTGCGCTATGCTCCCCAGCAGGTTGGCAGATTGCCATGCAGTCAACGCTGAGGCCACGGTGTAAGTGGTTGCGTAATGGAGTCCGCAGATAATGTGCGCACCAGGGTCGGTGCCATTGCTCGGGTTTATATTAGTTATCATAGACTGGACAGCATCGCGAGCGATGTTTAGACGCTCAGTGCGCGCAAGTGTAGAGTTGGGCTCCTGTGTAAAGTGATCAGAAGCTAAGCATGCTCGACCGCCTATGCGATAATACGTACTCTCCACGTATAGGGTACTGTGAAGTTTTGTCCAAGCACTATCTCTGAGAAAAGAATGACCAATAACACCGGTAAGGGCATCCTCAAGTTTGTAGGGGGAGGCATGCTGTTCTGGGGGCGGAGGAGCGCACGAAACTCTGAAGATCTTCTGGCTTATGGATACAGTATAGGGGAGCGAGACCGTGGACGTAACTACCCATCATGACTTCTCAGAATTCCGCATCTGTGTCAAATGTACCACGCGGGGTGTATTAAAAGGGACATCAGGAGATGGTGGCAAGAGTATCAACATAAGGCCTTAATTCACAGGCCTATCGCCGGTATCCGCCCGCCGGTCTCGTCAAATCCGGAAAACTATTGAATTGCTCGTAGGTCCTAGGACCAGCGGCTCATATGCTATAGCGTATATGGACAGGCTGTGCTGCGCGCGCCATCAGTCGGAGTCAGTGCAATGTGCATCAGCCGGCTGAAGTATAATCTGGAGGCAAGGTTTTTGGGGGCGCACGTGTGATGACCTCCGTAGCTGCCCAAAGAGCTTCCTAGGATGCAGTGTGGGGACGTCAGGGCTGACATTGTCAGGCGCGTCAATCAAAAGTGCTGACGCGTCAGAGTCAGACGCGTCTGACAGTCTGTCAGGCCCTGAGTCTGACAGCCACGTGTGATGGGTCTGGCTCAGCGACTGTGTGCTCACCGTCCTCAACTCCTCGACCGACACCTATGTACGTAGTTGAAATATCCCCAGGAAGGCAACCAGAGCATGACCTGCTAGCTCTGCTGGGCTACGCGGGCTGATGAATAAAGCATGGAACGATAAGACAGCCATAGCGCAAATCGGACTGTTGTGTTTTCGTTAATACTTATTCCAACCCATACACGTGATCTCTGTCTGCTGATGCTCAGGGTACGTATATGTGGCATAGAAGCACAGATTAATTACGGAAATTGCGCCTTATAGCGTTGCTAGGTGTACCTTGCCGGCCCAGTTCAAGTGACAACAACCGTCAACAATTGGTCAACAACCATCGACGCGTTTCGATATCCCCGGCTCGGGTCGAGTGCGCTACCGGACCGAGCTGACACCGTCAGGCTCCTGACTGACGCTGCTGACGCCTCTGACTGACACTCCTAACTGACGGGCGTCAGACACCGTCAGGACCCACACAGCTAGGATGAAGTTCGCATCAGCGTTGGACAGGCGCGGTGTGAAGCACTGCTATTCTGCCAAGGCGCGACACGGGAATCTCGGATGGCGGATAAGCTTTCACTACAGCAAGTACGTGTCCTTGCACACGAAAAGAGCACCAGCAATCAAAATAGGAAGACTACGCTCAATTTCGGCGCTAGACTCTGCGACGATGCCTTGAGTACCCGATGGTATTCAGTAGTGCTCTTGGTTCATATCAGTCCCTTCACTGTGTTCCCCTCCCTGAGAAGGTCGCGCGAGTCTATGATAATATGATGGACCGGAGTAAAGCTGCATGGTGGAGAGAAGCAGGCGCTTCAGTTTGAAAACACGCCGTCCGGGAAACCCCGAACCAATCATAAGGCTGCCGCCCACAGAAACAGATGACAACGCGCTGATATTGTCCTCACAGCTTGTTCTTGACCATCACCTTCTCCCGCGCTTCAACCACCCTAACGGTGCCAGTACTTCTTGGTACCTGAACTATCTTCTCGTTACGCCCATTTCCCAGTCGATGGCCACGAGTGATGAAAGCAAGATGAAGGCAGCAAAACACACGCCGTTGGATCTTGGCAGGCTCTTTTTTGGCGTCGACATGACCGTCTCAGCTACAATGCCCTTGGGAAAAGAATTTTTAAGGGATTGAATTGTTTGTTACTCTCGTAATAACGTCAATCTGGAATGGACCTCTTGAGTGCCAGCGCTAGACGCTAGACCCCGGTCACCTATGGGCCTGCCGACCATCAACCATCTGGTGAGATATCTTATGCGGCGTATCAAGATCAAGACAACGAAGAAGGTGTTTGTTGTATAATGAATATTCACCAAGGAAAGATGCCGAGGTCAAGTAGATGAACCCAGCCGGTCTCTCAGCCTCCGGGCGAGATGATGAATACATCCTGAGAGGGAACGTGCCATGGCTTGTCGCATGCTATGAAGCGTGGTGCACGGCGATTGCACTCCCTTCAGCTCTTGACTCTGCCCCCGAACTTCCAGGATCTTCGCAGAGATCATGCGCTGCACTCTCACTACAGCCACGATCGTCGCGCTCGCGGTTCACTCCGCGAGGTCCAAAGCCGTCTTCGCTCGCTTCATGGTATTTCTTGACCCCTTGAGGTTTCCGCAATACACTCAGCAGTGCCCAGGTGGCGAACTCGCAATCCTTTGACTCCGACCAGTGGAAAGTGGAGATATCATCTGCACAAAATATCGGGATTCAAGGTTTTGGTACGTTCAATTAGCCGTGTCTCATAAACCTGCGGGCTTAACATTGTCAGCACTGAATACTGCCAACGATACCAATTACGAGCCTGCGCAGATTGCCACTGCTTACTCTGTCGCAGAGTCGTTGAACTTTAAGCTCCATCTAAGCTTCGACTTCTCGTACCCCTGGAATGCGTCTTCAATGGCCTCGACGATCTCGACGCACGCGAACAGCACGAGCATGTTCAAGTGGAACGACGACATTCTCGTTTCCACGTTTGGCGGAGACGATGGTAGCCACCCTGACAGCTTTTGGGCGGATCTGAAAAGCTCGCTCAGCTCAAAGGGTGTTGGAATCTCGCTTGCGCCCGCCTTCACGAGCTACCGGGATCCAAACAACACGCAGTCGCTTCTCAGCACGTACCAGAGCATTGATGGGTTCTTCAACTACTGGTCATGGCCGCAAGACGTCAACCAAACGCTCACCACCGACACCGACCTCGCATACCAGTCTGCTATCAACACTTCGCGTTCTGGCCCGTATATCATGTGTAAGCAGTTCGCACCGACTCAAAGTGTGATACTCCGGAGCCTGAGACGCACATAGCTGTTTCACCATGGCAGTTCAAAAATCTCGGAAGCTCTGGAGGCGACCCAACGAATGATTGGGTTGAGCTGAGCGACACTCTCATCAAGTATCGCTGGGAGCAGGTTATTAATGACGTTCATCCAGACATCGTCCAGTACGCCATCCTCTGCATTGTTCGTATTCATCTGGCAGGCATTCTGATGCTTTTCGTAGAATCGTATCCTGGAACGACTACGCGGAGAGTCATTACATTGCGGCGCTCAACCCTCAGGTAGCCATGGATCCCGCCGCTCACGCGTACGTCGATGGAAAACAGCACCAATATTGGCAGATCATCATGCAACACTACATATCCTGGTACCTCAACGGCACTGAACCTGCGGTCGCGGTAAGTTCCACCTAGCTTCGCTCTCTGGTACGTCACTAAAAGTGCACCCTAGAAAGACCAGATAGTCGTGTGGTACCGTCTACATCCGAAGGCGAGCGTCTGCAAGACACCTTCATACCCGCGTAACGCGGCGTATCCCGCCGACGCCGTTTTCGCATTCGCACTGTTGACGAGTCCGGCGACGGTGACAATGGACATGGGCCTGGGTAATCACGTCGAATGGCAAGCGCCCACGGGTGTCAGCATCGGGCAGGTCCCATTCCCCGCTCAAGATGGCCAAATACCGTTCATGGAGATAATACGGAATGGTCAGATCGTGGAGAGCGGTTACGGGAGCGCCTTCTGGAATATGACATGCGAGACCTACGACTTCAACCCGTTTGTCGATATAATCCCGAATCCGATGTGAGATATGCTAGAGTAGGAATGCGAGTGCGTATTATATAGTATGATACAAAAGTTGCATCGGTAAACAGTGCGATTGGTCAACAAAGCAGTGACAGAGCGTGATAGCGGCGACGATAAGTACACTCATGAGTTGGAGTCAGAGTCCTCGGCATTCGGCTCGCGAGAGGCCGCTCTTCGGCCTTGCCACATCTCGCCCACAAGGCGCCACAGCGCACTAACGGACAGGAAGTCCAAACTCTTCTCGTCGGATTCGGCCTCACAGAAGGCGCGCACGCCCTCTCGCAGCATGTTCTCGTCGCCCTTGAGTAGCAACTCCAGCCCGTGCGCTCTCTCCTCCTCAGTTGCAGCACAAGCCACGCCTTCGTCCAATGGCCCAGTAAACAACGTAGATTGCGATGGTGTAGATTCGAGCAAGTCCAAAGTTTCTTCGTCGATATCGAGGAGCGAGCCGAAGAAAGACAATAGCGGTATTCGCATACGTGGGTGGGGTGTTGTGGTGGGTACAGCGACATACGAGGATAGCGAGCTGACACCCGAAACAGTGCGCGAGCGTATCCACGACATCGTAGACGTGGGCGCTAATCGAGCTTGCCGCTCGGCACGTACGGCGAGTGGGTGTGCGGGGTAGCGCCGAGACGCGATGAGATCCCATCTGCTCGCGCCGACTATTTCCTCATCGAGAACCGCTTCTTCCTCCCCAAGCCGAGCTCCATCAACGGCATGTCCGTCTGCAGAAGTGGGCCATTCCCACTGCGTCTCATCCTGGGTAGAATAATTGCTAGGCGACCGCAAGTCGTCCCAACCGGTGTCCGTAGTAGTAGTGGCGGCGGTGGCCACACTAATGGAACGCGAGCGCGACTCTTCGACAGGCTCACGCACAGCCGACTCGAGAGATGCATCGTTGAGATTGGAGTGGGGACTGGGGAGCACCGAAGATGGGTTCGGGAAGATATAGATCGACTGTGACGGCGTGTCAATGTCGTTCTCGGACAGCCACACGCGAGGCGGAGGTGTGGGCGAGCGCCTTCGTGCACGAGAGCGGGGAAAGTACTCCATGGTCGTCGTGGGTCGTGTCCAAGTATGTGAGTTAGCGGGAGAACAAGAACGGCGCCTATTAATTGTATAACGTCTGTCGACTGGGGCGGTGATTCAAGATCTCCCGCGCCTGTAGGGGTAGCGCCGACATCTAGTGCTGCTCTCGGGCGATCTCGGCTGGTTATCGAAGTCGTATCGCGGAATGTTTGGCAGTTATCTCGAGTGGCACCATGAGGCAGGAGCGATGCGCCCCGCCGGCTTGCTCGATGTTCGGAACGTGGTGGTCCGCGTCATTCCGCGCAACAAGACGGAATCTGATAGGCGCGCAGCCCGAATCCATATCCTTACACTTTCGGGCACATATAACAATACATCCACACCTCTTCACCCTACCATGTTCTCCCGTTGAACTGGATCTGATTGTAATACAAACTGTCTTTCATATAGTGCCATGGATAAGCGCAGCAGAAGCAGCACATCGGTAAATCGGTCCGTCGAACGCTGGTTGACCACGACCGCCACCTTCTCTAGTCCTCTCACAGCGCTCGACAGCGCCTGACATCACTTCTCGTGTGTACCCGTACAGCTCAGTGCCTGTATCAGATACTCTCTTCTCGAAACATGGCTGCATGCATGAGATTCACCCGTAGGGTACGGAATAGGAAGTACATCTGACCGTTACCAGTTCTGATAGTTCTCTCGCTTGATAGGTCTGGAAATCGTTCCTGGACAATGGAGGTACTTTACCGTACTCTGAATGATGAAACATTGCTCATAAGACGAAGGGCACGACGCTACGTGCTTTCCCAATGTGAATCCACCGTCTTGTCTTCTCTCGCTGCTTTCTGACGCTTCGGTTTCTAGCTGAACCTGCTTTCTGCAAAACCTGGACGCATTGAGGCTTCTCTAAAGATAGAACCTTACAACGGTGCGTCCCAGGTTCCTGCGGCATTGATCGTCTACTCAATGACAGGTACCAAGTGAAGTGAACCGTGTCGGGGTGCGTAGATGGCGTCTTCATCGATTGAAATGCGATGATTGACCGCTGTTAGACTGTACATGGTGGTCTGATACTTTCCCTGACTGATACGATGGGCTCTCTTGCCGTCGGCTCGAAGGGCCAGTACATGACGGGCGTCTCTACCGACATCTCTGCATCGTTCGTCAAGCCCGCCGGGAAGCCAGGTGACATTCTGAAGATGGTGGCGACTGTTACGGGCATAGGTGAGCCCACGATGTCTTCGGGCGCGGCGGAGATGGTGACGATTGGAACTAGGCAGATCCCTGGCATACACCCGGGTGGACTTCTACAACGCGAAAGGCGACCTTGCTGCCTACGGGAGTAAGGATAACTCCCACATATACACAAACGACTGCTCACGTTCCTCAGCTCATACCAAGTACGTGGGGAAATCCGCCGGACACGAGGTAAGCGGCATGTTTGTACCTCTGAGTCTGTTTGTCAGGCTCAACGGGTTATACAGTACGACGTCAAGCTCTCGGAAGATGGGGAGGCGGTCTTGGAGGGCAAGGATATAGATTAGAGTTAGCTACCTTCTGCCGTATCACACGTTTTCGGAAATCAATGCAGTGCTATTGGACATATTCGCACGTTCCAAAGTTGAACACGTCGCGTCTGGTCGCGTCAGACGCGCTTGTCAGGCTCGACCACATTGTCGCCCACCATGGACGGCACCGAATCCCACCTTCTTTCAGATTCCGGCTCTTTGAAACCACCGAAACATGTCAACTCTATGTCTCATTCTTCCGTGTCTGTATCGCCCACAATAACTACTTCGAGACTGCGAGCTTCACGGAGGCTGAGCGGTAGCCACAGCACGTATGTCTACTGACAGTGATCTCAGGTCATCGATACTGAACAATAATCTCAGCAATGTTACCGTTACTCCAGAGCTCGTCGCGCCTATTCCAATACGCCACCCCGAACTGCAAGCACTCGATATGCACGCACGGAACTGGCCAAGCACGTCTTCCCCCGCATCATCCTCGCGCGCGATATCTCCAGCATCCCCGATGCGCAGTACAGTTGGTTTGTACCGAAACAGCCTCGCATCACTCGCAGAAGCCGATGGTACATTGACGAACGCGCGAGACGAAGCTGAGACGGGTGCGGGAAGGAGATGGATACGGTGGATGCACAAGAACAGCATGAAGGGCTGGGTGGTACCCGCTGTACTTGTGGCAGGAGCACTGGTCAGGTGGTGTGTTGGGCTAGGATCTTATTCTGGTGCGTATTGCATGTCAAATAAATATAATGCCGTGTGCTGAACTCAAGCAGGCCAGGGTACACCGCCGATGTACGGCGACTACGAGGCTCAACGGCACTGGATGGAACTGACTATACATCTACCCTTCACCGAGTGGTATCGATACGACCTGCAGTACTGGGGTCTCGACTATCCGCCACTGACTGCATACGTTTCATGGCTATGCGGCTATATCGGTGCACTGTGGGATCCTTCCTGGTTTGCCCTCGACGCATCGCGCGGAATAGAGACGTTCCCGAGCAAGTACTACATGCGCCTCACTGTGCTTGCGTTCGATTATGCGATATATATCCCCGCTATATTTATGTTTACCCGGACATTCCTTGCCTCACGCTCTAGGAGGACTCAAGTGCGTATGTCCCGTCGCTGTAGGTTTGTACCAGACCCTGATCACTTCGAAGAAAGAACTTGGCACTACTCACTCTCGTGTTTCAACCTGCACTCCTACTTGTGGATAATGGTCACTTCCAATATAACTCCGTCATGCTTGGTGAGTCCCGGCAAGATTGGAAATGCGATCTGCCCTGATAACCTTGCTGTAGGGTTCACCGTTTTCGCTGCCAACTGTTTCGCACGTGGCTGGGACGCTCTCGGGGCTTTCTGCTTTGTTTGCAGCCTTTGCTTCAAGCAAATGGCTCTATACTACGCGCCTGCCGTCGGCATGTATCTCATCGGAAAGTGTCTGTACCTGGGGCCAACGGACGGGTACGCTCGCAATCTATCTAGCATGTCCGTATGAGGAACTCATGTTGACTCACAGGGCACGATTGCTTGTTCGCCTGGGAATCACCACCGCCCTTGCATTCCTTATCTTCTTCCTGCCCTTCTTGCCGCCTTTCGCCCCGCTATCCGCCGTGCTCGACCCTATTACGCGCATCTTCCCATTCAAACGTGGAATATTCGAGGATAAGGTCGCAAACTTTTGGTGTGCCTCCAACGTTGTTCTCAAATGGCGAGCATGGGCGTCTCGCGAATTCCTGATGCGATTATCGACACTTCTTACACTCGTCGGCTTTCTCGGCGCAGCCATTGCACCCGTGAAGGCCTGGCTTCGCCTCGCAGCTACGACTCCGCTCGCAGAGAGAAGCAAAGCAGGCGTGCCGGCCGTCATGCAACCCGTGCTGCTGCAGGCGCTACTGAACAGCGCAATGTCATTCTTCTTATTCTCATTCCAAGTTCACGAGAAGACCATCCTCGTTCCGCTTCTTCCGCTCACATTGCTCGCCGCGGGCGCCGCGCCTGAGAGCAACACATTCGCGCTCGGCGTTCTGGCGAATAATATTGCTGTTTTCAGCATGTGGCCGCTCTTGCGCCGCGACGGGCTCGCGGTGCAGTACGTCGCGTTGACGCTGCTTTGGAACAAGATCATCGGATACAACCCTGTGCATTATCCCCTGTCATCGGTGGGTTCTTTTGCTCGCTTCTAATCGCGAAGCCAGACTAAGTTGCATCTCAGTTCGTTTACGCAGCTTGCGCTGTGCTTCACATAGCAGAACTCCTAGTGCCGCCACCGGCGCGCTATCCCGATCTGTACCCCGTCCTGAACGTCCTTGTGAGCACGCCCGTATTCGGTCTGGCCTGGCTTTGGAGTATCAAGTCTATTATTGAGGCGCGCTGGGCGGTCGGAGGACTCGGGATGAGCTCAGGCGCGTCTGATGTTGCGTCAACTCCGGCGACAGAGACCGCAAGTCTCGAGATGAACCCCTTGAAACTGAAGGGCATGGGAAGCTTGAGGGAGAAGGGATTCCGGACGACGAGCCTGGGATATGCATCGGGAGGCAGCATAGGACGAGGAAGGAGAAGAACGTCGTCGCGTGCCAGTGCGGCGGGATGAGGCGTATGGCGTACCTGCCTGAACCCTGTGTATTGTACTGACTGTATAGATGGCGTCGAACATGATGTATGCAGATAAGTAGGTGAGCGCTCGCGGGTTCCTGCCCCTGCACCGTGACTACAAGAGGTGGGATTTTCAGTGAACATTGTACTGGCATGGAAGCTCGTCTTCCCGGTGTTATTTCATTGAGTATCCGATGGTGGGAATCCCGGACATGGCCTCAGTGCGGAGGTTCGTGTGGTCGTGATCATGACCTGACCGTCAGTTCAGAGGCTAAGGTGGAAAAACAGAGATATCAACTGCAGCAATGCAATGACGACCACTCAGCTCACTGGCGTCACGCAAATTTCCGGGAGCTTGCTTGGTTTATCCACTAGACCGTCCTGCATGACGAGCGCAGTGAGCCTTCGAGCTTCGAAGCTTCGGTCGGGTGTTTCCAAGACGCTCTCAAGCGAGCGTCTTGGTGACACGTCAGGGCGCCGACGGTGCATGTGCAAGCATCTCAGCACCTCATCATCCTCGTATCCATATCCCTTTTTCGACAGAAAACTATGGCAAGTCATAACTGTCTCGGTCCAGTCGATGGCTTAGAGCGGAGATATATCGCCGTGTGGCGCAGCGATCTGTATCTCCGACTCGCGACCTTGTGCGCCCTGACTCTACCTTTATCCCACCTGCGCGCTACGCCTGGGCTTGCCTGCGTCGTATGCGCAAGACTTCTCATCTTAGGTTCACATCGCGGTCAGCAATCAACATCGTGCAGCGGATCCCATCGCCGTGATGTTCTGGCGTCCAAATGTGGGCCACATTGTTCTTCCTGACCCGACGGTTGCTTTAGCCGCCGTTTAGCCGCCGTAACGGCGGCATCGATACTTTCATGACGATCTCCGAGTAGAGCTCGAATTATTCTAAAATTCTTCTAGCATTCCCGTTCACATCACGTAAACTGCGTGCTTTTGGAGCCAGCATCTGCTGCGAGCTCGCGTTTACGAGGATGCAGCCTGTGGGAAAGTGACTATAAGGCCTCGGCCCGTTTCTGCTCCTCCTTCGTGCATGCGTACATGGCTGCGATATATCATCCATGGGCTTGGCCACAGTCTCGCGAGCGGGTTTGTCCACCCCTGCAAGAATGGCGCACAAGGGAATGATGCCCGAATAGTCCATCGACGCACCAGATCTGGTCCCGTTTAGAGGAGGAGCGGATGTCAACGGAACTTTGGCTACGCCCTGAGGTGTTCAGCCAGAAGGGATCCATGCCGCCGGCCCGGCCGCCTGGCGGGTATTAAAACAAGAAGAGCCTACCGCGCGCGCGCGTACCTTGCCGCTGCCTTGCTGCCGCCCTCCTCGACCACTCCTGACTTGCTTTCTCCTTACACGCCATGGACGCGTCCTCGCCCATTCTTTCTCATCTTTCCCCCCGAGACCGCGCTCTTTTCGTCCAATACGGCAGCGGCGAGACAGTTGCCTGCCCCTTTTCTTGTTTGCACCATGCCTTTGAACACTACGCTGCTCAACAACCCGACGCCATCGCCGTAGAGCACCTAGGCGACTCCATCAACTACTCTCAACTAGATCGCAGCGCGAATGCTCTTGCGATCCGTTTGCGTGCACGAGGCGTCGAGCGCGGTCGCCGTGTCTGCCTTGTCGTGCAGCGCTCTATTGCCATGGTCGTCGGAATCCTGGCCATACTCAAGGCAGGGGCGGCGTACGTTCCCGTTGACGGGACCATCTGCCCGGGTGAGCGTCTACTTTCGGTTGAGGTTGACCGAGCTACATCATGCTCACACGCATCAGATTCGACTTTAGCGCACGTCTTGTCCGACTCCGGAAGCGTCCTCGTTTTGACGCTGGAAGAATTCCGCCACCGCCTGCCTTCAGACACACCAGTCCTGTGTCTGGATGATTGCGTCCTTCACGACGCACCTGAGGATGCACCTTGTCTTGTCGACGAATCCATTCCGTCCGACAGCGCCTATATCATCTACACCTCTGGTACGGGTTTGCTTGTCACTTGTTACTTGTCGTCCAGTCTTCTGACACGAGAATGTTCGCAGGAACCACGGGCCAGCCGAAAGGAGTAGAGGTCATGCATGGAGGAGCAACAAATTGTGAGCGGCATCGATATTGCCCGTCTTGGAACAATGGTTCTGATACTCTGCAGCCGTCTGTTTATCTCCTGGAAATCTCGGCGTTCGGCCTGGCACACGCGTGGCCCAGCTTCTCAACATAGCATTCGACATGGCTGTTTGGGTACGAAGGCATTCTTTGCTTTGTTCGTTCCCTTCTGATTCTTCCTTAGGAAACCTTCGCTACGCTCTGCAATGGCGGCACGCTCTGCATCCGGGGGAAGACTTCGAAAGAATGGCGTTCACTCATGAAGAGTGTCGACGTGGTTGTGGCTACGCCTTCGTTGATGGGTGCGTCTATTGCATGACCAGACAATATCAGATGCTTACCGACCATCTTAGTGCCGCACGACCCTGCTGATTACCCCAACATCAAGACCGTCGTCGTCGGTGGCGAACCAGTGCCGCAGAGTGCGCCGTGATTTCTCGAGCCCTGGATTTTCTCGCTGACGGCTTGCATAGGTCTGGCTGATGCTTGGTCTAAGAATGGACAATTCTTCACAAGCTGCGGACCAACGGAAATCAGCATCTTCAATACGGGGCGGTATCACATTTCGGGTACGAAGGTCAACATCGGCCGTCCGACTCCTAACAACTTCGTGTACGTCCTTGACGAAGACTCGCAACCTCTATCTATCGGAGAAGTCGGGATGATGTGGGCTGGTGGGGCGGGTGTTTCCAAAGGGTATGCTTCATCTGCCTAAACTTTCGACCCTATTCTGACTACTTCGCGCTAGATATCTGAATCTGGCGGACAAGAACGAAGAACGTTACCAGCCGGATCCCTTCCGAGCAAACGGGTATGTTTGACGTATAGCACGTGCACATGCTGCAGGCTCTCTGACACACGCACAGCAGTATGATGTTCAAGACCGGTGATTTGGGGTGCTGGCAGGAAGACGGCACGCTTGCTCATCATGGACGCGCTGACGACCAAATCAAGGTTAAGGTGAGTACATTGATAGCTTTTCCTCCCGAAATAGAGTTGACACATCGCAGGGCTTCCGTGTTGAGCTGGACGGGGTCGCAGCTGCTGTTCGGTCCCATCCGTCGGTGACGCACTCCACCGCCCTCTTGATCGACTCGCACATCTGGAGCTTCGTGACGCCTCAACATGTCGATAAAGACGTCGTACTTACCGCTTCCGCTGCGATACAGCCATATTACGCGGTTCCGACGCGTTTTATGGCGCTTCCCTCTTTTCCATACACTGGGTACGTGTGTTATAGCCGTCATATCAGCAGGCGCTCATCCATTCTGTCAGCAATGGGAAGATCGATAAACGGCTTCTACGCCAACTTGCTGCCGAACAGGATGTGTGCAGCAGTAGCTTTGATGTCGCGCACATCAGGAAGACCATTGCAGCTATCAAGCAAGCTGAGATCGTTCCATCATCCTCGGCCTCGCAGCCGGGCTCGCGCCCGTCCACACCCGTCGATCTTCACTCCGCGCAACTACAAGACGATTTCTCTTCCATAGGCTCTGACTGCAGTAGCGCTGATCCCTCATTTCCGCCCACACCGCTGTCCGTTGCCTCACCTTCGCCTTTGGACAAGGGCGTACTCGTCTGGGACGAGTGTGAACACCCACATATGGAGCTAGATGCGCAACCAACTCTGTTGCGCATCGCATAAACCTACTTTCCCTCTGATCCTGCTCGATCTCCTTCCATTCATCCGGTTTCTTGCATGCGCCGCCTAACTACCATCTTCGAGGGACACTGTCGTTACTTACTTTAATCGGACTACGTTGCTCGTTACCTTCTCGGATCATGTGGGACTCATGCCTTTCTTCTGTAGTACCTAGATTGTATCCAACACATAGCACGTACTCTGCCTCAGAGTGCTGTCGATTCGGAGATTGTGGGACTCCTCGGACTCCAGGCCTTCGACCTCCTATGCAACCAGCTTGATGATCTTATCACTTGTGATACTCGTTGATGTGAGATCCTGCGCATAGCTGTCCACTCTGTCTTATCCACAAGCGATTCGTATGGGAAATATGTGGCATAGTACTGACCTTACCCGACCTTTATCATCTATTTGAGGTCGCCAACGCAGGCTATAAGCCCTTATAAGCCAATTATAAGCCTCCTAACCGCGCGGAGTACACCTGTGACGATTGGGTTACGTCACACCTGGCTGATGTTGATCGCCGAGCGAGCAATGTTCAGCGTCACTTAAACTTAAACCACATCCTGGACGAAGGACACCGCGGATAGATGACATCTCTTCCTCGTGCTTGCCTGAGGAACGACCTACACGTCCCCCTTCTGTGGATGGGTCGACGAGTCTCCTCCATTGGCGGCTCCAACGAGCCAACGGCGAACGTCAGCGATAAATATTGAATGAGATGGCCTCCGCCGCCGTGGCACACCATCTGCATGTTACCCGCCCATCTTACCATTCTACCACTTCTCAGCATGGGTACTGTCTATAAGCAACCCTGACTGCTATCGTTACCCCTGATCATGCGGGAGCGGCTAGCACTTATCTGAAGCTGCGAAGTACTTAGCTGCGAAGACACCTGAACAGATCCGACCAAGTCCGGACCAGTGATAGTCTTCCCGCACCCGCATCTGTCGACGGTTGTTCGCGACCAAAGCAGGTAGGGAATGGAGAGAGCAGATATCGTGCGCAGGTGGAGTGGGTGGCTGGCGCTGTGCTCGAATTCCAACAGATCGAGAACTACTCGTAGTTTCACACTTATTCCGTTGCTTCGCGGGTGCCTATGTCAGGATATATGTTTGCTGGGATTCATTCATTGGTAAGTAAGTTAGATAGTCTGAGCGCTCAGCGCTCAGTCTCTGAGTATGCTCCCACGAAGCAAACGCACTTCTCAGCGCTCGGAAGGTGAAGCGAGGCACATGTCAGCTTCTAAGGGTACACAGAGTCAGTCTCTCTGCACTGGTCAGTGTATGCTTCTTGACGCGCTAGGAGTGCATCTACCCTTCGTAATGCTAGATCTGTCTTCTTACCCGTGACACTTTCGCCCTGCACCTGAGCGCATGGCTGTACGGGAGCTGGAGGTTCCGTATATATAAACCGCCTGTTTGCGTCGTGCAAAGACGCGCGGGGCACCCTGGCCTGACAACATGTCCTTCACTGGTCAAACCGATATGTCATCTCTGGAGAAGGGCGACATCGATGAGAGTCAGGAATCCGACGATGAATTGCCTGCCAAAACTCAAGGCCACTATATGCGCAACATCCGCCACCAGGTCTTTACACTTTACCGGAGGCTCTTCGGCATTGTTTTTGTGGCGAATGCGATCGTCTTCATCGCTCTCTTCAGCCTAAGCCATCACAGCACAGAGCACATCGGTCTCGCTGTCATCTCGAACTTGTTCTGTGCGATTCTGATGCGGCAAGAGTATGTGATAAACGCTTTCTTCATCGTGTTTTGCGCGGTGCCCTCGTCGTATGTCCCTAGCCCATGCATGCAGTCTCTTTTCTCATTTTACCAATAGATGGCCGCTGGCGCTTCGCCGGATATGTGCGCGAGTGTACCATATTGGTGGCTGTGAGCACTGTGACCTCTCTGAGCGTCAGGTATTGATGAATGTTTGTAGTGCACTCTGGATGTTCTGTCTCGGGCACAATATGGCTTATCATATTCGTCGCGCAAGCAACACGAGAACTTACGACCGGCGGCCCAGCTTCACTACTCACAGTCGCCACTTCATACTGCATCCTACTCCTTCTCCTCACAATCCTCGCCCTGGCGTATCCTCGATTTCGCATAGCCTTTCATGACTACTTCGAAGCAAGCCACCGCTTTCTCGGCTGGACGGCAACCGCACTCGTATGGGTGCAGGTTGTCTCACTGGTCAATGATTATCGGTCGCCATCCGATTCACTGGGAAAGGCGATTTCTCAGGCCGCCCCATTCTGGCTGGCTATGATCCTGACAGGTTCAATCATCCTGCCTTGGGTGCGTCTTCGAAAGGTCCCCGTGAAGTCTGTTGTGCTCTCAAAGCACGCGGTACGCATTTACTTTGATCATGGTATGCTTCGCATAGCTGTCATATTGAACGTCGGCTGACCAACCTGATAAACGCCTCCAGTCACGCCTAACCCGGGTTACGCCACGCATATATCCGACAACCCTCTCTTAGAGTGGCACAGTTTTGCGACCGTGCGTGAGCCAGGCAAGGCAGGTCATTCCCTAGTCGTCTCCCGCGCGGGAGACTGGACAGGCAAACAGATTGAGCACCCGCCTACCCATCTCTGGGTACGCGGCATCCCCACGTGCGGTGTTCTTCGCATATTGCCGCTCTTCCAACGTGTCGTGCTCGTTGCTACCGGAAGCGGAATAGGACCATGTGCATCATCCATATTCGAGCAACGCGTGGCAATGCAACTGCTGTGGACGTCACCGGACGTGAGGCAGACATTTGGAGACGAGCTTGTAGACTCCATCCTGGCGAGCTCGCCTGGCGCTGTCATACATGGTCAGTGCACCCACGCCAGCTTCGAGCACATGTATTCTTATCCATTACGCACGAATAGACACTCGCGCTCAAGGCAGGCCGGATATGGTCAAGTTCACTTACCGCCTTGTCCGCGAGTTTCGCGCTGAAGCCGTATGCGTTATTTCGAATCAGAAACTCACCCGGAAGATAGTCTATGGGATGATGAGCCGCGGTATACCAGCCTTTGGTGCGATTTGGGACTCATAAGCTGTTCGTCAAACAATGTCAACGACTCGATGGTTATCTGATCTATGCACACTTCGTAATCTGGCAATGAACGTTGTTTTTGTGAGCTGGGTACAACCACTGTAACACATATCAGAGACACAATGGATACCTTAGAGAATAGCAGGAACAGGTAGTTGAACCAATGCCATGTTGTACAACCCGATCTGTACATTGTGTCTGGAGCCTCAGAACTAATCTACGTGAAGCCGGTGACGCCTTCAGCAAACTGGTCAAAGATATCAAGCGGGATCGCTCCAGCGAGCGCATGGTATCCCACGGTATTGAGATGCAGCCCATCCCCGGAATCAAACTCGGGCGCGAGAATGGTAGCGTTGTTCGGATCCCTTGCCACCGCGTCGAAGTCGATGACCGCATCAAATTTCCCACTCGTCCTGATCCAATTGTTTATGACCTGTCGCGTTTGCTCGCGTGCTGGGTTCGTATACTGAGCGAAGTTTCCGAACGGCGTAATGGTTGCGGCAAACATGGGGATGCCAAGGGCATGGACACGGGTGATGATCTGCTGGTAAGCGACGAGGAGCTCGTTCACGAGCGCGGCTTGAGATGCTGCGTCTGTGTTCGAGGTGCCGATGTCGTTGACGCCTTCGAAGATCATGGTGAATCTGATAGCACTGTGGGAGAGGATGTCGCGGTCGAGACGTCCTAAAGCATTCGGTCCGAGGCCGTCACCGAGAATGCGATTGCCGTCCAGGCCTTGGTCGATGAGAGCGATATGAGATGTGTTGGTATTATTTTGCATGCGCATGAATAATTGGTCGGGCCAGCTGTAGAGGAGATGCCGAATGAGATTGGTCAGGCTGCTAAGAGAGGGTATAACTGCACGTACCGGTCGTTTCCGTTAACGTCGCTTCCTCTCCCATCGGTGATGCTATCCCCAAGAACGGCAAAAGTGACCGTGTCTTTCGGAGCCCAGGATTCAACCGCACTAACGAAGTACCTGCGCGGGATGGCTCAAGAAGGGCTATATCGAAACCGAGTAGCACTCGTACCAATGCTCTGCGCTTTCTGCTTCTGTCAAATCCGTCTCGCTGACTGCATTGCCGCTGACGAAGAAGCTCGTGGTCATACTCAGAGGGTGAGATGTGATATCAACGCCCGGCTGTCCGTTCTCCAAGAACATACTGACGCTGATGACGCTCCGTGGTTCGACTGTCATATTGATAGGATCCGATACAAGGAGAGCTCCGTTGGGGAGGCTGAACGATGTTGCACCACTGAACGTTACATTCTGCAACGTCTCTGGCTGGATACTGCTCACGCCTGAAGAGCCGTTGGTCGGAAGTGCCACGGTAACGGCGGATATGGGTAGGTTTGTGGTCCCGAACACGTTGGTGAAGCGCAAACGTATGGAAGAGCCGCCCAACGAAAGGTGCAAAGTCTGTCGGATGGTGGCATTTTCGAATATGGCGGTCGTTGCATTCTTTGCAGGCGTGTCAGCATTGAGTAGTGCTCGGTCCGCGTGACACTCACAAATGGAGGCGGCGGAAGACCGCTGGCTTCTGTAAGCTGTGGCGTCGCTGTCCATGTATCAATCCAGTGCCCATTCGGAGGGTCCGGAGTGTGAGCTGCGACCAGTATCAATGCAAGCACACTCGCAAGAAAAGGTGGAACAGCAGAAATCTTCATCTTGTGAGTCCTAGTACAGACCAGAGTTCAGTTCGTCGGCGAATGAGAGCACCTTTGAGCCAGTCTTTATAGCATGGCGTTAAGGTGTGTATGGATGCCATCACCCAGTCAGCTGGTCGTCCCCCGTGCAAGAATCTGTGCGAAGAATAAACGATACGCAGAAGGCGCAGGCCAAGGGACATCGGCGTGGGGAGCATTGTTGCAAAAAGGGCCTGTACGACTGCTAGATCATTTGAGGCGCAGAATATTGGCACATGAAAGTGGCCACGACTGTGGGAGGCTATGACCTGCGTTCGGGTTGCCTCGTGAAGCTATAAGCTAAGGTATAGTCACAAAGATAGGCAGATTCTACCGGGTATATAACTATAATTCGTGCGGCATATGTGGGAAGCAAAGAGGTGGAACAGAGAAGATGGGCGCACTAAGCGAGAGGTGATCATGGGCTCCAAGCGGAATTTATCCCACGTGCCGCGTCACTGCAAGCAGACGCAAATAAAGAGGCCTGTCTCTCACGACGCCCTGTAATGCTTTCTGGTTTGACCACATCATCTCAGCTATCTCTTCCCGACAACCTCTGAGATACTCTCTAGGATCCACTCGTCATTCAGCTAATTGGATCATCGATGGAATTGAGTCAATTGAACGAGCTTCTGCATGATGGGTACGGCTTGAATACCCCTATATGTTTACTTAACGGTGACACTCTCACTTCTACAGCCCGTTGCCGGACCTTGTAGGCGCCGTCTCTAGGGGTGCGGACAGAGGGACGCTCCTACAACTTCTTGACGCAGAGCTCAAACGACGAGAGGAGCGTTTTCGGCTCATCCAGGAGTATCGTAATCTCTTCGGCGCACCGGTGCATGCCCTTCCTCCCGAAGTCCTTGCAAGAATATTCTTCTTCTACGCTCTCGACAAGGACTATCAGACCCTGATTGAGCTTCGCTGGACTCGTCTTTTGCTCGTCTGCAGGCGCTGGCGGAACGTTGCATGCTCCACACCTCTGCTCTGGAGCTTTGTCTCTCTGGAACCTCTCCCTGCATATCCCCTAGGATACAATCCTGAAAGTCTCATACGCAGGGTGGCGCTACAGCGAGAACGTGTAGGAGAGTATCCAATGCGTGTTCGGATGAGAGTCGCGGAGCTGCCGACGGACGTGGCCTTCTTTCGACCATATCAACCCTTTTATTGGAAGCCCAGTTCTCTAGCGTCCCTACGGCTAATGGGCTCCGGAAATGAAATGGAAAGCTTCTTCTCGACGATGGTGGACCATGACTACCCCCTCTTGACCAACCTGGACATCGAGAACGACATTTCCCATGCACGGCCACTGCTCTTCATTCCTGACAATTTCCTCCTTCGACTCTCGTCTCTGCGCCATCTTCGGATCGCGGGGGTACATCTCAACTTCCAACTACTTCACGGATTACGCTCATTGTCCGTACATTATTCCGATCAGCCCGTTATGTTCGAGATAGACGGAATTCTAGGCGCATTGTCACAATGTCCCCAACTGGAGTCATTGCGCATCGACCTACAGCGAGGCGTTCCGGCGTCTACGAATCAATTGCCACACATACACCTTCCAGATTTGCTCGACCTTGTACTCACTGGTCCCTTGTTTACAGGCGCTCATATACTAAGCTGCCTCAGGCTGCCGGGATCCTGCAAGATATCCTTCGTGGCAACAAATGAAGTTGACACGCTCGCTCTCCAGCCTCTTCTCATATATCTACAGGCACATTGCTGCCTACCAGACGCTCCATCGATAACGCTGCGTCCCTTGCTCTCAATGCAGACGATCACACGCCGCGCAGGATTGACATCAGCTTCTGCACCAACGAGCAACCCAGCCCTCCTCATTGGACCAGATACGTTCCACAAAGGGCGTTTGATCCGCATATCGTGCATCTTCTATTACCTGCCTTGACGGACGAACGATGCAATGAATACGTAACCGCCATTCTATCTGTACTTCCGGTGCACCATGCGACACTCCTCGACATCCGCCACATGTCAAGCGTCCACCATGAAGTCCTCCTGTCCCTTATTCACAGACTCCCTGCACTTTCCACCATCGCATGCACGTCGCCGGGCTGCCGAGTTGCTTCCGATAGCATTGAATGTCAAGAATCATAGCGAATCTGGGTTCCGCATTCGGTACGATTCTGGACGTACTGGGTCCGAATCAGACACATTGGAATCCACCTTACGTTGTATTCCTATCTAGGCATACAGTTAGAACGGATCCGATGGTGGCTGAGGCGTCAGAATGCGAGCAGCACGAAACCAGATATTGGACCTTGTATTATCGATAGCAGTACGATTTTCACACCTTTATGTGGAGTCAAACAGATATATTGGCAATCATCTACTACATTTCGTATACCGGAAGTTTTCTAGCTAACTCCACTAATAGCGGGAAGGTCTGCACAAGGGAGGGGAAGTACAGGTAACAGGAAACACTGTAGACGAGGAGTCCGAGGGAAGACGACTCTCGACAGGAACTGTGGTACAATTGGGCAGAGGGCGAGTGGGTAAATGAATATGGAGGGGAATGGGAGAGGGAATAGGGCATGCACACATAGTAATTATAGTGCCGAGAACGACTTGGCTTGCTGGCCTTGTTATGTGCGAGACCTATCCACTGTGAGCACAGGGTTGAAAGACCAGACGACTACAACGGCATACCTTACAACAAGAACCAACAGGGCGAGCTTTAAACACGAGCTGGACCATATGTTAGTAAGTAACGAGTAGCCGTGCAAAAATAATGTGCACATACCTGAATCATCGCAACACTGACGTGTTACGAGATCAAAACCATCCTACCAGTAGCATGAGCAACTAGGGCGTGAGCGGATGTCGTCGCGACGTACCTAAATATTGGGGGGAGACTACGACCGAACCGAACGGCGATCCGCCTTAGCTCGAGCGACAAATGCACGGAGCCCTCACCGGTTTGCGAGGACCGTGCGCGCGCACGCCCGCTCACCGGCGCATCGAGTGCGAGAGAAAAGCGGCGAGAAAGAGGAAGGGAGATTGAGATGGAGAGGGCGAGGGCATGGTGATGGGGAAAGGAAGAAGAGAAGAGAAGTCGGCTCCGCGGCTGACGCGTTCCGATCGGAGCTGTTCGGAACGCAGAAGCCAATCGGAGAACGCCGACCGCTCAGAAGCCGCGACTTCTCAACGCGCGACCTTTCTTCCCAACCATCATGACGCGCCCTACTTATTCCCTTCCCCATCCCCCTTCTCTCCCTTTCTTTCCCGCCGCATCCTTGCTCGCGTATTTGCGCGAGCCCACCCATGATCCCTTCCCTGCCCGCTCGCGCTTACCTTCGCCTGGTTTTTGTCGTGCTCGGCGGGAACATGGGTTAGATCGCGCGCATGGCTCGCTTCCATTGGCGAGAAGCGGACGCGTTCGGGCGTCTGAATATGTACGCAGCTCGGTTCTTTCCGCTCGCTTCCGTGCTAACCCGTCCCTTAGGTCGTTCACGAGTGACCCGAGCTGTATGTAGCAAGCGCGATAGCACCGGAGTTGGTACGGAACGGCGGCGTGGCAGGACCGTTCGTGTGGGAGAGTAGGGTTTCTCTTTACATGTATATACTGCACTTGTATGGTTCTTGTTGTATTTATTGTGCTTGGCTCGGCTTTGTTTTGCCCAACATGTATCTATAGCAGTCTTATTGAAATACTAGTTCTTTTTCGTGACCTCTGCCTCGTTCGCACTTGCGGCCATTAGTGAAGATTTTGTGAAGAGCTATTCAATAGGTACTATGATCATTTCTTTGAAGCAATTCAGTCATTTGGGGTCTCGCTTGGGTCGAGATCCACTTGGGGACGAGTTGGCGAAGTCGCTCAACTCGTCTCAACTTCGAACTGAGCCTAAGTCGCTCAAGTCGCCTTCCAAGTGCGAAAGTTGCCCAAGCGATTTGTGCATGTTGCTGATGGCCTATGGCGAGTTTGGACATGCGTCATCGGACGAAGAGTACGATCTAGACGATATCGGGTCGGAGGAGCTTGAAGAGAACGAGGAGGGCGTAGACAGTTTCTAGTATCCTAAATAGTGGTATAAGTATAATCGTGCTATTTTGTATATTCTCGACGTTGAGTCCACCCATGATGCCCATAGCGGCCGCTAACCCGCAGTCCACATGCTCGTACACAATGTGCACTGGCTACCTCTGAAGTCATGGTAATCAGGAGGGCTACAAACGATCGCAATGGAATGGCCCATCTATTATCGGTATCACGCTCGCCTCTTTCGGTTTGCTTTGAATCGCAACGGACGTGGTGGGCGGAACCAAACGGCAAGAATTCGCACGAACCGTCTCGGCGTTCCGGCGACGCAGTCTCGGTCGCGCATCTCTTGATGTGCTATTGCACGCACTGTTTCTTCGCCTCGCTCAAGCCGAGAATACAGCTGCGCGAATCCTGCTCGATGCGGAATATGTCTCCCGAAGGAAGGCTATGCGCAGTCATCAGCGGGGCATAGACGCTCTGCAAAGTCAAACAACCGACCTGGAAACTGTGTACGCCCAATTCGAGCGTATCATACAATACTGCGCAGCGGCACAATTTATTGGGAAGCCAGTCGATGTACTTGAGGTAGTCAACGACGGTAGCCCGAGCGTCTTGGACCGGAGCCCAAACTACAGCTTGGCGGATATTCCCAGCGGGAGATTGTGGCGCCACCTTGGAACCGGTTTTGTGTATAACGGAGTGTTACGGAATAAGGCCATAGTGCTGGCTGAACTGCAGGAGGCGCGGCGGAGAACTATCGCCTCTGGGGATGTTTGGGATCCCGAGGAGAATCAGCCTCATCTCGTGAACGAGCTGAACGATCCTGTGGCGCTGGTCGGTCTTGTTAGTTAATCAGGCGATTCGAGCGCAAATAATGTACCCAAACATTCTCTTTCTTCTTTTAACGTTACGATACGCCCAGTTTTGTCATGGCATGTACTATATACATACAAACCCAGTATGTTCGTCTCAATCGTGCAGCAAATGCATTTGCGTGAATGGTGTATGTCGTCTCATGGTATCGTTTGAAGCAATGAATAGCTAACACGGGAGAATTCCTAAGTACATGCTCGAGAAGGAAGCAGAACGGCCCAGACACTGGAACATAATGAAGAGACGAGATTCCAGGTGAATGTCCAAGTGAGTAAGATCGAGTAGACGTCAGTAGCGAGACAATATCGTCTTGGGCTAATACCAGTCAGTAAGGAGTCATACAACGTCGAGATGCGGACATGAACAAGGATGAATGGAGAGTGGAGTCTGGAGTCTGGAAATGTGAGGAAACGGCAATAAGAACAAAACAAAACGACAGCATGTGCTAGACAGCGGGATGAAAGCAAAACAGATGAAGGTCGAAGGAACGGCCCGCAATGCACAGGCTGCGCGGCCAGCCGGTAGAGTCGCCCTCGAGGCGTGTTATACCAATGCGTCTTGAAGTGGCATACTGCCGGCAACGGTTCGGGCACTGACCCAGTGGTGGGAGGCGATGTCAACACTTTGGGCCGGGGGTTATGAGGCGACAGAAGGCGTCTGCGATCGGGACGACCAGTGGAATAGTGTACTGGTTGCGGTAGTCGGTGGCTGATCAGCAGATTGCTTTGGCTCGACGAGCAGGCTGCGGCGATAGAGATCTTGCAGGTCGCCATGGTGTTTTGACCGTTCGAAGGCGTCCGCGAGATAAGCCTGGACCTCAGGAATCTCCTTCAACGTATACGGCACTTGGAACCGTTGCATGTCTGCAGTGCTAGTTAGCATCATGCAAGGAAGAGTGAGCTACGCAGAGAACGCACCCTGCACGATTCGCGCCATTTTGTGGTACTTGTTGAAGTTGATCAGCTTCTTGTCGGGCGCAAGCGGGCTAGCGCGTGTGCTGGGGTTACCCTCGCGGCAGAAGGTAAGGTCGGTGAGGTACAACCCAAGGAAAGGGACTGCAGGTGGCGGAGTATTGCGCAGGCGCGAGCGGTACTCGTGGTAATTGCGAGCATGGTCCGCAAGCTTTCGAATCGCCTCAACCTGGTGCTTCTGCTTCTGCGGCACGCCCTGTAAAGTCGTTAGAACGGCGAGCACCGCGAAATGAAGAAGCCAAACGTACCGCCCAAGTCTGATGCAACCGTGCGATAGTCGAACTGTCGAGGGCCGCGAGGATACTGCGACTTGTACTGTAGTTGTGAATGGCCGTACACCTGTCCGCCAACTTGATGAAGAACTTGAGAAGCGCGGTTCTACGTTTCGCATCGGTCTCGTTCAATATGCTCTCCGCAACCCAGCCGGTGATCGTTGTGCTCAGGCCCGACATGGCGCGCACGCTTGCACGGTTCGAGGAACCTTCACCACTGCCTTCGAGGAGTTCATCGGGCGAAATAGAACAGTACATCGCGCACTCCATGAGCGTAAGTTGTCGTGCGAGCTCGAGGCTGTCGAAGTCGGTGACGGCGATACTTGAGAAGTCGCGCGTACGAAGCCGAGAAAGTAGGGCCTTCGTCATGATTGGGCGTGGGATCTCGCTCGGGGAGTTAACAACGGGCGGGTTGAGGTTGAGCGGTAGACCAGCCTGCGGCATGTGCCCGCTCATGCTAGGCCGTGAAGGGGTCGCGGGCATCGCAGGTGTACCAGAGCCGCGATCGAACGACTCGGCTTGGGCGGCACGTACGCGAACCATCTCCTTGATACGCGTTGAAGGACCCGGGAACATGAGTGCGAGCGCGTCACGGTTGAAATCGTTCAGTGGCGATAAGACGACATTGTCCTTCTCTGGCCGCCAGTAGGACTCGAGCCAATTCCTGATAAGATTGCTTACGCGCAAGCGTACGGGTACGCCTTTGCGCTGCATCCATACGGCCATGAGCTCCTCGCTGTTTGACATCTCCGCCGGAGGTAGCAAGTTGTATCGCGTGATGATCGCTTGCAGGAGATCAGTGGGTGTCGTGAACAGTCGGAAGGTGAGGAAGAAGACGTTCAAGAATCCCTGATCGACGAGGCTATTGTGTGGGGTGAGCTTCTCCACAAGCGCGCGAAGCGAAGCGCCGACGAGATGGCCGTCGCTATTGTACGCGACCTCTTCAAGCGGATAGTCGTGCGCACCGAGCCAGGCATCGCTATGGCCGGGTCCGGATGAAGGTACGGGTACAGACGGGAGTGAAGGTAGCGCGTTCACGGTGTTTAGCACACGCTCGTCGTGCATACCGCCTTCCCATGTCGTCCCGTCGTCGGTTCGTGCACTGCTGAGTGGCGACGGGATATCCGGCTGAACTCTCGCGTGCAGTGTAGGATCAATGGTTAACGGAGATGGTAGGCGTCGCTGTATTGTCGGCGACGTTGGCGATGTTGGTGTTTGGGGTATGGGAGATGGCCCGCGGGACTGTTCTCCAGACTCCGTGCCAGAAATCTCGATAGGAGGGGCTTGCTCGAGCTGCACCGTCTCGTCCTCTTCTTGATGCATGTGTGCGCGCAGACCATCATCGCTCGCCGAACGAACAAGCTGCCCTCTGACACTCGTACTGTGCGCGTGCGCATGCAAGAACCCACGAGGAGAAAGTGGAGGAGAGGTGCCAGTTGCGCGCGGCATCACGACCAGAAACTGCTTGTCGCCTGAGGACTTCTCGCGATCGGGGCTGGGAGCTGTGCGCGCGAGGCAAACCTTGACGGCGTTAACACAGTTGGTCCCAACCTTGAGCACACTGGTAGCTGCACTGATGAGCGCGTTCATCTCGTCCTCTTCACTGAGTCCCTCCAGCAGCGGTGTTGTCAGTCCGCGGACTGCGTCTGTGAGGCCAGTTGTCGCGTCGAAGAGCGCCTTCTTAGATTCGCGAAGATCCTGAGCCTTGTGCGGTGGAACTCCGGGATGGCGCAGAACTGCGTCGACGATGGTGAGCAAACGACAGACGCCTTGCACGATCTCTTTGACGAGTGAATAGGCATGGCCAGTGCTAGACGCATGTGAGGAGCGGGTGTGCGCGTGAGCGTGTCCTATGAAGGCGGCGATAGCTGATAGATACTGGCCGTGCGTATGTCGTAAGGCATCGGTGAGCTCTTCTGTACTTGACGGTCCGGTGGGGAACGGCGGTGTTGTTGGAGTGCCGACCGATGATAGAGAGGACGACGAAGATGTGCTGCTCGTGGATGCTTCGTGTTTGTGCGACGGCACACGTGCGCGCGTGGACATTGGAATGGGCGGAGCGCCTTCGAGCTTTTTGGACACCGCAGGCATCGGCTCCGCGTTCGTGTTCGCGAATGGTTGCCGTGGGGCGCGAAGATCACTCAAGCTCTTTGCCCTGCCTGGTGTACCTGGCCTATCTCGGACGCGCATCCGTGTGCGTGCGGCCACCGCATTTGTCGTACGTCGGGGTGACAAGCGCATCGTAGCATCCTCGTCGCGGGTGGTAGATTGGGGGGTAGACGGGCCGGCGACAGCCTCTGCTGCGAAGGACGGGTACTCGACGCTGATCTCCTTGTCCGGCAGTTCGACGCCGCATTGAACTGCAACAGCCAAAAAGCGCCGTACGCGGGAGAAAACCTGGCCGCCGAGGCGGACCATGCGCTCAATCTCAGCCTCCTTCGCATCGTGCTCTCCCTCTCGCGTCTCTGCGCTTGCACGTTTCGCCTGTGTGACGATGGCTGCTAGGTCGGCTAGCACAAGTTTGCGCTCCTGTGCGAGAGTCGGGTGACGTCGGAGTAAAGGTGCATCACGACTGAGGCAGTCTATTGCCGCCAGTATAGAGCGCACGCACGAGATGATGCAGGCGACAGAAGGCTGAAAGTGCGCAACGCGATTTGAGCGTACTGCATTCTGCAAGAGTGATAAAGCATGGAGCAGAGGGACCATGACAGGTGGACAGGGCCCCTGCCGAGACGGCAGGCTGCTGACTAGAGACGCAGCCGAGGCACCCGAGCGTGAGCGGGCGTGGTTGATGTGGTCCTGAGAAAATATGAGCTTCGGTAGCATCACGAAGAAGGGCTAGAAGCGGCCGCTTACCGCCGTCGGTAGCATGGGCGCGTCGCCATCGTCGTCGACGAGCAGACCGAGCTCGCCGTTAACGTAGTTGCTGGGGAACCAACCTCGGGATCCGTCGAGTTCGCCGTCCCACCAGCCTGAGGAGTCGCGATTGAGGACGTGAATGACTTGACCGGCACGGAACGATAAACAAGTAGCGTTGTTGTGCTCGGGGATAAAGTCGTGCATTGCGAGTACATAGTCTGCCATGACCTGCAGTTCTAAGGGAGGCGTGCCTGACTTGGAGGCCAAAGAGGTTGGCGGGGTCGAATAAGTTGCAGAGTCGGTAGGTATCAGCAGAGAGCTGGTAGATGCGTTTGACGACGGTATGGGGGACGCATACGAAGTTGTGGAAGTTGCAGACGCAGGGGACGGCGCACGGACTCGAATAGTTGCGGAGGGTGGAGCTAGACCCGTGCGGTAGGAATGGGCAGAGGAAGGGCCTGGAGTGCGCACAATGGAGGTGTCGATGCGGAGGGGAGACATCGCCATCTTCTACGATCATACAAGGGCGGAGTGGTTAGGATGTTTTGTACTAAAGAGTACACATATTCAGCTTTCAAGATGCACGGTGGCGTAGAGCATTCAGACGGACCTTTAGGCGAGTGCGGAGCAAGAGTAACAGTATACAATGATAGCAGGGACGATCACTATTGCAGAATGGTGCCCGAGGAAGAACGTTAAGTTTAGGATGGGATACGGTGCGCGTAAAGGACCAGGCAAGTCGCGGGTGCGCAGTGGGATAATATTGGGATATTGGGACAGGTGTACTAGTGGTTGAACCGGGAGTTTGATTGGGCCGGGCGAAGCGAATGTTGCACAGAAGAAAGAATCGTGCAGGTCGTCGGAGTCGTCGTAAGAGAAGCTTCAGGCGCTCTTGCTCGCGGCGAAGATGCCAGCGCACAAACGGGCACACGGACACAACAGAAGCCGGACGGTGGACGCGGAGGCAGAAACGCGCTGCAGGGCTTGACTGTGGAAAGTTCAACTTCGTCTTGATGCCGGCAAATCCCGTCAGGCGCATCAACAACCACAAATGTGCTTTCCCTTCTCTCCACCATCATGCATCAGCCAACTCAATCTCCGACAACCATATAGGCCCCGATATAGTGAACATGACAAGCTTGACAGTCGTACTGGGAGGGCTATTGTTCAGAAAAAAATAAGGTCGTCCCTCCGAGGCGGAACGTATTTATCAACGGCACCTCCTCGGTCTGGCGCTAGCGCCAGCTTATCTGACTTTCCTCGACATGCCGTCATTACATGCTCAATTAATTGAATACCGAAAAGGCAAAACGGGTGAACGTCGATGACTATGGGTCCTCATAGGCGCTTCCCGAGACCCCTATCCCAAGATAAGCAAACATCCTGCATTCTATGATGGAAGGCATCGACGGCCTCTGCCTCTTGCCATCGTGCTCGAAGTGCGATGCAGCAGTTCATTGTACGCGCGAAGAGCGCATGGCGCGATCGTCCTCGTCCGACACTCTTCGGTCGCGCCCTTCTGCTGCTGTCTGCCGAGCTTTTAGCGAACGGCGCGCTTTGGGCTGTTGCAGGCGTGATCTTTGCGCGAGATCCTGCTACACGGCCTGTACTAGGACTTGCACTACTAGCTTGGGTGCGTACTCGGGCTCATCTCCCGTAGTCAGTCGGGCTAATCTCCGCCCATGCGTAGACGATCGGTCTGAGGCATGGTGCGTGCGCGATCTTCATCCCGAAACCCGTACGCTGAGCGAATGTCAGCACTCGACGCGGACCATATCAGGTAACTGGCGGTTGATGTGCGCGTTTGTACGTTCTGCTCCATTACCATTGCCGCAGCGAGACTGACCGTTTACAGATATATTCTAAACTTCCATGTAGCGCCATTGACAATGCGACTCGAGGATTGATCAGTCTGGGCCAGCTGCCTGTGACTTGTGGCCTCTTTTTCTCACTTGGACATTCCACTATAGTTATCGTAGTTGTGCGTGTCTTCGTTTGAGTGGCGCTATCCATCTGATGCTGATAGACGTAGAATGTTGCCATAGCCATCAGCACGGACATCGCGGGCAAACTTGGTTCTGCAAGTGATATCGGAGGGATCATCGGTGCCTTCACTTCCACAATTGGCTCTGAATGATCCTAATTCGCTCAGGCGCCTCCGTTAGCGCCACATTCTTGTTCATCGTCGGTCTGGCCAACTCGATCATTCTATACAAGACCCTTCGTCGACGCCGGGAAAGAGCTCGCGCAGAACGTGCAGGCATGGATGAGGATGAAGAGCAGCATGTCAACACCATCACCATGAAGATTCTGGGACCCATTGTTCGCTTTGTAAATAAGCCGTGGAAGGTATACGCTACCCAGCGCGGCTTGACCCAAGGACTAACACGCTATGCAGATGTACCCTGTCGGCGTGCTTTTCGGCCTCGGTACGCGCACTCGACTCATCTGGTTGGTACACGTCTAACTCACGTTATCACAGGGTTTGACACTGCATCATCCATCGCACTCCTTGCCGCGTCAGCTGTCGCAAAGCGCGATGCGAACGGCAACCCCATACGGTCCGGATACATTGTCATCTTGCCCGTGGGCACACTTGTACTACCCTTATATGCATGACTAAACTGTATTCCCCAGCTGCTCTTCACCGCGGGCATGACACTCATTGATAGCCTCGATAGCGTGCTCATGCTTTACTCATATGCGGGCTTCCCGAGCGATGGTTGGCGCCTATTCGAACCACGCGTCATGGCCGACGCTCGACGCGAAGTTGCAACGGAGGCAGCGAAGGAAGACATTGCGAGCAGGAATGAACTTGGAGGTGCGGAGGTAGCGACCGAAAAGGCCGGCGACCCGGAAAAGAGCGCTGGCGTTGTGGTCGCTGTCGAGGAAGGCATCGATCGTGATTTGCGCGTGAAGCGGCACCTTATGTCTAACCTCAGCATCATTCTGACTTCTATGAGCATCATCGTTGCGTTCTGGTACGAACTTCACTCAAGCACGCTGACTATGTTAGAACGCTCGCTGATGACTTGCAGCATCTCATTGATCACTATCATGGGTCTTATCGGCGACAACTGTGGCTCTTGTACCCGTGCCGCAGAGGCAGAGAATGGAGGAGGGCTTGCGGGCCACTGGTGGCGTTTCTGGGGAGTTGTGAATGACAACTCCGGATACATCGGCGCAGGGATCGTTGGTACGTTTGTAGTGGTAACCGGGAGCTGGTACGGTGGGCGGTGGGTCATCACATATGTACGCAGGCGACGCAGCCCACAGCTCTGACACATGGGGCGCGCAAATGAAGACAAGATGTAAATTTGATAGCATTGCCAGTCTCAACTAACACCTCCCGCGCTCGAGGAGGTCGCGAATCGTGCCCTCTGTCAATTCCTACTCCTGTGCGCCGAACCCTCTACCTCATTCACCTAGATCCCATCAACGTAACCCGCGCCAAACGTAACGACTGCAACAACCGCTCCTCCGAACGCAGCGACCGCCCCCGCCGCCGTGCTCCAAACCACCTTGTGTCCCGCTAAGATAGCGCTGACGCCGCCCCGCATGAGTTTGACAATGAAGTCCTGCTGGTTGTCCACGCCGAAGACGTAGGTCTTCTGGTCCGGAAGCCACGCAACGGCAAGACACGAATCGTCCAAGTACGTGAGGGTGGGCGTCTTGGCCGTGTAAGTTCGATGCTTGTCTCCGATTTGCCAGGTAAAGGTGGTCTGGTCCGGTCGCGAGAAGACGCCCCATTCCGAGGTACCAATGGTGAGGGTTCCCTCGGTGTTGTTCTGCGTGGGGGCGTCAGGCTGATCGGTGGGTCGACCGGAAATGGTGAACTTGAGGACGAAGGATCCGCCTTGTCCCCCGTGGAGACCCCAACCATCTGTCCTGAGGGACAGCTCGACGATTCGAGCGCCACGCTTGTTCTGAGAGTGTCCCGCGACGACGTCAGAAGCCTCGAAGGTGTGAGGAAGGGTGATGCCAGTGGCGAGGGATTCGTGGGCCCAGAAACCCTGAGGGACGTCCTTGGTGATGGAGTTGAGAGTGAATGACATGCCCTCGGGAAGAGTGGTGAGGAAGAGAGGGACGTTCATGGCGCCGATACCCATCGTGGTTGTGTCAAGGGTTAAGGTTTTTGGAGCAAAGAACGAGTTGGATCAGGAGTGCGAGCGTGAGACCTCGGCGGGTATTTGCTGAAAAAGAGCTGAAAAGCCCCTGGCTATATGTAGGATGGGGAGTTAAATCGGCAAGACACCACACCTGGTCTAGCGCGCATGATGTCAAAACATGCTTCGTGCACTTGAAGCGGCTGTAGACACTCAAGATGGCAGCTGTCGTACAATTGATATAGTATGCCAAGCTGTCAAGGCGCTGCGAGTGTGGCTTCACAGTGAAGTTAATGTTGTCTATCACTGTTCCCTTTGTTCGGTCAGTGTCCCGGGAAATGAAGTGCCGAGCTCTAGCGTGTGCACTATCTTCAAGCGCAACAAAGTTCCCGTTGATAGTCTGACAGGAGGATAACTTCATGTTGATGAAACGTTTACTGCCGTTTGAATCGTACATAAAGGGTCCAAGCACACTCGCTCCGGTACACATTCTGGCGGCTATTGGGCGGCCATGGCGCTCGGGAAGTATGACACCGGTGAAAACTATGGGATCAGCAAGCTCTATGAGGGCGATGACAGCACGCGCAGAATACACCCGTAATATACTCAGTAATGTGTAGTTGCTTCTTGGTTTACTTCGGGTGGTCTTCAAGAGGCGCGCTGAGACGCGTTTCTCATGTGACCGTGAAGCGGAGAAGTCAGCCACTGTCAGCCATTCGCCGTTGAGAGCACCAACCGAACCCGAACGCTGAACGGCCATCCTCGTTTTCTAAACACTTGCGATTGCAAGCCATATAGAGCCTATGCTTACGACGATATCACACGCAGGGCACAATGGCTACACGTCATACTAGAATGCTAGCGAACAAAACTGTGAGCTCAGCCAGCAATGACTCGCGTGAGCTGCTTCCGCCTCCTGCAGTATAAGAAGCCCGCGCCTCGCGCCCTTACATCCGCCGCCACACCTGTTCTCTCCTATCATGGGCTACCACGCGGACTCAGACTCTTCCGAGGACTCGTCGGACTGGGCTTCTTTCCTCGCGTTATTCAGTGAGCTCGCAGAAGCACACCCTCCATACGTCGCCGGAACACTCCCTCTCCCGAGCACAGCCTTTGATCTTTACTACAAGGACGCAAACGGTGGATCCCAGTAGGTACCACCGCGTGTAACAAAGCTATGCTGCGTTACTGATCACAACATCTAGCGTGGTTAATCTGGTCTCGGCCTCGTCAGAGCAGCTAGAGGCTCTCATGCTCGCTTGCGAACCCGCCAGCTTTGGGCGCGGCGGAGAGGATGTCATGGATGAGGACTATCGCAAAGCTGGGAAGCTGGATGTATCGCGCTTTTCGACCCCCATCGTCCCAGAGCGCACAACCCTGGCTCGGATAGTGTCCGACTTTCTACTGGAAGGGGAGGAGAGCAAGACTGGAGTTGAAATGGAGCTGTATAAACTCAACATATATGGTATGTCGCCCGGTCTTTATGAAGGTTACACACGTCTCACTAGTGCATCTTTATGTAGGCAAGGATTCCTTCTTCAAAGAGCATGTCGATACGCCTCGCAGTGAGAGGATGTTAGGTTCGCTCGTCATAGTCTTCCCGACTCCCCATCACGGTGGCGAGCTTGTGTTGCGTCCAGACTCGGATGACGACTATACATTTGACTCTGGAAATCTCTTGACGCCTGGCGAGGCCCGCATCGGCTACGCAGCGTTCTTCAGCGACGTTGCGCACGAGGTGCTGCCTGTGACGGATGGATATCGCATTACCCTCACGTTTAATCTCTACGCCGTCGAATCAAACCCAAGGATCGCGACACCCATCACGGTCTCGGACCAAATGGCACAGTGCTCCAGCGAACTCTCTCGTTTACTTGAAGACGACGCTATGATGCCTGACGGCGGTCGACTGGTGTTTGGCCTACGTCATTCGTACCCCATCACCGATTCAACCGATATCGCCGGAACCTGGCGATGGCTCAAGGGTGTGGACCGCATACTTTGGAGAATGCTCAAGCAGATGGACCTTAAGCCGGATATGCATCTGCTATACGAATTAGATAATGATCGCTATGACGCGCGCGGACTTATCCGTGAGCAGGCCGACTTGACGAATCTGCAGGACGATCAGACTGGTGAAGATGCTGTCAAGCGTCAGGGTGTGGTGTGGACCGAGGGCGTCAGTCACAATAACATTGTGTGGGTTACTCCGATGAATCAGCTCTCAAGGATGGAGCACGCTTATACGTACTACGGAAACCAGGCGGGGACAGAGTGGGCGTATGCGCACCTGTGTTTTGTTGCCAGAGTCGGGGAGCGCGCGTAGGTTTCTGCATCGAGGACCCAGCACGATTTACCATGGACTTCTTGTACTAGCTGACAGCGATGCACAGCAGAACTTATATGTTTTCTCCCTAGAAGTCAAGATTCGTATATCTCTCGTGTTGCGAAATAAATCCTCTTGCGGATGCCGGAGAGCAGTACCCTGTACTGAATGAAGTATACATAGTACCCGGATTCCTTCCTCCTCAAGTCGCAAGCAAGTCGCGATGAAGTTCTCACGATGAACTACTGTTGTAAGGCTTCCTCGAAGCTGCGATATGCTCCAATCATACGCAGTGTACTATGCTTAGGCTGCGCGCGGTGCGTAATTCAGAGTCGTGCGCTCAGAGCGTCCCCGCCCAAGATTGATAGCCTCGAGTAAAAGTATTCAATGACTGCGAGCCTAGGATTTGTCGAATGGTGACCAGCCGAGTATAGAAGAGGCTGTACACAGGTGCTGCGGATGATGTTGCCGTCTCAAGAACAGACCGGACCTTTTCTTCCGGTAACAGCGCATATAACCAGTTGAGGGGTTCATGTTCATCAAACAGCCTGTCTCAGTCTCCCATCATGGAACTGCACTTCGTTCGCCCTGACCTGCTCAACACCGTCTTCCGCGACGAACACGGCAGACCCCGTTACAGGACCGAAACGAACGGCACTGCGTTCGGCTTTTCTGAACGCACGACCACCATCTCGCGCATCGTTGGCGGTGACCCATCGTTGTACCCGGATACCGAACGCGTCACAGCAGACGATAAGTCAGATACGGATATTTTTATCAACGGGCTCGAGGAGCAGCCTGTCTCGCAGATCGTGTGGCGCAGAGTGGCACAATCGATCTTCAAGTACGATGGGAAGGAGGTCAAGGTCAAAGATCTATTCCAATCGCAAACTGGAGTTAAAGCCAAGTGCGCGGCTTCACCGTTTCTGAAAATAAGCATGTCTGAACTGATTGTGCAGGAAACATACATTCACAGCTTCAAACGGCCAAATGTATACATGGGTCGCCACCGCTCATCCCTGCTGGGTAAGTTTTTCTTCATACCCCTCCAATCTCGGTTGAACTCATCATGCATACATAGCTGGAAAAGGGTCCATCTGGTACTACACCACCGGTCAAGATCGTCGAAGGAAAGGGACGCAGCCACGGTATTAGGCCAGGCAAAGAGGCGCACTACCCGTGGCTGAAAGTGTCTGAAGAATGCCTGCCGATCTTGGATGAGATTTTGATGACATTCGTGTGGGCAGAGCGACGCAGGGCAGAGGACTATAATGATGAGTATTGAGAAAGAAGTACCGATCTTGATGTATAACTTAAAATATGACGTGTCCGTATGTCGCTTCTAGATTCCGACGTCGAGTGAAGCAAGTCTAGAAAGTGTTGATCAACCCCGTCGTGTAGGTGACCGGTGCGAGAGTTTCGACGAAGAACGAATCTGGCATTGGCAGGGAGCCTCGGTTTGGCCTCGGGCCACACCAGGAACAACCAACCTACGCGCTGACGCCAGGACGAGCCTTGAAAATAGTATTGCTTGCGAGAGCATTCTAGAGAAGTAGACAATGACATTCCCTCCGAGCTCTCCGACTCCTGGCGCTTATGCGTGCAGAACGGCCTAAGCATGACATTCATCTCCGGTGACACTGGGTGCGTGGTCTGCGGGGGGAAGATGACGGTTTGGGGCAAGGTGCGCTCGGCGCTCGGCGGCGGAAGCGGGATGACGCATCCGGAGTTTGCGAAGAAGGTCAGCGAGCCGCCGCGTTGCGCGTCTTGCTTGAGGCCAGCGATGGGGCCTTTATAATCCCGGTACAGCTTCCTGAAAATGACCATCTCTGAACGTTCTCTGAAGTCCCCATCATCACTATTGTCCCGCTCGAGACGCCGTCTGTCTTGATGAGTGCCACGACACAGCCATATCAAGTCTTGCTGCACACCAGCAACTCGACCAGTACCGGAATCATGTCTGCTGACATACCACCCTTTCTCTGGGCAGAGTGCGTACACCGCTCACTGGTAAGCTTTGAGCACACTGACTGACATTCTCCGACAGGTTTGTGCGCCTTGGCCGCACCCTGGTGCCCCGGCCAGAGGACCGCACTCCTCTGACGCTCGCCACAGCACCGTACATGATGATCCAATTCATACCGTTCTTAGCGATGGCATATCTCGTCAGACGACCAAACACTTATATCCTTCGTCTGCTCATCCTACCCATCCTGATTGTAACAGCCCTGCACGCTGCTTTCGGATATGTCTGGACGAACCCACGGTTGAACGTGTACAACTGGGGCGCGGCACTGTACTGCTTTGTCCTTATCGGCAAAAGCCTCGACTGGGCGCTTGTCAAGGAGGGAAGGTTTAAGCAGGGTGAGCACGATGTCGGTGCGATGGAGGAGCCCGCGGTGGCATCCAAGGAGGAGACAGATTCGGCGCCAGGCGATGCGGCTGCGCGCAAGCGCCCACTTGCCGACGTTCTGCCTCGTGGGCTGGAGGATGCGCTCGAGATCGCATTTGCGCTGCGTGGATTGGGATGGGACTACGGGCGGGATGTACCCGTCCCAGCCTTTACACGCCCAACGGAACCGAAGGCCTATCTACGCGCGACGGCAAAGTCTTTCCTGCTCAACTTCCTTGCACTGGACTTGCTCGAGTCGATGCTCAAGCTTGTACCGGGAGTTGGTTCTCCAGAGGGAGCGTCTATCTTCCTCCCACATCTCCCGCCACTGCAGCGTTACACGTTATCTACCGCGATTCACTTTGCCACCGGATTCTCATTGCTGGCAGGCTTCGGAATGGTGTACGACCTCTGCACGCTCATTGCCGTCGGCGTGCTTGGTCACAGCCCAACAAGTTGGCCGCCTGTACTTGACGCGCCATGGGCCGCTGAGTCACTACACGACTTTTGGGCACGCAGGTGGCATCAACTCCTTCGACAGACCTTCTACATTTGGGGCGGCCGTCCAGGACGAGCGCTGTTTGGAAACATCGGGCTCGTATTTGGCACGTTCCTCGCGAGCGGCCTATTCCACGAGTGCTCGATGTATGCTATGGGAAGGGGTTGGGACGCGCGTGTGGTGCTGTTCTTCCTCATGCAGGGAGGTTCGGTTGTCGGAGAGCGTATCTGGCGCAAGGTGACGGGACGGAGGGTCGATGGCATATTGGGCACGGCGTGGGTATACTTTGACATTGGCATCCTTGGTCAGCCACTGGGTACGTAGCCTGTGCCTTTTTGTGCGATCTATAGCGCTGATAATGATTGCAGTGGACGCATGGCACTCTCGTGGCCTTGCCGGCGGGATGGTCATCCCACCTTTTGTCAGCCCTGCGCGCTTGGCTATCATCCCCGCTGCTCGAGCTTTGTTGAAGATCTGAATGAAATGTATTGCTTTGTACACTATCTACCGCTATCTTGCACGCGCAACTGTATCCCCGATGCTCACATGTACTGTAACACTATCCGGACGAATACTATGATTATAATAATAGCTCGTTAGATCACTCTGAAGACGGACGAAGCAGTTATATCATCTATAATTCGGTCGGGTACGATGTTGCAGGCGTCTGCAGCGGAAGGTGCAGAGGGAACTGAATCCAGTAGTCCCGAGTGGCAGACGTAAGACCCACAGAGACCATAGGCGGCAGTCGGGCGCTCCGTCTGCCATTCTGAATGAAGTCGGCGTCTCGGCACAGAAGCTCGATCGGCAGTCCACCAAGGAGTTGATCCCCTTCGACGTTCATAATCTCGAACACGCCCAGCGGTCGACCTTCGTGTCGCACTTGTGCACAGTACTCCAGTAAAGTGAGAACGCTCGCGCGCGCAATTTTCAGTGCTGAGGCAAGTCGTGCGGGGCGGTGAATCGTCGAACTGGGGCGGAGAGAGTCGGCGTCGAAGATAATGTGCGAGAGAGGCGTGGAGAGATGGACGCTCTCACGTCGTAGAAGCTCGAGTAGCGACGTGGCTGAGGGCCACTCGGGGCACACCGCGACGGTCGTAAGCGCCGGTAAGAGCGCGAAAAGCCCAGACCAGAGCGACGGCGGGCAGTCCTGAGCCGCACGCAAGTCGAGATGAGTCAGCGAATTCCGAGCGGACCACGCCTCGAGGACGTCCATCAGGATGAACGCGGTATTGGGGTCGGCGGGGAAGACTATGCGCAATTCGGGAGTGCGATAGCTCGTTCGGGGCGATGTGTCGAGGACGCTGAGATCGGTGTGCATTGAGGCGGAGAGACTGAGGCAAGCGCCAAATTCATTTTGTTTCACTGCGAGCGAGCGGATGGGTGTGCGGGTGTGAGCCTTCAGACGCGTGGCTAGGGCGCGGTATAGGATCGGGTTGTAATCTGAGTTGGGCCCGGTGACGATGACGGAGGTGCTCGCTTCGGCGGGAAGAACCATAGACTGCAATAGGTATATGCAGGCACTGAGAGAGCCCTGTAAGCTCGCATGCTTGAGCGATGGGAGAGCAACAGGGCTGGGCGTCGAGTCTGGCACAGGTGTGACGCCCTTTTGCAGAGTCAGCTCCAGGTGCTCCAAAGCGGGGCAGCGATATAGGGCGTCGATGGCATCCTGAAGCTTGTACACGACTGGGAAAGTATCGCAGAACTTAATCGAGAGGCCACGAAGATCGTGGATAGCATTCCAGCTGAAGAGCGCGTCGGTGAGAGCGAGATCACGTAGGTGGGTAAGCTTGTCGGCGAGGAAGTCATCTGAAACGGCCAGCATGAGATCGCCGAAGTCGCAAGTGCGGACTTCGAAGTGCGCAAGGCGAGGGTGTTCAGAGTCATCCAATCGAGCGAGAACGTCCGCGACGCAGGAGGAGTCGCCGTGTACCGAAAGCGAGAGTAGACCGTCTGGTCTCCAGAGCCAAGAGGCGTAAGGGGATAGCAAGCTTGAGGTGACAATATAGAGGTTGTCCAGCTTGACCGTCAAAGGATATGACTTTGATCTCTCCCGTTGCATGTTGAGACGCCTGATCATGGCAGAGTGACTCGGGAATTTGGCGTCGGTTGGTAGATGGCCGATGTGAATGTAGCTCCAGAGCTTAGGTGATTCGATACACACGTCCTTCCATCGCCTGCAGACAGTGAGGAGCGAGGTCCAGCTGAGCGAGAACAGCGCCTTGTGGTCTTCATTGTGGGCGTAGATGAAGAATATGTGGGAAAGAATCTCAGGAGCAAGCAGACAGATGGGCGACGCGAGCAGGTTTCGGCACTCTTGCATGTGGCATTGTCTCTGGCGCCCTCGCTCGAGCTCGTCGTCTAGCTCTTTTAACAGAGTGGCCCGTGGTATGCCTTCGGAGAAAGCCGTAGACAGCTCAAGCATGAACCTGCGCAAGTTCAATATCAAGACTCTATGTAGCCACTATGCAACGCACTTATCGTGCATGTGAGTGGGCTCTGGAATAGATGTTGACGAGATTGCGATAAGTGTTAGGAGCGCCGAGAAAGGAGGGTGTTGGATACTGATCCAACCCGTTCTTATGTATCGGTTCAGGAGCTTTCTGGGAATGCTCCTGTCTTGCGGAGAAGATGAACATACGGCGAGACCATTGGAAAGAAGGGCCGACGTGAACAGTGACGCATCAATGTGTGTGCGAGCACGGGCCGAATAAAGCTTGAAGACATTATAACCTCGGATATTCGAAGTTTGGAGCTTGAGGGATAAAATCTACAGTCCCTTGCAGTCTTCAGCAACCTCATATAATGCTTTAGAGTGTGAGTAGAACATGTTGGTTGTGTGCAACGGTGATGACGAGGTATAGATATCTGAGCACAGAGTAGTCAGACCTTTCGAGGATCTGCAGTAAGGCATCGGCGGGAGCAATCGCACAATCGGATCGTTGCACATAATAGAGCATCGAGAATCCGCCAAACGTGCATAGGCCACGCCACCTATCAGATACAGTTGAGACGATGCAAAAAGAAATCGGCTCAAGCTGCCGTGGGGGTAGGAAGACAAGGCGAGATTCGCAGGCCCGGCCGCGTCTCCGCGCGTCTCGACGCGTCGGCACGCGTCTTCCTTCCGTTCAACAGCTTCCCTCTCCCCACTTCTGCCCGTATACGTACTCGCCAGTAATACCCCGCACTTGATTCAGCGCAATACAACCGCATGCGAAGAGACGTCCGAATTCTACTTGTGGGCGATGGTGAGCGCGCTTTGTGTCTTGTGCATGTCGCGTTTTGAGCTCATGCAGCTGCGCACAAGAGGGTGTCGGGAAGAGCACCATTGTTACGTCGCTCATCAAGGAGTCATTCCTAGAGCAGGTGCGTCTGATACTATGTGAACGCTATATGTGTATATTTAACTGGCAGCCATAGGTACAACACATCGTACCCGAGGTAACCATCCCGCCAGAGGTCACCCCGGAGAATGTTACTACGTATATTGTTGACTCGGGTGGTGCGTACCCTTCAATTTTCAAACGCTCGCATGAGCTCACATGCGCACGAGTAGCACGACCGGAGGATAGACAACTGTTAGAGATGGAAATCCGCAAGGCGCATGTCATCTGTGTCGTGTACGCTATAGACAACCCGAACTCGTTCGATCGCATACCAACGTACTGGCTGCCGCAATTCCGACAACTAGGAGTGAATGTGCGTCCCTGTTGATTCTGATTGGTACATGGGAGGTTGACGCTACGGTCGCACAGGTCCCGGTTATTCTTGTCGGGAATAAGATCGACCTTCGCGGCGGTGAAGTCACGAACGAGGCGCTGGAGGCTGAGATTGTGCCTATAATGAAGGAGTTCAAGGTATGGCTTCGGAGGGCTCATTATGGCGCGTTTATATGCTTATGAACCATAGGAAGTTGAGACGTGCATCGAGTGTTCGGCTAAGCTGCCGCTCAATGTCTCGGAGGTGTTCTACTTCGCACAGAAGGCCGTCCTACATCCAACCGCACCTCTATACGACTCGCGAGATCATGTACGCGTGTCATTTTCTTCTTTCAGTCTACTGGATCTGATATATAGACGTTATAGGTGCTAAAACCAGCGTGTGTCGAGGCGCTCAAGCGAATATTCAAGCTTTGTGACGCAAACAAAGACGGCATCTTAGATGACACCGAGCTTAACGAGTTCCAGGTGCGGATACAGTTATTAAGCCATATATCAGGACTCATATGCGTCTAGCGTATCGTATTTGCTGCGCCTTTACAACAGCAAGAGCTGGAGGGGATTAAAGCAACCGTTCGCGAACACGCTGTAAACGGCGTGACAGAGCGTGGCCTCACTGAGGCTGGATTCCTATATCTGAACACGATGTTCATTCAGCGTGGGCGCCTAGAGACCACCTGGACAGTCCTGCGCAAGTTTGGGTATGGCGAGGACTTACGGTTGACCGAAGCACATCTTTACCCGAAGTGCGTGCGTGCGCCAATCAACGCTTCCATTCTTTTACTGACAGGCCCGCCTTTTGTTCGCAGATTCGACGTTCCGCCAGACTGTTCTGTCGAGCTCAGTCCGCTCGGGTACAAGTTCTTCACTGAGATTTTCGACGTGTTCGACAAGGATCAGGACGGCGCTTTGAACAGGCAAGAGCTGGAAGATGTGTTCAGTACTTCGCCCGGTAATCCGTGGGTACACCGAGACACCGAGGTAGACACGCTGCAAACGTGGCTAGCGCAATGGAGGTGCGTGCTTCTACTTCTTTCGCCTTCATCTCGGGTGCTTCGAACTTGTGTTGATTGATGGTGCAGTATGACGACACTACTGGACCACAAGACGACGCTTGCATACCTTGCCCATCTGGGTTATCCGTCAGAACCACGGACAAACGCACTGCAGGTGTCAAAGCCGAGGAAACAGGACAGGCGGAGGAATAAGTCGAGCCGTAACGTCTTCTTGTGCTACGTGTGTGGCGCCGCGGGATCAGGCAAGACGTCACTTCTACGCGCGTTTGCTGGGCGACCGTATACAGACGTGTACGGGCGGACCGATAAAATGTTCAGCGTCGTTAACTCTGTTGCACTGGATGGCGCGGAGAAATATCTTGTGGTAAGATACTTTATTATCGGGTGCGGTTGGTCATGGAACTCACGAATTTGTGTGCAGTTGCAAGAGTTTGGGAGTTCGTACGAAGCGGAGATCCTCAAGAGCTCGAAAAAGACCGACCTCGCGGACGTGATTGTCTACGTGTACGACTCAAGCGATACCAATTCGTTCTCGTACATCAGCAATTTACGAGTACGTTCTTCCTCGTGTATGACCATCAGGCAAACTCTGACGTAGCCATAACAGCAACAATACAGTCTCGATCACATACCTACGCTCTTCGTCGCGACAAAGTCCGACCTCGACCTTGCGCAGCAACGACACGAAGTGCAGCCTGACGTATATTGCCGACGGTTGAACCTGCAGGTGCCAGTGGCCGTCAGCGTCAGGACAGGTCAGATGGCCGACGTATTCCAGACGATCTGCAGTATTGCAATGCGCCCGTACGTATTCCATTCCCTCATCCCCATCCTTCCCGTTTCCGATTCACCGCCGCTGACCGAGAATGGACAGAAACTCGTCAATACCCGGCGGTGCAGAGCGCAGCTTGTCACCGGCAGTACGGCTAAGCACGTGGGTGGCCGCGTCTGTATTCATGGGCGGGCTTTCCGCCGGTGCGGTCGTAGTGTACCGCGCGCTGATGCGGCCAGGCGGTAGCGGCACGTTGGGCGCTTTCGGGCAGTGGTTAGGCTGGTTACTTGGGCGGAGGGATTAGTAGGGTTGCGCGCTCGGGTTTACTTACTACTTACACTACACCGATACCCTGACACTGTTCTACTTGTACATACGGCTCACCGTAATGCGTTTGGTCTGAAGGGGAGGGGTACAGGGCGCGGCACTTTGCCGGCCGCACGTTGCATGAAATGACTCGCGCGCGCCTCGAGTTTGGCCTCGAGGTCGAGCGGCCTGCGGATTTTCGTAGAGTTTCTGTTGGGCAAGGACGGGCACGTTGTAAGCTATTGGTAAACTACTTGTTGAGTGCACTTTGAACTGCGACCACCACCAGCACCCACCGGATCCCGAAGAGGTTGTACGCGCGAACAGGCGTCATCTCGAACCGCCCCTATTCTCGATCTCGCACTACCACCTACACACACCCACATCGTACCTCTTACCACCGCGCACTTGTCGATAATGGACGCGGAAATGTCAGGGCCCTCTGCGCTTTCTGTGTTCGAGGAGGCATACGTAGAGCAACAGAAGCCGACGCCGCCTCCGGAGAGTGAGCGCAAGATGTTGTAAGTCGCGCGCGGGCGGCATTTGCGCGCAGCGTCAAGCAAATAGGGCGCGGCCTAACGAAACATTAGGGACCTCGTGTTCGTGCAGGACTGTACCGGCAGCCAAGGCAGCTACATTTCGAGCGCAACCAAGAACATCGAGCTCATCTGCAACAACATCTACGAGTCCGGCCGCCTCGCCGCGCGCGAGGACCTGCGCATCGGTCTCGTCGCCTACCGCGACCATCCGCCTCAAGACCATACGTACGTCACCAAGAACTTTGGATTCAGCTCGGATATTGCAAAGGTACATCGCGATTTGAGCTCGTTGTATGCTTCGGGCGGTGGAGATGGGCCCGAGGCGGTTACGGCCGGACTTGCGGAGGCGCTCGGCATGGACTGGCGCCCGATGGCGAGCAAGATGATCGTGCTTATTGCGGATGCGCCGCCCCATGGGATCGGAGAGTACGGTGACGGTCAGTGCACGACGTTGAATGTATACCGGATTTGAGGTTGATGTGGCGCAGGCTTCGACGATGGCTCGCCGGATGGCAATGACCCTCTACAGCTTGCACGAGAGATGGCGGCGCAGGGCATCACGCTCGTACGTATTGCTATGTATGTTGCATTGTATGTGGCACTCATATTCTGTAGTTCTTCGTCGCTTGCGAGCCAGCGCTTAGCAGCTACTCGGTGCGTCTATTGTTCTTCTTTTTAGGCGCTCAACTTTGATCTGACTTGTCACAGTATGCGAACGACTTCTTTAACGCCTTGACATCCATAACTTCCGGTCTGATGCTCCCATTGACGACGGCCGACCTCCTCGCGCACGCGATCGTAGGCCTTGTACTCGAGAATCTCGACATGGAGCGTCTCGTCCGCGAAGTTGGTCAAGCCGTCGCACAACGGATTCTGGGCGAGAATCAATCCGTGGACGACGTCGCGCGCGAGTTACACGAGAAGCTGCTCTTGCGGAACGAGAGCACCAAGAAACTCGTGATTGAGAGTATTTACAAGGAGAGCGCCGAGGCGGCGCATAACGTCTCTATATTCCAGAATGCACAGTCTCTCGCTGACGCGCGTCCGCATCTCAAACGCGTCAGCGGGAGTAGGTTCACGGACAAGTACGTTCAGGCGCGCGCGGCGGCGAGGAGCGGATATGCGCCTTCTGTACCTGCGCGGAGTCCGCCTACGAGCCCGAGATTGGGTAACAGTCCACCGCGCAAGGTCGTGACGGAGTTCAAGAGCTTCTCGGCGCATAATGGGTCGAGCGTGTATGGGACAGCTGTTGCCGCGAGTCCGTTCTCGCTTGCTGGAAACCGCGCGGCGTTCGGCAAAGTGCGCAGCGGAGGCGGATTTGGAATGGACGATGACGATGAGGAGGAGATGGAGGCTGCTGCTGCTGCTGCCGCGGGCGTTACGTCGGATGATGGACGACAGAAGGTCTTCCTCAGGGAGGACTCGATCACGTTCGAGCAGGTCAGTTCCACATGCCATGCTCTCTTCGTGAACGGTAGCTGACTATTACCCACAGGCCCGGAGAATCGCGATGCAGAGCGCCTGGAGAGGAACACGCACCGCGTAAGACTGGTTCGTATCGTTCCGGAGATCGGATCCCTGCAAATTGCTTTGCATCTATGCCTGAGCTGTTTGAGTGCTCGTGCTCGTCCCCCTTCATTTCCTCTTACCCTGGCCATCACGTATACACCCATCACAACTCTTCGCTCGTCGTCGCATCGTCGCACTGCCGCTGCTATCTTGTTTCCTCGTACGAAACAGATCTGGATCTGACTTGAATTGATTTCTGAAGACATATTCCTGTATGTAGGACTGCTCGATTGTATAATGATCATTGAACGAACTGCGACGTTCGCTATCGCGCATGCATGAGCTCAGAAAATAAGACGTGGTAAGTACTAGACTGCGAAGTAGTGAAATGTGCTAGATGGCAGTGACATGCATGCCGATACATGGTGTATGCTGCGAAGATGACATAGAGAACCTATCAGGTTGACGACTCTTTTCGCCTTTTCTTCTTCTCTTTCTCTGCAGGAACAGCAGACGAAGCTTCTTCTGCGAGCTCTCGCCGCCTCTTCTTCTTGCGCTCCATCTTTGTTGTCTCTTCTGCAGATTCCAGTGGTGAACCTGCTTCAGCCTGATTGCCCTCGCGCTTCTTCCCCGGCGCCTCGCCCTCTTCTGTTCGGTTCTCCGCCTCCTTTGCCAACTTCCTCGCTTTCCTCTCTTCCTTCTCCGCCCGTCGTCTCTCCTTCTCGTCCACAATAGCAGCAGTCACTCCTGCTTCAGCATGCGCCTTGCGCCGCCCCTCCTTTTCGCGTCGCTTCGGCCCTTTCGCATCGTCGTCAGCCGCAACCGGTTCTGGCTCTGCAGATGTGGATTTTGAGGGTGCGGCAGACGTTGAAGCATAGGACGTATTGATCGTGGACGCTGAGGCTTTCGCCGCACGACGTGCTTCTTTCTCTGTCCGCCTTTGCGCCTTCTCTGCCCGTCGCAGCTCCTTCTCCTCCTTCGAGCGTTTTGTCTTTCCTCCATCTTTCCCTTCTCCATCCTCATCCTTCGCCTCGCGCTTCCTCTTCTTCCCCTCTTGCGCCTTGTCCTTCACCTGCCCTTCACCAGGGTGTACGACATGTGCATGCTCCAACGCGTCCCTCATGTCCTCATGTCCCGCATGTACCTTCTCCTCCATCGACATCTTCTCTGTCTGTACCATTTCTTTCTCCGTTGCATCAGGTCCGAGCACAGGTCCCTTGAAGAAACGCGAGTACAAGTTCTTGCGTGCCGCGGTGCGTTTGGCTATTGCCATTACGCTTAATGGTTGGGCTGTGGCTGAGAGGGAGTGGTCGGCAATAATGCCGGTCGGAGGACGTTTATTGGAGATTATTCCTGTTGTTGTGCGGCGAAGCTCTGGTCGTGGTGTCTGTGTAGGTATAAGAGTATGGTAGAGAATAATAAAGATGGAGTACGCACAGATTCAGAGTCGGACGCCTCATCGTCGCTCCCAAGTTTTATCTGGATTGCACTGCTTGCAGCAGCAAAGACACTACGCAAAGACATCCATTCTCATTTTCAAGCTATGACAAAGCTGAGAAAGGAGACGCACTGGTCCCAGAACGGAAATGCCTCGTCTCTATCCTTACCGACGCCGGCAAGTGTGCGCTTTTGCGGAATGGACAGCGGGCGAGCTAAAGCACCTTCACGTAGAGCAGTACCATGGCCCTGCCAGCCATTGTTGCGCAGGTACGACTGTGTATCAATCGGCATAGCAGACCCAAGTGGAAGCAGAAAGCAAGTTCCCAAATCCAAAAGATTTGATGCGGCAACAAATCCTGATTAGGAAACGAAGCGCGCCTTTGGAAGTGATGGAATTGTTAGACGTCAACGTGAACCCTGATCACCGACGACGACGAGCACGATGACAGACGCCGCCCTTTCGTTGCGCCAAGCGGCGCTCATGACTCTCAAGCGTAAAGCTGCCAACAACGCACAACCGCCGACGCACCCGATGGCGATGGCGCGGGGTGCGCCGTCCATTCAGCTCGACTATGGCGCCGGCGACGACGACGCGAGTCAGCCTGCGCCTGAGCCCGAACCTGCACCTCAGCCACCTCCCCCTGATACTAAAGCGGACTCGCCACCGGAGACGAGGGAGGAAGGAGAAATTTCGGACGAGGAAATGCAGGAGCCGCCACCGAGCGCGTCGGTGCCCCCGACGTCCCCGACCGCCGCGCCTGGCGAGCCCGAAACTCCACGATCTGTTTTGGCATTGCAGGCGCATCCAAGCTTGCCACCGCGACCGACGTCTACTACGATAAAGACGGCAACTTCAAAGGTTCCCCCACGTCTCAAAGACAAGAAATCAAAAGATGACCCTCCCACTGCGCCCAAGCTATTCCCATTCCAACTCGACGAGCAACATGTGCGGCCTGGTCTGGCGCTCACTCAGACGCAGTACGATGCCGCTAAAGATATTGTGCTCGATTTACTTGGATGGGATGTCCCGCCCGAGTACCTCGTCGACTGCGGTCTCTCGCGTAATCTGGTCTACTACGTCTTTGCAGAGCTTAACCTCCGTATGCCTGCCAATCTGGATACTACGGGAATCGTGCCGTACCCGCCGCCACCGGAGATGCTGGCAAAGTGGCTTCAGGCGGTGGAGGCGGAGAAGGAGAAAGGAGTCGTGGAAGAAATGATTGTCGAGGGGCTCGTTGAGGATAAGGGGAAGGGGAAGGAGGTTGAGAGTGATATGCCGAGTTTGCTGGCGCGTATCAGTGATGTGCCGGTAGAGGTGGAGGCACCTGCGCCCTCGTTGCAGGATATGGAGGAGCAGCGCAGGCGGGAGCTGCTGGCTCGCAAGGCCGTCCAAGCGAGCCGCAAGCGCAAGGAATCTACCATGCCGCCCGCTCAGCCGCCGGCGAAGAAGCTCACACCTGCCCCGCCAAGCGCTGGCGAACGCGCTCCAGTGAACATCGAGCGCCGACCCCAACCGGTGGCGCCGACGGATAGCGTCGACGACTTCTTACGGTCTATCGCGCCTGTTCCGCTCACCGAAAGTTCGACGCTGAGTACGGATATGCCGCGTACTGCGTCCCCCGATCTCATGGATGTCGACGACGGCGAGATTCCTGGACTTAGCCGCAATAATTCTACGGTCGACGTGCAGAGTGCCTCTACTGCTCAAGCACCCGTTACAGTCTCTTCCAGCACGGCTATCTCTTCGGTAGAAATTGTGGCACCGCCAGCTCCCGCATCGTCGCATAGCAAGAGCTCAAGTTCCACGCCTCAGCCCGCAACGCCTGTAGCAGCTGCGGTGGGCCCGACTGGCACGCTCCCTACCTCACCCGCCCGGGCTACAGCTCCTGCTCCAAGACGCGCAAAGCGTCCCGTAGCAGCAGACTTTGTCGATGCACCACCTCCAGCACCGGCACCGACTCGCCCGGTCGTAACGCTTCCATACATGCGTCGCGCCCAATCCCAAACGCGCACAGACGCCCAAAGCCCATTCGCGGCGCTCAACCAAGCGCCCGCGCATTGTAGCTTCATATGGGAATCCGACTCTGATGCGGGTGACGAGACTCCCTCTGGTTTGGCAGCGTCAAAGTCAAGTTTATCAGTCACTGCACCGGCTTTTACGCCGAGAGGAGGGGCTGCTGCGAATGGAGGAGGGAACGGTGCGAGCACGCCGAGCGCCACGGACCTCGATCGCGATATTGAGAAATTGAGGGCGATGATTCGGGAGAAGGAGGAGATGAAGCTCAGGAGCAGGCTTGCCGTACGTGTTGTTCTTCCTGCTCTATCTTTCTTGTTGGGTTTCGTTTGGCTTTCTGGTTGGTTCCCGATCGCATTGCAAGGGCTCGTGCGAAGCCCTTTCTCAATGCTGAGCGAGTCAGAGAGGAGATCCGAGGATGCCCGTCCTATCGTTCTCGGAACAGTATCTTGAATCGTGTGAAGCCCATCGTCGGGTCGCCGCCTTCACTTCTATCTTTAATGTGGCAACCTGCGGTGAGCGTAGCGATTCTTCGGCTTCTGCTTTCCCGCACAAAGATCTCGACGCGACGATGTGCGTTTGGTTGGGAATGGAGCGACCTGGCAGCAAGCCGTGTCATTCACCATCTTTGAACGGCGATCTACAGGGAGCCTACATCTCGTGCGACGCGGCCCTATCGCTTGTGGTACTCGCCGGACCGGGCTCTCGCACAGTGCTCATGTCGAGCCCTGTGGTTTGCGTGCGCGGGCCGCGGCATCTTCTTGCTCCTGGTACACTGCTCGTGGCCGGAGCAGATCTCATAGGCCTTTCGGTATGAGCACCGCGATCAGCGTGTGCGGAGTGATACACTGTAGGGCTCTCCCACTCGCCTGCTGTGATATGGTAACCCGGGGTGGGTGCACGTCAACGGAGGCGCTCTCGTGCTTCTAGCACAGCAGAGTGGAAGTGGAAGTCGAGTGGTTCCCTTCCTGCTACCTGTAATCTGCGTGCGCCGACCTTGTCGAGCTCTCGCAGACTTTGCCTTCCACTCTCTCGTTCATTCAACGAGCCGCGGCAAGCCTACGCTGCCCGTGGCATTCTCTTCTTCTGACTCTGCTCATGGCCGGAGCGGATCTCATATGCGCTTCCTTGGTAGCTGCGATCTTCGTGTGCTGGCCGCGGTGGGCCTCGTCCAGCCCTCGCGTCCTTCTCCTCATTCATTTGGTGGCTCGTGGCGTGGGGAGTACACGCTGGTGGATACTGCTCCTAGCTTCTGGCCATTGCCGCTCTTTCGTCTCTTCGCCTTGCTCGGGCTGACGGTTCTGCCTTTACCTTTCCTGTTCCCGAGCAGCCTGTGTCTTTACATGTTTTCTTCGCTTCTTGTTTCTCCGAACATACCCTCACAGACTTTATTTCTATAGGGTGCGCCTACGACAGCAGCCGGATCCGGCCGATCTACGCCTGTCACGGCCACTCTAGCTGCGGCTCCGGTTGCGGCCCCCGCGGTGAAGCAAGAAACTATGGAGGAGGATGTACAGATGGGCACGGCCGGCGAAGGCGACGCAGGTGAGTTCTAGACTATCTGGCTTACGGCTGTCAACGGCCTCTATGGGCTTCTGGGAAAGACGGTGGGACGTCAACGTACGCGAGAGGCGGTACGACGTCGCTTGCGCTGCGCCGTCGTCTTTGTTGCTGTGGTGCCGAAACCAGAAAACGTCGCTGTTCAGATCACTGGGACGCGGTTCGAGTGGCACGGGATCATCGCGGTCCAGAAACGGCTTGCAGTCGGGCTTCGTACGTGGATGAGGGGCAATCGGTGTTCCATGTATGGGTGCTATTCCAACCCTGCGTGCTTCTCCCGCCCCCGGCTTCGAATCATGCGGCATCACCCCGCGCGCTGAGCTGACGCACGGTCGTTCGTGCCGACGTCGTTTTCCCAGTCCAAGAGCCCGTAGTACCCATGCACTGCACCCGCGGCAAAGTCTATCGGGCGGCAAGGCCTCGTCTGCTGCTCTCGTTACATGCGCTGCGTACGCTTGGATTGGGCGCGCGCTGGGGCGATGGCGCAGATCTGACTTCTGAATTCCGCGGCTCGAGACCCCTGTTGTTATCTGGCTCGCCTCGGCCTATTGCGGCGGCGCGCTTCTCTCTCCTATTTCTGCCTGGGAAACCGCGAAGCGCTGTCGGCTCACGCATTTCTGCTTGTAGGCGCCCAAGTAAACACCAACTCGCCAGATGACGATCGGGATTCTGTGATGTCTACGCCAAACGGTGCGTCCTTTCTCTGATTTTCTGCTGTCAATCGGGGTTGGAATAAGGGCATGCGTGAGGGTCATGAGAGCTCTTGTGCTTCGCCGCTGTATGATGGAAGAGGAGATGGGGCGGGGTTTGTGGGGCGCGATGGTGGGTTGTGGGCGCTTGCTGACTATAGATCCGCGCCCATCCTTTCTTGTCCACCCACGCACCGTACCGTCTTACGATCCGCGCTCGCCCGTCGCCCGGACCCAAACGCAAAAACAACGCCGATTTGACCCATTTACCCGCGTATGGACATCCTTCGCATGGATACGTTTATCGCATCCGCCGCGGTTATCGACCGTGCCATCGACCATTCAATCGACAACGTTGCGCCTTCGACCAATCGACCCTCACGGCTCGATCGTGTTCGACTCTATTCGAATTCAACGAACTCTACAACCGGAACCTCGCCCCGCGCCGTAACCAACAGGCTCGAGCGTTCCGCTCCCTCAAGTCCAAGGCGAGTGATAATTCATACTGCCCACTTGAATTATCGACTAACCTGAGCCTTGACATTATATTTCAAATCTACTCCGGCCTTGGTACTCGGCCCTGCACCTCTGCTCAACTTGTTACATCCCACGCGATGGCTGTATCGATCCATCGGCAAACCTTCTCCCCTTGGGCAACACTGCTGCCGCATCTGCGCACGCCGCACCCGCCGCGTTTTTTCACACCGCGTACGCCCAACCACCGCCCGTTCGTTCCTCGTACGCGCTTCCTCCCTATCCTCTCCTTCCTCTTCTGCTTCTACTTTGCCTTCCGATCTCCCATGCGCGAATGTGCGAACGCGGCCGGACACTTTTCATTGTGCTCGCTCCTTGACCTTCGCGCGCACCGGGGTCTTTCGTCTATTCTCTATTCTCTATCCGTCGGACGCCCGTACGCCTCCGAACAACTGTTCTGCCGACGCTGGCTCACTTCCTGACCTTCCTGTGGTCCCTGCGCTGCATTCGCCCGTCGGTGCTGGCTATTGCCTCCGCGCCGCTGACGGGCTTTTCTCTGTACTTGCCCCCTGGGCTCTTGCGCTTCTTCGCCTGCAATCGGTTGGTCGTCCGCAGAAGCTCACACGGAGGCTGGATTGCAAGCGGCAAGGGCGTTTCCCCCTCCTGAGCCGAGCCCCGCCAATGCCTTCTGATTATCTTCTTTTTTATTATCCTTTCTTTTGAATTTCTCTTGTGCTCTGCCATCGCCCAACGAACATTGCTACGCCTCGATCCGACCCATGCCGAACAAAACCTATAACCGGAACATTCAACTACGCATGCATTGTATGCTTCACCCTCTTTCGCTACACCTTACGCGTTTTATGCTCGTACGCCCCTTTTGTCTCTCCTCGCTGCGCGGTTGTACGTTTGCAGGATACGGCGTTGCTGCCACTCTCACAGGCTCCTCCAACACCGATAATTCAGTCCGCCACAACAGCTGCGGTGACGCTTGGCGCGGAGGTGCGTAAATTGCAAATAACTAGAGAGCGTGAAGCCCTGGCGTCTTCGTTCGCTGATGCATTACCCCCTTCCCTCCGTCTCCTTTCCGCAAATAGCAGCAGACGCAGCAACTCTATAAGGCCTACAGCTCAATCCTCACGACGTACAGCCTCGGAAAATACGTTGACGACTCGGACCCGCTCACTGCGGCGCTTAGGCGGAGGAAGAACGCGCAAGAGGACGACCTCGACGACCGAGTATGCATGTACGAGGCCGGCGGCGGGCTGTGTCGCGATCCTTCGTGCACGGCCGTCCACCTCGACCCGACCCGACTGGCCGTCAACTTAAAGACGTAGAAAAAAGACAAACGGTGGATTGAAAATATGGGAAAAGATAAAAAGACCAAAAAGACGTTCAGTTGGAACGCACTGCTCGCTTGCTTGTCGTACCACTTCCTGCCTCGCTCACAGTTTCGCACATCCCGCGCTCTCTCACATTTTACTTTCGCTCTCCGCTCTCCCGTCTCGATGTCTGCTCGCTTTGTAACTTGCTCAGTAATGCAGGCCGCACGCGCCGCTTGTTTTCTTCTGCCTATTTTTCTCGCGAGATATGATAGAGTGGGATTGAGATGACTTGGGTGTGTTATCTCTTGGTGCGCGATGGCGCGCAGCAGTGCAGCGTGCGCGATGAGCTGTAAGCAGCAAGTATGAAAGATGAATAAGGAAGTCAGCGGGCGCGCGCGATCTGCGCTCAGAAGGAACAAGGTTCGAAGATACAAACTCCGGCGAGCAGGCGCCGGGGGCACGGCCTTTTCGGGTCGAGGCGGTGCCTGATAAGATTCAGGTTAGCGTCTCGGTAGAGAGCCTGTCGCCATCGTAGCGATAGCAGGGTCTACGGCAGGTGAAGGGGAAGAGCGTCGATTGCTGTTTCGTGCGCAGTCCTCGGGCGAGGAGCCTTGTGCGGGAAGGGGCGAACGTATCGGGAAGGCATTGTGCGACGGAAGGGGGGTGGGTGGCCGCGGGTCTAGCCCTGGATGGATGTGCCCCTATCAAAGCGTTCGCACACCGAAAACTGGGCGAGCGAAGACCCCATAAGGGGACCGTTCTCATCCTGTCCCGTTCGGTCAACGCGTCGCGTCGCGCCTTCCCCGCAACTGACATATACGCGCATCTTGTCTCTTCCCTCTATCTACCTGCAACTACTACTCGGGAAATCCATTGTTTGTTGATTGCTGATTCACGATGAGCGACAAGCACCACCCACCACAGCCCGAGTTCATCGCGGACCAGGACGCGCAGGACTCTGGAGCCGAGGACGACGACGACTCTGACAAGCCGAAGGACAAGAAGACCGGTCGGCGCAAGATCAAGATTGAATTCATCCAGGACAAGTCGCGTCGGCACATCACCTTCTCCAAGCGGAAGGCCGGTGCGTCTCTTTTCCATTTTTGGTCGACGCGTCGGGACGCTGAACTGACATTTGCGTGGTATGCAGGCATCATGAAGAAAGTACGCGTTTAATCGCGTTTGGACGCGAGATTGCGTTTGCTGATTGACGTGTTTGCAGGCATACGAACTCTCCACGCTCACCGGCACCCAGGTCCTGCTCCTCGTCGTTTCCGAGACTGGTCTCGTGTACACCTTTACCACTGCCAAGCTCCAGCCGCTCGTGACCCAGCCCGAGGGCAAGAACCTCATCCAAGCCTGCCTCAACGCGCCTCACGGTCAGCTCCCCTCTTCGGGTCTGCCCACGCCCTCCCCATCCTCTGTCGGCGGCGGCAGCCGCATGGGCGCGCCCAGTCACTCGAATGTCCCCGGCGGGCTGAGCATCGGCTCTGGCGCCAAGGAGGAGGACGACGAGAGCGAGCGCCCGGGTAAGCGCCGTCGTCGCTCGAGCACCTCGGGTTCCGTGCGTCCGCGTTCGCCGCAGAGCCCAAGCAATGGACTGCCGCAGCCGCTCGCGATCCCGGGTGGTGCGTCCGTCCCGCAGATGGGCATGGGCACGCCAACGGGCGCGCCTCCCACGCAGAGCCCCGCACAGCCTGGGCCGCCCGCAAGTCCGCATTACCAGCACTCGAGCCCAGGATATCCGCCTGCGTCCGCCCCGCCGCCCGGCGATGTGTACGGCCAGCCCATGATGCACGCGCAAAGTGCCTACTACCCACCGCCGCCGCCTCCTGCCGGAGCACAGTGGCCAGGCGCAGTGCAGGGAGGACAGCCGCATTACGGCGGACGGCGATGAGAGCCGCCCGGCTCGAGCGTCTGTTTTTTTTTGCTGCTTCACGTATCGATACGCTCTTGTTGATGTCCTTCTTGCCTGCTCTCGCGCGCGTACATCTCGTTCTCTGGATCTGTCCCCAGAAGTGTTTATTCCATTATCTCAACTCGTCTTTCAACGTCGCCTTTCCTCTTGGTAGATACGCTCGTCCCGTGTCGTGTTGCTCATAAATCTGCTCCTCGTCGCTTGTATCCTCGCTAAACCGTTGTACCAATACGCCTCACCCCTTGCTCATCGCCCAAAGCCACAATACACGCCCCCGTCGCATATTCCGTATGCGGCAAGTGGCCCTGTCACACTGCAGCCTTTACCATATTCGTCGACCCCTTCAGCCACAAGCCACGCAACCGCGCACATACAAAGCTTCGATTCCGCGTCCGTTTCTGGCCATGGGCGCGGCGTGCGCCAGCCGCAAATGGGAAAGGGCGGGTAACCGACGACTTTCCAGGGTACGCGCTTACCCGCCTGGTCCGTGCGCGCGTACTCAGCTGGGCCGATCGATGCCGATTCAGGCCCTCCGCTCGCGTGATTCTGTTGATCGTGTTGATGCCCGTTGGCACGGCGACGAATGCCCGGCGCCGTCGGACTCGTACGGAATTGAGCGCAGCGCTCGGCACGTTCGGCATGACGCGACCCTGCCATTACAATGTGCCTTGTGCGTTCCTCCGTCCCTTGTTATTTGCCGTTTTCGTCCGAACGTCGTGTCGCGGATATGGAAAACAGAGATCGCGGCGTGTCCTGCGCAAGGCAGACTTTTGGTTCCGTTCATCGACCATCGACCATCGGTAGACTGATCAGGACTGCCGCCGGGTTTGACAGGGACCTTGGAAAGCTTGATCTATGCGTGGATGGAAAAGGAAGAAGCGGCGAGGCTTGATTTGGGCGAAGGGGTGGCCACGATGCGTAGGTTCGGAAGCGTCGGTGGGTAGGTTCAGTAGGCCGTTGTAGCGTCCACATTAGCTTCGATCTTAGCACATTGCACGGGCTTGCGCAGGACACTTCGACGTCTGCTTCTTCTTTCTGCTGTGTTACGCGCGGTACTTACGGAGTGCCGAATCGCAAAGCCACAAATCCACGATGACCGGCGCGGCCGTACGTGGGGATGTTGATATTGGGCGCTGTGGCTTCGGTCCGAGATCCTGCGTCAGGTCGGCTGAGTGTCGATAGCCACCATCGGATAGCGTGAACTCTACCTGCGTACCGCAGGCGCATATAGCAGGAGCGTTTGCGCTGAACGCCAGACGCCGGTGGAAGGAGTGGCCAGCACGAGGCCTTTCATCTCGTCTATGCTCGATCTAGAAAGACAGCTATCGAAACGGGAAGTAGTGGTGTGTGGCGCATGGCGCGCGTGGTGTTCCATCTGTCCTGAAGAGACCGTTTTCGTCCCGGTGACCGAGTCCGGTATCGCGCTGGATCACGGACATTGGCGAGATGCGCGATCTACTATGTCCTGTACTCCGAGGCCTCGATGTCCGTGTTAGCGCGGGTCTTCGGTGCACGCCCCTGCGCAGACGCAGCGCGCATGTATCGATACGGGCATGCACTCGAATTCTCTGCTTCTAATTCACTTCGTCGTCTTTCTTCGCTCTAGCGGAGGCGATCAGAGAACAGGGACTTTGCTTTACATTCAGGCATCCTGATCGCGAGCTGTTGTTGAAGCTCCTGAAAGGGGCTGCGACGAGTATCTTATCTGGATTTGATGGTTCAGAGATCACGACGCTGGAGATATGGAGTCTCTCAGGCTTCACTGAAGGAGCATCGGATAGACTGAATCCAGCTACTCCCGCACTGGAGTTGGTGAGGATCAAGCGCAACCTCATACAGTATACTTGTATGCTCCCGTCCTTGTCGGGGAAGATCAGCATACAACCATTCTAAAGAGTACATTCAATCGTCGGTCACGTCGGTCTAGTGAGCAACTATACAGCGCGCCCGAGCCTATCATGATTAGCGCTTGACAATCTTCTGCGGCGCGGACGCTGTCGCGGGTATGGGCGGACTCTCGCCGCTGAGCTCCGTTAATATGCACAGTACAAGCTCTCACAAACCTTGCAGGTATGCTTCAAATGCGCGGAGCATATGTCCGTCGTCGTCCTTGGCAACGCCGCACGCCGCGTTCAAGACTCCGCCCCACGAGTTCAAGGAGCAGAATTTTCCGTGAATTATCGTACCATCTGAACTACACACTTAGCGTAAACAGGCGTGAACACTACAGAACACATCCGCATTCCAGCGTAACACCTCTCTGTCCGGCCTCTCACAGTTGTACCCAGTACCCGGTCCTATTCAGCACCTGGTCGTTGCGCACGAATCCAACCGCGAGGTCGCGCCACAGACGCCTTAATGGAACTTGCAATACGAAGGAAATGGTAGGAGGAAGGTCCCAAACATAGCCATCGTTGATGACTTCCAGAAGGTCGAGTGGTCGGCCTGCTTCTTTGGCTTTAGAGCAGTAGCTCAGCGCTTTCGAGAACTGTTCGCGCGTCTCCTTTATTTCGTCTTCGCATTCCTCTGGATCCCATCCAATATCGGGCAAGCCAAGCTGTGCAAGTCCCTCCGCGGCATCGAGGACGATCTGGTTGAATGGTATCCGAGTTCGGTTAGCTAGGCGTAGGTGGAGAGTATCGAAGAGTTCGTCGAACGCCTCGATTGCAAAGCTAACGGCAAGAATGCTGCGGGCGGGAAGAAGTTCGAAGAAGGGATTCAGCAACACGGTAGGACACTCATCCATGCGTCGAATATCCAGGTGGGAGATGTTATCCAAGGGGAAGTGTCGTAAGGTGGTGGTTGCAAGGTCGGCGCACATCTCGGGCGTGGAGGCTGCGAAGCCGACTTGCACGAAGCAGGATGTCGCAGGCTTTCTACCTCCAGTCCTGAAATTTTTGGAAGATGATGTCAACTGGCTCCTGGTACAGAAGCTCATGTCAAATCCAGGGGTTTTCCAGTGCATCTCATTCAGTGCGAGCAAGGTGATCGGCGGAGCTTCAGGGTGGCCACAGCGTGCTTTGAGGTACGACAAAAGCTCTGATGTATCCTGCGGCTGTATCTCATCCAACGAGCGTACGGATACGCTGGTTCTCGGTGGCAGCTGTAAAGAAGAGTACAATTTGGTGCAAGTAGCATAAGAGCCTTCGAGTTGGACGCTCTCTAAGCTCGGCAAGTCCACACTGTGCGATCGATTGGCACTCGGTGGTAGACAGCGCAGTTGTAGTTTCAAACGAAGGAACTCGAGAGTTGGACACCGTGCAACGGCGTCCAGAATTTCATCAGTCTCAAGTGTAGGAGCGTCATCATGTAGGTATGCGATGTTTAATGAGCAAAGGTCGTGGAGAAGATGAATGTTGAACGAAACGCCAGCGAAGTGTAATCCACGTAGAGAGGTATGTTTGAATAGAAACCCGTCGTCTAAGGGGAGTAATGGCTTTCCGGCGGACTCTTCTTCGTTGAGCACGGCGAGGTCGTTCAGACGGGGGTGATCCACGGCGACCATTCGGGTAAGAAGATCAGACAGCTTGTTTACGGGGCCAGATGCATGCAGAGAGGCAAGAGACGACGGGTTCCAGAAAAAGGGTTGATAGGGCAGGAAGAAATCATCGGCGTATTTCGAGTCTGGGGTGTACATGCGTACGTGCATCGAACTTGCGCCCACGCGTTCTCGCTGTCGAGTGATTCGTCGAAGAGCTTTGCCACCGTCGAATCCCTCGGGGAGCGCTGGCACACGTTGCAGATCGACAAAACTCCATAGGTCAGGCGTAGACCATGCAACATCGTACCAGTGCCGGCATACAAGCAGAATATAAGTCCAGCTGAGAGAAAGGAGGGCCTTATAATCATCGTCGCATGCGCTGAGGAAGAATATATGGGACAATAGTTCCGGGGGAAGAGCGTGAATTGGTATTATGAGCGAGTCGCGGTATTCCTTTAGGAGCCGGAATTGCCTCTGTCGACGCTCGAGTTCCGCATCGAGCAAAAGAGCGAGCGTGTTGCGATCTGCATGGTTGGATATGGCACGGGTAAGGTTTTCTAGTGGTCTAAAACTCATGAGTTATCTTTCTGTGTTTATGAAAGGCCTGAAGCGAGTAGATGACACGTACTCATCATGTACGAGCGCGTCTAGCTTCGTGTAGTCCATCGCAGTATCAGCGCTCCGCGACTGCCTCGAGATGAAGATTACCAACGAGACGCGTAAGCGCAACGAGCAGGTGTGAAGTTCGGCGGATCCTGAGTTCGAGGCGTTTTATAGCTTTCTAAGAGATACAGAGGGATGCAGACGAAAGATGAACGTTTTGCGCAGGCTGTCGCGACAGCTACTGAGTACGGCGTTTGTTTGCGTCTGCTTGGCTTGCCACATGGGCGCGGCCACGTGAGTTCCGTTCAGAGTTGTCTTTCCCGCTCATCAGGATTGTCCGCACTTCTCATGCTCGCCTCGGCGTTATCTGGGGTTTACATCATAAGGAGCTTTGGTTGGACTGATGATAGATAGATAGAGTGAGCCCTGTGCCACCGCCACCGACCGATCGCGACCCGTACATACTTGCATGAATCCGCTGTCGTCAGGATTGAACCGTGACAAGGTGCCAGTAGCCTTTCGAATTCCAGGATGGTCAGCGCGGGTTGATGCCGCAGTGCAGATATGGACGTGACTACAAGGACATATGGCATTATGTAGCACGGAGCTTGTCTTCAGTACTAGTATGGTGTTCCTCTCGCCGCAGTCCACTGTCCCCATCCCCCAATACAGTGAGGCTCTTCAAGTGCACCTTCGGACATATAACTTCCCACTGGTCCTGACTGAATACTAACACCGGAAACATAAACAAGGGGTTACCATACAGATACAGTCTTTTGCTCGACCACGGGCCGCCGCGACGCTTCTCCAACAAGACTTCAACGAAGACTACTCTTCGAAATGAGTGAATTTCAAGGCAATGATGAGATGCCAAGGTGATTCAACTCACAATGTGTAGATCCGGCTATATGGCGGCAATTTTATGCTGAGAGCTCCTTCAGGAGCGACGCACGCTTTGCGCTATTCTCAGGAAAACCCTCCGCAACTTCCTGTAGTTCTGCATCGACTACGGCCCTATTACGCATGACTCCATTGTGCACAAAGCCTCCCGTCAAATCACGCCATAGGCGCTTTTTAGCGGACCCTGAGGTCGGGGCAACGATGGCAGAATCATTATCCCCGTCGTTGATTATCTCCAGCACGTCGAGCGGCATCCGTGCCCGCTTAGCCGCAGAGCAATAGGCTAGCACGGTTTCCAACTCCCTTTGAGCAGACCGGAAGGGTGTTGATTGCGAGCGCGCGCCGTATGAGCGAGACACAGCTCTAGCTACTTTGAGCGTGTGCGTGGCATCTATAACGATGTGCGAAACTGGTGCCGGGAGGCGGACGGCGAGGCGCGCTTTGAGTAATTCCAACAGCTGGCCCAGGGATGGTCGGCCGAAGCTGACGGCGATAGTACTGAGGGAGGGCAGGCGCTCGAAGACGGATCGCAACACCATAGAGTGACACTCGTTCATATGACGAACATCGAATAAAGTTGCATTCCGTACTGGCAGGCGAGAAAGTGTGAGGGCGGCAAGCTCCGCGCGTATGCCTGGTTCCGGGGCCACAACACCAAGGCGGATCAAGAAGGGATCGTTCTCGTTCTCCAGACTGGACCTTGTGTAAAACCTCATCTCGAACAGATGGAGGGCTAAAGATGTTGTCTCGTTCAACCCAATGCAGTTAATAGATGACGAACTCAAGCAGCAATGAGCGTTCAGGTATGTGACCAGGGGAGCAATATCCTGGGGTTGGACTTCCTCCAGTGAAGCCAAGGATATTCTTGAGCTTGCAGGGATCTGCAGAGGAAATAGCAGATGGGTGACCGCAGTGTAGGTACCCTGAAGCAGCACACTTCCGAGGTTCGGGAGTTTGATCCCCGGACGTGAATTTCGGGATGACGTAGTAGCACTCCGCGGTAAATTCAACCGCAATGATTCAAGAGTAGGGCACCGCGATAGTGCATCGAGTACTTCGTCAATTTCGATGGGCGCGTTGTAGTGGTACCCGTGAAGGATATCCAGGGATTGAAGATTGCTTAGACCCTGGAAGTCGACGAGGACATTGGCTACGTTCAGCTCGTGCAAGGATACGTGCCTCGCGAGAAAGTCGCCCGGGATTGAAGGGAGTGGCTTCTGGCTTTCATGAACGATTAGGCGCACTACAAGTTGGCTCAAGAGAGGGTGATCATGGGCATCCATTCTAGCAAGGAAGTCGGACAGTCCGCTCGTGGTCCCCGATGCGTGAAGCGTTTTCAAGGAGGATGTAATCCAGGGGAAGGGTTGGTAGACTCGAAAGAACTCGTCATCATATCGCGGACCGTTGAGGTATATCCGTGCATGTATTGGGTTTGCACCAGCGCGCTGACGTTGTAGGGAGACCCTCCGAATGATCATGTCATTGTGAATGGTGGGAGGAGGAAAGCTGACAAGCTCGGGTGGTTCTAAAGAGACAAAACTCCAAAGCGAGGGTGTGGACCATGCTATGTCTCGCCAGCGGCGACATACGAGTAGGAGCCGAGTCCAACCGAGAGTGAACAACGTATGGTCTTCCTCGTCACAGGCGCTTAGAAAAAGGACGTGTGATAAGACTTCGGGTGGGAGAGAGTGGATGGGAATGCTGAACATGTTGCGATATTCTCGCATGAGTCGAAGATGCCTTTCTCTGCGCTCAAGTTCCGCATCAAGAAGGCGTGCGAGAGTACGACGGTCCGAGTGGTCAGAGATAGCTCTGACAAGGTCTGGTAGTGGACTAAAATACATATAATCCATCCCTTAGTCCTTTGAAACATGTCACCGACGAGCAAGCAGCACGCACCTGTCATGCACCAGCTCGTTCAGACGAGTATACTCCACCGAGTCCCACTGCCCAGACATATTATTTGTCTAGTGATGTCAGTTGAAGAGAGACGAGAGTAAAAGTGTGATCGTGATGTTGAATGTTGGAAGTAGGCTGAAGGCTGCGCTATCGCTGGCCGCTTGAGCCTGCCTGAGCGCCTGAGCGCACATGATTCCATTTCCAACTTTCGCGTGCGGCCTCGTGCGGCTCGATAGCCTTTCTTCAACCACCATCATGATCTGGACTGAAGCTGAAGCCTCAAGTGTGACCCTGCTGTCAGGATGTACATGTAACAATGCTCACATCGCTCCTCGTCGAATGCGCGTAGATGCGTCAGGAGACAACGGCAATCGTTGTTCGTTATGCAGTATCTGCCGCGTCGTTCCCTTGCTTCGAGTTCACGAGGTGGTCTGCGCATTACTGTCGACTCTTCTGAGCTTCCATCTACCACACACTCTATTCTTACTCAACATATAACAGGAGATAACTTCCCTAACCCCGTCACGCGCTGTGATAATCGGCTTGGACGGTGATGCGCTCGCCGGGGTCTCCTCGGCTTTGGTGGTGCAACGATTCTACCGTCCCGAGACATCGGTGGCGGAGGTCCGACCCTAGGCAGCTGACCTCTTGTTCCGAGCTGCACGCACTCGTTGAGCGGTTCATAAGATCGGCTTTGCATAATGTGTCCCTCAGCCTCTTTTCCCCACTTGCCCTCGTCGACGCCCGCTATTTGAGCTGAGAGGAAGCAGTATGAAGTGCCAAGTTGCTTGGTCGGCTCTTGCTACCGCGTTTGCGCCCCTTCTTGCGCTCGCGCAGATACCAGAGCCTACGAATGGGCATTGGGTTGATACATGGGCGTCGATGCCACAGCTCACGGAGTCCAGTAACCTTCCCCCGGCTCCTTTCGTGCGTAACATAGCCGTCTAGTTGAGCTAACTGTAATGCTGATCCTGTACTAGAACACGACAACTGTGATCTTCCAAAATGCGACTATTCGCCAAACACTTCATCTTTCCCTCGGCGCCTCTACGATTCGTCTACGCTTCAGCAACGCTTTCGGCCTCACGAACCTACCCATATCCGCGGTGACCATAGCCCTTCCGACAAATGGGTCCGCGGGTGTCAGCGGTATACAGTCGGAGACGCTGCAGAACGTCACCTTCAGTGGTGCAAGCTCGTTCAGCTTACCGAATGGGGCCCTTCTTGTATCGGATCCCATCAGCATCGACGTCGAACCTCAGAGCATGATCACCGTCAGCATGTTCTTGGAGAGTGGGCAGCAGGGAGTGGACATTACCTCGCACCCTGGCAGCCGGACGACGAGCTTCTTCGTGAACGGCAATGCTGTCGCTGAGCAAGATCTGGCGGACGCTGCTAGTGCAGCCCACTGGTAAGAACCGCGCATATCGTAGAGTTTGGCTTGTCTAACAACGTGGTATAGGTACTTTGTCAGTGCAGTCGAAGCCTGGGCTCCTCAAGATGCCGTTGCTTTTGCTATCGTCGGGGACAGTATTACGGATGGTCGCGGGAGCGATGATAACGAGAATGATCGGTTCGTACGCCGCGTTCAAGGGTACTGAAACGCAACCTGATTATCCTTGCAGTTGGCCCGACCTAGTTCTCGCGCGCATGCAGAACAACACCAACACGTCGAACATCGCCGTGATCAACCAGGCCGCAGGCGGCAACCGCATCCTCGCTGACGGACTTGGACCAAATGCTATTGGCCGCATCGACAGAGACGTTTTAGCCCATTCCGGTGTGAAGTACGCCATGATCTTCGAGGGCGTCAACGACATCGGCGTCGCAAACAACGACGCGGCATCGCAGACAGCCATTGGCGACCAGCTTCTCATAGCGTACCAACAGATCATCACCCGCGTTCACGCGCTCGGGATCCCGATATTCGCCGCAACCATCACACCGTTTGGCAACAATGCACCTGGGTATGCGGACCCGATACGTGAGCAGACGCGGCAGCGCATCAACGAATGGATCAAGACGAGCGGCAAGTTTGACGCGGTCGTCGACTTCGATGCAGTGGTGAGGGATCCGGACAACGCTACTGTCATTGCTGCACAGTTCGACTCTGGTGACGGGCTCCATCCCAACGCGGCAGGCTATCATGCGATAGCTGAGGCGTTCCCGTTGGACATCTTTGGTCAATTCGCTGAAGGCGTCAGCGGTTTCGTGTAGCATACTCAAGCCCAAAAGACGTGCGCTCTCCAACGTCTTGTCAATTGTGTTATCATGCCTGGTCTTGCTAAAAGCTTGGAAGGAGGAATGATCTTGAAAACGGGAAAAGTGATGTACCTCCAGTATGACCGACGATCAAGAATGTGTTTGAGCAGTTATTCAGGAGAACATGGATGCATGATATATGGAAGACATGGTATACAGGATATTCAAAGCAGGGTGTCTACTATAGACTACTCCTTAGACCTTGAAGTCAAATGGGAATCCGGCCGAGCCAGTCGTCGCATTGCCGACAGAGACGACGCTACCAGGCGTTCCGGGAGCAACGCTAAGGCCAAAGGGCAGTTCTCCGTTGACCGGGAGCTCGTTCGAGAGCTGAACATCGAATTGGCGCTTGAAGTCGAAAGGGAAGCCCGCAGACCCAGTGGTGGCGTTGCCAACAGAGACGACGCTGCCAGGCGTGCCAGGGCGGACGTTCAGGCCGAAGGGAAGGCCACCAGTAACGGGGAGGTTGTTGGGAAGCTGGACGTCGAACTGGGGCTCGCGCTTGAAGTTGAACGGGAAGCCGCTCGATCCAGTCGTTGCGTTACCGACGGAGACGACGCTGCCCGGAGTGCCAGGGCGAACATTCAGGCCGAAAGGAAGGCCACCGGTGACGGGCAGGTTGTTGGGTAGCTGAACGTCGAACTGGGGCTCGCGCTTGAAGTTGAATGGGAAACCAGCAGAGCCAGTGGTGGCATTGCCGACACTAACGACGCTGCCGGGCGTGCCAGGGCGGACGTTCAGACCGAATGGGAGACCCCCAGTGACAGGCAGGTTGTTGGGTAGCTGGACGTCGAATTGGGGCTCGCGCTTGAAGTTAAATGGGAAGCCAGACGAGCCGGTAGTAGCGTTACCAACGGAGACGACGCTACCAGGCGTGCCAGGCCGGACGTTGAGGCCGAAGGGAAGGCCACCAGTGACAGGGAGGTTATTGGGAAGCTGAACGTCAAACTGGGGCTCGCGCTTGAAGTTGAATGGGAATCCAGTCGAGCCAGTGGTAGCATTGCCGACAGATACGACGCTACCCGGGGTGCCGGGAGCAACGCTCAGACCGAAGGGCAGCTCGCCGTTAACAGGGAGCTCGTTTGAGAGCTGAACATCGAACTGGCGCTTGAAGTCGAATGGGAAGCCAGCCGAGCCAGTCGTCGCGTTACCGACGCTGACGACGCTGCCCGGAGTGCCAGGGCGGACGTTCAGGCCGAAGGGAAGGCCACCAGTGACGGGCAGGTTGTTGGGGAGCTGAACATCGAACTGAGGCTCGCGCTTGATCCTGTACGCACGGACCCGTCAGCGCCAGACCAGATATAGAGAGTAGATGAATCGACGTACGGGGTAGGGCCAGCCTTCACGGCGCCGACGGCGAGGAGAACATAGGTGTAAAGCTGGGCAGAGAACATGTTGATTTGAAGGGTGAAGTGGTATAGAAAGTTGGTTGGTTTGGTTGAATGAGTAAAAGAGTTGAGTGTGATGGAGTTTGGGATACTGCTGTAGAGCTTATATAGACGGTACGAGTTTCGGATGGCATACAGGGAGGGCGACGACTCTATAGGTCTCGGGTGGCGGAAGTGGCAGATGCTCAGGAGTCGTGAGGCTCATGCTGAAACAAGGCCCCTGGCATCATCACCTGTGGTATGTGCATGGCCAACAAGAGTACGGTATTCGCGTTCAGTAGTAGCAGGGTATAGTCCCGCAAGTCAAGGAGACGCTTGAAGGTTGTTCATTCGCGGAAGTTCGTCATGGAGGCAGGTCGCAGCGATGATATTTTCAGGTTTTCGCATTCGCCGCTGGTGCTGGTATGTGTGTTCAGGGGCGGTTGTTATTCACTTCTCTCGATCGCACGAAGTCGAAGAATGTCAATCATACACCCGTTGTTTGGTTGATAGTGATGATTTGGGTATATGGATTGGTACGTGACTAGTGCAGGTAACAAAGTGAACGCGCTGCTCGTGCCAGTGGTGTGGTACATGCTTGTTCGAACGCACGACCACGTAAAGGAGGCGAGAGCTTGCGTTTCATTGTAGGTAGCTAATCTACGCGCAAGGCGTATGAAGACGGATATATTGACAGCAAGGTGGGCGTAATATGCGGGCAGATCTACGACTTGCTCCCATTCTCATGCCCGTAAATAGTGACAGGGTATCCCACTCCCCTCGCCTTCCTCTTCCCAGTAGGCAGTTGAAAGGCAGGATATGTGCTCTTCCCAACGCCTGGCCCGAAATCGAGCGCAAAGGCCCGACCTTGTGTAGCGCCGAACAGTCTCCCATCCTCCAGCGCGAGGGAATACACAGGCGAAGGATCGTTGCCGGGCGCATGCACACTGAACCCAGGTGATCTTGGCGAACGCGCATCCCACAACGCGACGACACTATGCCGCGCGGCGCCAGCCGCGATGTGTGCGCCTGCGCCGGCCACCGCGTACACGGGCTCGAACTGCCACGGATCGCAGAAGGAGAGCGCAGGGCGTGAAGAAGGCTCGCGGAGGTCGTGAACGTGTACAAAGCCATCGTACCACCCCGAGAGCAGTGTATGCTCGGGAGAACCCCAAGGCGCGGCGGGCGGGGCAGGCGCAAGACCGTACACTGCCGTGCGAGAGGGCTGGAAGTCGTCGCGCGCAAGGGAGAAAGGCACACTGATGGGCGATGGAGAGAGGCCAGTAGGCGTCAGCGCATACACGACGAGTGGTGTGAGCGACGAAGTGCCGAACGCCGCGAAAGAGTTGTCAGGCGAAAGCAGGGCCTTCCATCCACGGGCGACATCTAGTGTTGTGGCCTCGAATGGTGACCAAGTGGATAGGTCAAAGAGAGTTACGCTGCCGATCGACGTGAAAGAGACGAGTTGGCCGTCAGAGTATGATAGCGAGGCTACCAGCTCTCCGGGGTACTGGTGGAAGCGCGCCCGGTTGGGGTCGCTGCGAGGCATCGCAACTTCAGTAGGACCCTCCACGGGTGGTTCTGCGGGGGGCTCAGGTAGCCGTATATAGTCCAGTGCACCATTGCTGAAGCCGACAACAACTGCGAGGTCTTCTCCGCCATCAGGTATAAACACGAGTGCTGTGGCGTCTCCATCCGTCGCCCCCAGAGTGCAAACAAACTCGGCGCGCACGCAAGGTGCCTTTCCCTCCTCCGCATATGTCGCGAAAGAGTAAGAATACAGATGAAGGCCGGCTGCGACCACAACGCGTGACGCGCTGCTCGCAACTACGGGCTGCAACTTGCCACGCCAGGGTCGCGCGAGCGGGAAGGCGGCAGGAGAACGACGCGCCCATTTGTGGTCGGTCCGAACGTGGTATTGAACTTGTGCGAGTGGGCTCCAAGAAGAGAGGGCCCATGCAATGCCAGCACTCTGGCGAGGGCAGCGTTGGAGGTGGCCGCGCCAACCGTAAGCGGTGACCTGCGATCGGGCCGGGATTAGAACACCTCATATAGTGACTTGGAGTCACGGCGTACCAAAGCGTTCAACGCTTTCGATGTCTCCGAAAGAGAAATCGAGTCGTCTATGTCTAGCTCATCGATGATGAGAGCCAGAATTTCTGTGGGTAGATCTAGGAAAGCAATCATGGTTGCCGCGGTCCGACGTCTAAGGATCTCAATTGACTCCTTGGGTTGTGGTCGCTCAGTATCTAGCTATGAGCGCGCTGTAGTATATGATAGGTGTAGGTTGAGATGATCGCCTGCATGTTCGGTCAAGTCGTGCGCGGGGTTGGAGTCAGAGAGGCGGAGCATAGCCGCACGGGTCCGGCTGTTTAATTCGGATCCTTGTAGTATCTTGTGGGTGCACATTGTCGCGAGCGGGCAAACCTCGGGCCGGCAACGCACAATAATCTATGTAACTACTATCGAACGGGACTTCTTCCTATGGCTAACTCTCTTGATGTAACAAGGACGGTTTTAAAACGCCGTTGACACCGTCTCGACCAGCACGCGGAACCTCGTTCTCTTCACAGGACATGGACCTAGTCTCGCCGGTTGCTTCACCGTAAGGATCTTGTGCCACCCGGAAAGTCGATACGGTGATGGCATTATTCCGATTGTTGAGATCTCGCAGGTGGTCACGGTTGTTCAACCTGCCAAAATGCAGCATCAGCGGCTCCTCATCGGTAGCTCAAGCACACACTAAATAGTACGTACGAGCATAACAGGGAGCACGAGTACACTGTTTGATATCAGTGCTCAGGTCTTGGGATGTTGACTGAACCACTGACATCGGGCGAGAAAGAAGTAAAATGGCGCGTAGATCATCGTATGCGTTAGAGTGACGAACTGCGACAACAAGCTTAACAGTGAAGGCACATCCTCTTTCAACAGCCACAACTCACTAGAAGAATGCACGGCAGTGTACAGAGCCTTCCGAATCCCGTCAGCGCGGCATGCCTTGGAATTCCATGGAACGAGTGACATACGCTTCGAGTAAACCTGTCGGGATAACATGCCAATCATTCAGCACATCATGTACGTAGAAAGAAGACGCAGAGCTACCAGTGCTCAGTGCATATTTGATGAGTGAACGTATGACGCGGTTTGTTCTAAGGCCAGTGAGTATTCGGCTGCAACCAGCACCATTCGAGGGAGTAGACTCACGTCGGCACCATGGAACGACTGCGGTAATGATAATAAACCATGGCCGTGGCGATAATGCAGTCGCAGAGTAGTTTGCTGGCTAGGGCGGCCACTGCACTGGGCTGTATATGTGTCAGGTCTGATGCGATTCCTCAAGACTGTCTCACTCACAAGGCCACCAGATGCATTGTTACGGACGTCGGGAACGGACAAACTGTGGGATATGTAAGGATGAGTAGACGAACATCCGTGAACTGGGCGGACCCTTCGATGCCGTATACTGCAAACGACGGAGTTGGGAGGTTAAGCATATCTGATGTCGCTAATCTGAAGGGCGAACGCACATATCCCAAGGACTGCCATCGCGCCTAAGTACTGAAGCAGATGGGATGAAGAGACACACAGGCTGACCTGATTGAGCGATCGCAGTGCACAACTATTGCTTATCAGTGCTGATAATTCGGCTTGCGATGAGAAAAGAGGCTGACGATCAGGGTTGGGATGATGAGTTGCTTATGCCCGACTGGATGCTGCTCGTGAGCAAGCCAAGTACAGAGGAACATGATGAAGAATGTCGGCCTTACGGAGGTACACACGGTAGGCAAAGAAGCTGTACACCGTTTCATGGGATGGGCTAAGCATCGGGGACACTACAGCGTACCATTGTACCACCAAAGCTAAGGCAGCCTGGTGGTGTTGCGTCAGACATCTTGAGGCATGGTAGATGGCCAGATGGACACGCACCGCGACGATGATCTGAATCTTCATCCTCTCATGAGATGAGATACTCATGGTGCGAATACAGAAGTACTGACGTGAAGACTCCTGAAGTAAGAATGACCGGGTGTTAGTCAAGGTGCTGTGAGACAAGGAAAGGGAGGCATACCAAGTCCATCCAGTTGCTGTATAATCGCCGAAGTTGGTGACTGCGTATTGGTAGATAGCCGTAACAAGCACGGCACTATGCGATGTATCGAGCACCCTTTACGGACTGTCACCGGCCAGATCACCGGTGTCAGCAGAGAAGCTCCTACCAGACGAGAATGACCTTCGACGTGGTTATTATCAGCGAATCCGCGAAGCAGTACTCCTTCCCACCAGCTTTCGACCTCCAAGTAATCGCTCTGAAACTTGGAACTCTCAAGTGCTGGGAAAGATTCTGGCGAAGGAGGCGATTGCTGTACTCACAAGGCTTTTCTTGGTCCAAGTATCCCGCTCGCAGTGTTCTGTGAAGTACAAAAATACTTGCATGCACGTTGCACCGTAGACACTGCACTAGAGTTAACAAGTACTCGCGCGATAGAAGGTAAGCGGCACTGACGCCATGGACAATATAACACCGATCAACAACGCTCCGAGTGAATTGTCCAGCGGCATGGCAGGCGGCATGATAGTGGCAGCGAGAAGGTGTCTTGAGATAAACAAAGTATCCCGAGTGTATGTCTCAACAGCAATAGCCCTAGTAATGTCGGTGAGATGCGAGCCTTAAGTAGGGGTGCAAACCCAAACCCGAACATCAAAGTACCGGGCACCAATGAATGGAGCGGGAGCGGGAGAAACGACGCCCTGTGTATCAGCTGTGCAGTGGCGTAGTTCGTGCTCCTCTTGAAACATTCACTCAATGGCGGTCGTGGAGAGCACCTCGATGCGTATGTGCACGGGTAGGAGCATTAGCTCGCTCGGTGAAGCCATAAGATTGGTCCGGCACTAGTCCAGCGATCGGCGAGCGGTGACTGTGTGAACATTACTGATGAGTTTCAAAGTGTCTCTATCTGGGTCTTCTAGGGAGTAAGTACTTACATTCTTCCGATGATCATGTACTGCTTTGCGAGCTGCATCCGCATCGTGGCATGGAAGACATGGGTCCTCACCATTGGTGGAAGTGTCAGCTCATTCAAGCTGCCAGAGATATCCCGGAGTTGGGTAGGTTATACCCTGACTAACTCGAAGAGTGCATTACTGGCGATGGTGGTGGTGGTACGGTGTTAGAGACAGCAGCGCTCAGCAAAGTCGCACGAGCTGCGACTCTCGCATCCACGACCATATCACGGAGCAGCGCGACGAGAGTCTGACTACGGGAGACTAACCATATCTTCCTCAAGGCGTCAAGGTGGAAAAGTTCATGCAAACACCGCATGTCGGGCATATGCGGTCTGACGAGCAGCGGTACTAGGGTAAAGAATACTTAGATGCGAGCCAAGTACCAAGTTGTAGCTGTTACACGGTCTCGGTCCATCACACATCCAAGCAATCATCGGCGTTGGCATGCTTCGGCCGAGAACCTCACGGCGACCACAAGCCAAGGAGAATCAAAGGGCAGATGTGTGTATACAAGTCCATGTCATTAATAGCATCGAGTTAGAGAAGCCTTGCGAGTGCATCAAACAGGGTTAGATAGCAAGAATTATGCGATCTAGTTGCGATGGTGGCAAGAACAACCACGTCGCCCGCGCACACCTCTGGCGCACGTCTCGCGCTTGCTTAATTTCGCACAATTCATCCTTCTTCCACCAACTCCTCCACCATCTCTGTCGTCCTCCCCGGCGAACGCCTCCCCGTCTCCCACGTGCACCTCGAACTAGGACCCGGTCTCTCTCAATCCCCTTCGCAGAAGTTCTTAGCACGCGCGCAGGCGACCTCCAACGACGCCCGGATTCACACAACCATTTGTCCACGCCCACCATGGCCCTCATTCTCTACCAATTAGAGTCAACACCGCCTTCCACGTAGCCCTCGACTTCGGTAGCATGTCAACATCCCTCCGAAAAGTCTTTGAAAGGCGCACAGCATGGGTATGAATCGAGAATAAATAGGCACGGCGGGTGCAGGCCAGTCCGCGAGTTGGATGGTCTGGTGTTCAAAAGCGCGACGACGCGTCCGAGCCAGAATTCAAGGTGCGTCTTTCGTCCCATGAGGATAAGTGTGAGGGAATAATTGGGATAATCTTCGAAGTTACAGGTCGGACCACCAGTACTCGCGCTTCACTTGCTAGCGACAAAGCCATGGACTCGAAGGACATCTATTTTGACGCGCCAACGCGCAGCCATGACGACCGCACCGACGGCTTCGTTAAGCCTATGGCCTCTTCAAACGTTCGTTCAACCCCTTGCCAGCCTTCATCGTGTTCAGATTTGAAGGGCTGGAACTCAGATCATGGAACTCAGGTCATGGTCATAGCACGCATCCAGGGATCAAGCCCTGCAAGTTAGGCGTACTAAGAACGTTCTCGTGCTCTCGACTCTCACGCTGTCCATCTACTAGCTATGCTCCTATGTGCAGTATTCAACGCGTCCGTCAATGACGGCGCGAACGTTAATCAAGTTTCCGTTTTCGTCGAAAGGAACGTCCGCATTGAATCGAGGCTCGTCCTCAGCAATACACGCCTTCGTATACCGCCTACGCCCTGCCGTGTTTGTCATTGTCACATTGGAAGCCGCTGACATTGATCTCCGTCGAAGTCATCAAGCAAGGGCGCTGTCACGCGGTTGTCATCTGTCATAGTAGACTCCTCCTGAACTGGCGGGCGGTGGTACAAAGACCCTGAGATGCCCCATCCTTCACGCGTCACGACTGGCGCCCTCTCAGCGACATATTGTCATCGCGCGCCATCTTACTTATGCCTATCCTCCAGAGAATGAATTCGCGCGTATATCTTTATCGCCCGGTGGCGAAAGATGCCGCAGTTCAGCAAACAAACTCTCCCTCGTAAGCTGCCTTAGCCTGCTTGATGCGTGTCAATTCACTGAATCGGTTCTATAGGCTCATCATGATGTTTGGCTGGAGTAAGTACATCGCACTATATACCATGGTACCCTAAAACTTACCCAGAAACCCAGTGGATGGACGCCTACAACACGAACAAAAGGTCATTGACGCTTTGCACCGGCGCCACCCTTCTGCGACGATTCTGCTCGTCAAATCCAGCTTGAGCGACCTCTTCATGACACAGACACGCTTGGTCGGTCCGAACCTGTCTACGATGCTGACTGCGCATCTGACGCCGCACCGTAGGAGACTCTACTCAGTCCCGCCATCGACATCATTTGCTCGCGGTACTGGGATGGCATTCTTATGCATATGTTCTCAAACGGTACGGCATTTTCATGTCCCTATCAGAAGACGAACAATGGTTCAAACGGCTGCCACAGGAGGGGGCTTCATGTTTGTAGTGCTACACAAGGCCCTCACAAAGCGAGAGCAGCTCAGTCCAGGAGTTACGATGCAAATTGGCTCCCATGTCGTTTGCGTGTTTGATTCGTTGCCAGGCGACCGCGCACTCCGAACACTACTGGCCCTCGCCGCACCCAAGAGTCCGTTGCTCTATATACTCTCTGTGCCCGTCATAGCGGCCGTATGCGGTGTATGGGAGCTCATTCACGCTCTTCATGGCAACCCGCCCTTGTTTCAGGAGTACCGTCGCACTTTGCTTGCGCCCAGTCTACTCCCGTCCATCACCCATCCTTCAGGGTCTCAATCACGACGCCTCTACATCTACTCTGTCAAAGATCACATCATCCGGTACGAAGACGTCGAGCGTCACATCAAGGAAGCGGAGCGTATAGGTCTCGTTGTCGATGCCGAGAAGTATGAGCATTCGCAACATATAGGGCATATGCGTTGTGACGAGAAACGGTACTGGGATGCCGTGGACAGCTCATGGGCGCGCGCCAAACTCTGACCTCCTCGCTTGCGGCGCCGTACCGGATGATAGCTTTTCTTACATACTCTCGCATTCGGAGATACATTACACTAGTACGTGATATTGGACTAGCACACGGAATTGCCGTAGAAATACATCGGGTCCTTGAGGGCTTTGTAGCTTTGAAGCTCGGCATAAATACGGGTCCGCACTGGAAATGACACGAGCTTTCTCTTCCATAACTTAGTGGAAGCTCTTCTGCTGCGCTTGATTGAGGTTTGTCCGCGTATCTGAGTACAAAAGATCCTCACCGGCTTCATCACACTACCGTCTCCATGTCTCGATGTTTCAATAGCCACCATTACGGTATTACCGGGACCACTGAGGCCTTCCAACGAGTGCATCGAGCGTCGACCGCGAATGCGAGGGAGATCATGCATAGCCAAAGCGCTAGTGGCATTCACGAATCCCTTTGCATAGTCAATCTCCGCCTTCTGTAGTTCGCGCAGGACGATTGCGAAAGACGAAAATGCCTAGGGGATGGTGTCATCAGCGAGGATGCGTATGAATTCTGAGACTTCAAGACTGAAGACGTACAGTTATCTGACCGAGTACAGCAACCATTGCAAGAATGACGGAAAGGTCACTGCGAACAAAGCCTAACACGATCATTTCGGTCACCAATGACGGACATCCCGATTCCACGCAAGCACAGAAGAGCGTGCCGGGAATGCGCCTTGGAGTCCTCGCATTCGTATCATCGCCAACGACCTTGGGCGTCTGCAAGGTATTCCAAGCGATAAGAAGGGCTCCAGATATTTGTATAGTGATCGACAAGGCCCATGAGACGATGGCCACGGCCATTGTAGCAGGGTCACGAAGGGTAATGTGGTCGGCGAGGCGACTGAAAGCTACGGCAGCGGTGACTAGTTCAGAATGAATCTCTCAGCACATATTTGACGAGCTAAGAATCGCGTACCGAGCACGCCGATGTTCCACAACACCTGCGGTCAAATGTCAGTAACCTCAAACGGAAACTTTGGAGAAGGACATACAAGGACTGCAGAAAGACGGAGATTGCGCGCCCACGTTACATACACTCGCCATGCCTAATCGGTACACGTTGAGCGAGGGGTACAAGGTCCCAAATCACTAAACAAGCCATACGATGAACAGATTATTACAGAAACACTACACGACGTAAGTGACATGTCGACGAAATAATGCAATCTGAAGTAGGCGCACATTGAATACATAAAGACTCAAGCAGACGAGCACGTTGAAACGACTGTTGTCGATAAAGTAGCCGTTAACGCCGCCGATGTGGGCGCTGCCATCCGAACCAAATCCTCGTATTAAGTCGTCAAGATACATGAATGCGTGTGCTGTACAAGACGATATAAGGAGTATGGTAACTAGCAGTATGATTCTAAGGCATAGTCAGCTACAAGCCAAGCCCTTCATCTTTATCGAAGCTGCACCCACCGGAATAGACGGCTTTCACGCCGCGGCCAAAGCTTCAGGATTATGAAGACTACCATGGCAACACTGGGGGGTTCGATGAGTCTACAGAAGATAGGTAATGAAGATGGTGCTTCTCATACTTGACACCTGATGGATTGCACGACTCAGAGATATTGCGCCCTGAACGCGTTTAGTTCTGCGACGTACCGTAGATCGGGCCTACAAGCCATGCAGATAACAGGCCGGAAGTTATGCCGGATAATGGCATGTCGAGAAGTCTTGACGGAGGAGCGTGATAGTGGACGGGTCAGGTCATTCTGTCGTGCACCGAGAACAGCGATACATCTCATATATGCCACCAGAGGGTGCGTATGCATCACACACTGGTGAGAGCCATCCCTGCATAGGCGCGCCGGCTCCCCGCGATTGCATGATCTGACTGTCATTGACGCCTCCCAAAGAGTATCAGCTTGGCCGAACCTAGGAAGGTGTTTTTCTTACCTGGCATATTTGGCAGATGGATTGTCGAGAGGATCAGCCAACAAAACATACAGCATCCAGGCATCGCTATATCTCCGACAAAGACAACAGAAGCACCAGGTGTAGACAGTGATGTATGTTATGGAGCTCACAGAATGACGATGACGCAAGCCCTGGGATCATGGCGCACTGGAGCAACAACAGGAGCAGCCAGTGAAGAGGGACGAAGACAGCTCCAGATGAAAGCGCGACCGGTCATAGACATCCTATACAGTACGTCGCGGGCCATCCGTTTCAGGAACAGATATCAAAGAGGTTTGCGCCGACGGGAATCACGGGAGTGGAAGCTTGCGTGAAGAGGGTCGCTTCGCATCGTGAATTGAGGCCATCCCGCTATCATAGTACATTCTGACCTTCATGACGTACGGGCTGCGATCTACACCTATATCTGACTATGAAGTGTGAGATTTGAGCCTAAATGGACTGAACGCGTGCGCGATGCATGATGGTGGCAAGAGAGAACATCGGTCCTCGACCCGCTCCCAAATCGCGCGCAACTCGCGTCCGCTCTATTTCTCACAACCCCTCCATCAACATCCCGTCGTTCTCCACGACGAACACATCTGCGCCTCCTACGTCAACCGCAAACAAACATTGGACTCTCTTAATCTCCCTCCTCAGTAGCCCTCAGCACGCGCGCAGGCGACCTCTAACATTAAGTTAACGGCGCGCGGTGATAGGACAAAGATAACTCGGTACGGCGGGCGCGTTCTCATCTCTTCATGGTGGTAGATGGTAGATGCTGATGAGGTGCGGGCCAGAAAAGTACGTCTTCGCGCCGCAACAACCAGTCGTACGGACTGTGGCACTGAGAGCGGGTGAAGGGTGCCGTGTCGATATCGGGGCGAGACAGCTCACGACGTTGAAAGGCTGGTCTGGCGTTCGAAAGCACTACTGAGCGGTTTGAGCCCAATTACCGACTTCTAATCTGTCTTCAAAGACGGGATGAGATGCTGAACGGAGTGGCGAATAAAGAGGCGGAGGGTCGTTGGTCGAATCCCGACACCTCTACATCTACTCTGTCAAAGATCCGAACATCATCCGGTACAAAGATGTCGAGCGTCACATCAAGGAGGCGGAGCGTATGGGTCTCGTTGTCGATACCGAGCAGTATGAGCATTCGCAACATATAGGGCATATGCGTCATGACGAGAACGGTACTGGGGTGCCGTGGACAGCTCGTGGGCGCGCGCCAAACTGTGACCTCCTTGCAAGCAGCGCCGTATGATGATTGCTTTTCTTACATACACTCTCACATTCTATGTACATCATACTAGTACGTAATATTGGACGAGCACAGGAAATTGCTGTAGAATGACGCCAAGTTCGTGTGGGCGTTGTAGCTATGAAGCTTAGCGGAAATGCGGGTCCGCAGGGAACGGAATGGGCTTTCTCTCCCATAACTTAGTGGAAGCTCTTCTGGGCTTGCTTGAGCTTCAACCGCGTATCTGAATTCAAAAGATGCGCACCGGCTTCATCATACTTCCGTCTTCGTGTCTTGATGTTTCAATGGCCACCATCACGGTATTACCGGGACCGCTGATGCTTTCCAACGAGTTCATCGAGCGTCGACCGCGAATACGAGGGAGATCATGCATAGCCAAAGCGCTAGTAGCATTCACGAATCCCTTTGCATAATCGATGTCTGCCTTCTGCAGTTCGCGCAGGACGATTGCGAAAGATGAAAAGGCCTGGGATTTGGCGTCGTCAGCGAGGATGTGTGGCACTTGAGACTGCAAGACTAAAGACGTACAGTTATCTGTCCAAGTATAGCAGCCAGAAGCATGACGGAGAGCTCGTTGTTTACCAAGCCCACGGTGATTATCTCGGACACTAATCCAGGAATACCCGATTCTACACAGGCATAGAAGAGCGTGGCGGGAATTCGCTTTGAAGTCCTCGCGCCCGTGTCATCACCAACAACCTTCGGCGTCTTCAAGGTAACCCAAGCGATAAGAAGGGCCCCGGATATTTGTAGGGTAACCGACAAGGCCCATGCGGTGACGGCCAGAGCCCTCGTGGTAGGGTCTTGGAGGGTAAGGCGCTTGGAAAAGTGACTGATAGCTACACCAACGGTGCCTAGCTCAGGATGAGTCTCTTAGCACATACTTGATGAGCTAAGAGTCACGTACCGAGCACGCCGATGTTCAACAATACCTGCGGTCAAAACGTCAGTAACTTCTAATGAAAGACTTCGGAGTAGGATATACCAGGACTGCAGCGAGACGGAGGTTGCGCGCCCACGTCACATACACTCGCCATGCCTAATCGGTACTCGTTGAGCGAGGGGTTCACGGTCCTGGGACATTAAACAAGACAGACGATGAATAGGTTATTACAGAGCCACTACAAGACGTAAGTGACATATCGGCGAAACGGTGTAATTTGAAGTAGACGCACGTTGAAGACATAGAGAATCAAGGTGACGATGATGTTGAAACGACCATTGTCGATAAAGTAGCCGTTAACACCGCCAGCGTGAGCGCTGCCATCCGAGCCAAATGCTCGGATCAAGTCGTTAAGATAGATAAATGCGTGTGCTGTACAAGACGATATAAGAAGAACGGTGACAAGTAGAATAATTCTAAAGCATATTCAGCTGAGCTAAGCCCTTCGCCTTCATCGAAGCAGCACCCACCGGAATAAACGGCTTTCACGGCGCGGCCAAAGCTTCAGGATTATGAAGACCACCGTGGCAACACTGGAGGTTTCGATGAGTCTACAGAAGATAGGTAATGAAGAAAGCGCTTATCATACTTGATACCTAATCGACGGCACGACTCAGAGGTCTTGCGGTCTGAGCGTAGTGCTGGCACGTACCGTAGAGTGGTCCTACAAGCCATGCAGATAACAGGCCGGAAGTCACGCCGGATAATGGCATGCTAAAAAACCTTGACTGATGGGCCTGATAGTGGACGGGTCAAGTCGACCTATTGGGAATAGCGATGCTTCTCATATACATAGGCCACCGCAGGGCCGCATGCATCACATTCCGGTGAGAGCCATCCTTGCATGAGCGCGCTGGCTCCCGCGATTGACGCCTCCGAAGCGTATCATCTTAGGAAGGCGTTCCCTTATGGAGCACGTTAGGCATAGTGATCTCGGGATAATCAGCGAACATCGCTACACTGTATCATGAGCAACGGTATCAGAATCAACGGCTGTGGACAGTAATGCATGCTATCCTTGAAGCTTACAAAATGGCCAGAACTCAAGCTCTGGGACCATGGCGCACTGAAGCCCGCCGGCAGCGGTTAGTTGACGTCTGCCTGATACAGACAATCTGAAGAGGCAACGTATTAGTTATCCCGTCGAGAAGCGTGAGGGCGTTTGGAGCTGAGCAAGATGATCGCATGGGACTCTGGGAGCAGCTGGTCAAGTGCCGCGGCATCGCCTCCGTGTTGCGTGGATGACGGTGATACATGTCGTGTAGTTCGTCGTCCGAAATCCCCCAGTACGTCAGAAGACAGAGTCCGATGAAACCTTGAGTCGTGCGATATCTATGTGGCAGTATAGTGCAACAATCGCCTACGTGGACGAGAACTGAACCCTTAAGGCGAGGACTGCCTTACTCGTGATTGAGCGAGCAAACACTGGAGGTAGATCGTGAAGTGGGGATAAGCTCTCATCTTGCGACTGAGAAGGGGTGTTCTAACTTGATGAACTTGGACAGAAACACCTCCATATGGGAGGGCGCTGCCGGTTAATTGGTTACGGACATTCTATGCGTTGCCGGCCATCCGTTTCAGGAGTTGAAAATCAAAGTGATTTGCGCCGACGGGGGATCATGAGAGTAGTGGAAGCTTGCGCGGAGAACGGAGGGCCGCTACCTGCCGCTACTACGCATCGTGAATTGAGACCTTCCCATTATCACAGTACGTTCTGACTCTCACAACGTACAGGTTCTGCGATCTGCACCTATGTTTGACTATGAAGTGTGAAGGTTGAGACAGAACGGACTGGACGCGTGCATGATGGCATGATGGTGGCAAGAAACAACCTCGGCCCGCTTGCACCTCTGGCGCGCGTCTCGCGCCTGCTCAATTTCTCGCAGCCCTCCCTTCCTCCACCATGCCCGTCGTTCTCCCCGGCGAACACGTCCCTGCCTCGCACGTAAACCTCAAACTAGGACCCGGCCTCTCCCAATCCCCCTCCTCAGAAGTCCTCAGCACGCGCGCAGGCGACCTGCAACATTCAGCAAATAACGCGCGATGGTGGATCGAGAATAACTCGGCGCGGCGGGTGCGTTCCTTAGAGCTATATTATGTAGGAAAGCGGGATGGTGTTGAGCTGACTAGTATTTGGGCTAGCATAGTACGTTCCCGCGCCGCAGGAGCCGGTTGTTGGGACTGTGGCGTTGAGAGCGGGTGAAGGGTACCGCGTCGATATTGGTGCGGGACAGTTCGCGACGTTGGATGGTCTGGCGTTCGAAGGCGCTACGAAGCGCTCAAAACCCAATCTTAAGGTATGCTATCCTAATCATACTGCTTTCAGATGGAATAGGTGCTGATACGGAGGTGTAGATCGGGTCGCTGGTATACGCCCGCGTAAGCCTCGCTAACAAAGACATGGACCCCGAGCTTGAGTGCTTCGACGCTCAAACGCGTAAATCCGAAGGATACGGCGAGCTCAAAGGCGGATTCGTTACATCATGCAGTCTCAAGATGTGTCGCAAGTACGAAGCTTTTCTGCTTCGCTCGCGTGCGGCGCCACTCATCATTATTTTCGTTGATTTTAGTTTACTCGACCCGAAGCATTATTTGCTGCCGTTATTGGGCTCCAAGTTCCCGCTCGATGCAGCTGTAGGTGTCAACGGAAGGGTATGGGTTAGCTGTAAAGAGCCGCGACAGACGATCGCTGTGGTAAGGTGTATCGAGGCGGCTGATCCCGAGGGAGGAGGGAAGGAGGAGGCAGCGGTCAAGGCGTTCCTGGCTGGCTTGAACGTATGATAGAAGATGTTCGAGATGTCCATATTGCATGTGCGCGCATGGGTTGTGTATATATACATAAGATAAGACAGGCTCGAGCAGGAGAGAGAGCGGGTTTGGGTGAGGAAAGCGGGACAGAGCGGGGTATGAGGATGTCAAGCGTCCGTATGGTACATCCGGCGAAGTGCGACAAGAAATGAAAGAGAGAGTACTAGACACGTGTCTTTCAGTGAATAGGATACAATGAAAGGAGATAGGGATACATACCAGGTTTACAGGTTCAGTTCAGTCCTCGTACCGAGCGCGTTTGCGGCGGGGGCCATCGTCGTCGCTGAGACCGGGGGTCTCTGATATCCCACGACGAGTCTGCTGTGCACGCTTACGTCGCTGGTACTCGCGGTCTCTATTCTTCTTCGCTTGTGCAGGCGAGATCTCCGGTGGTCGAGAGGCAGAAGGGAGCACGACGGTGGTGAGCGCGCGGTAATCGTCGTTGGTGGTCGTTGTGGACTCGTCCCCTTCGGCTTGGAGATCCAAGGACTATATCCGAGTATGATAGGGATATAGCAGATTGTCGAGGGACGTTAGAGGTCACTCGCCTTGGCGTAGGTGAGGGAACTGGTGGAGAATAATCGGTCGTGCTCTTGGATCTCGTAGCGCTTCTTCGTCACTTGGTTCTTCAGGTAGCCGTCGAACCCGTGTATTATATTCCCTCCAGAGTGACCGGATGTATCATGTAGGTACGCTCCCTCGATATCGTAGATGTGCACCTCCAGCTGCGCCTGCCAGTGGCGCGCGTTAGCCATATACAGGAAAAGGCAAGCCTTATCGCGTACCAACTGCTTGTCCAATTGCCGTTTCTTGGCCAGAGCGGCGATGAGGTCCTTCTTTGCTTGATTATAACGCGCCTTCTCGTCGTTTGAGGCTTCGACGGCTGCCATTGTTGGTTGATGCTCGAGGCCAAGCCAAAGACGCGACTGGAACGCGCCCCTGAACTTGTGATGTGAGCGTGACTCTCACGCGTTTGTCACACTCGAAGGCCGCGTACGCGTTGCGAGCGAGCTCTCCACCTCCGCTCACCAGCTCGTTTATTCCCTTCTGTCACACGAGTATCCACAAATATGTCTTCAGCACAACCTCCCAACCCTCCTCCGCCGAATAACAACAACAATGGCAAATCTCCCGCCCCGCCCGCATCGTCTGACGCACCGGCACCAGAAGCAGCCATGGACACCACTCCCGACGTTCCCGAGGAGGAGACATGGGCGGATATTCCCGAGGAGATCTTGCAGCTCAGCACGGAGGATATTGTCCAGCGCACGAGGCTTATCGACAATGACATGAAGGTCATCCGGTCAGAGACGACGAGGTTGCAGCACGAGCAGAGCGTGATGAAGGAGAAGATCAGGGATAACGGGGAGAAGGTCAAGCAGAATAAGGTTCTGCCTTATCTGGTCGGTAACGTTGTAGAGGTATGTTTGCATCTGTATTATTGAAGTATATTCTCATAATGACGACGTGTGACTTTAGATTCTGGATGTTGAGCCAGAAGGCGACGAGGACGGCGCGAACCAAGATCTGGACTCGATGCGGCAGGGAAAGAGCGCAGTGATCAAGACTTCGACTCGTCAAACCGTATTCCTCCCTCTCATTGGCCTCGTCCCCGCCGACAAGCTTCGCCCATCCGACCTCATCGGCGTGAACAAAGACTCTTACCTCATCCTCGACACCTTGCCCGCCGAGTACGACTCGCGTGTGAAGGCTATGGAGGTCGACGAGAGGCCAACGGAGACGTACACGGATATTGGAGGTTTGGAGAAGCAGATTGAGGAGCTTGTCGAGGCAATTGTATGGCCTATGGAGCAGGCGGATAGGTTCAAGACGTTGGGCATCAGGCCGCCCAAGGGGTGCTTGATGTACGGTCCTCCAGGTTCGTCTTATCTCTCCAACCTGACACTCTTTCTTCAAATATTCTGACTTCAACTTTGCATTACAAAGGAACCGGCAAGACCCTTCTCGCCCGCGCCTGCGCCGCCCAAACAAACGCCTGCTACCTCAAACTCGCTGGCCCCTCCCTCGTCCAAATGTTCATCGGTGACGGCGCCAAACTCGTCCGTGACGCCTTTGAGCTAGCAAAGGAAAAGGCACCGGCTATCATTTTCATCGACGAGCTCGACGCTATCGGTACCAAGCGTTTCGATTCGGAGAAGAGCGGTGATCGTGAGGTGCAAAGGACGATGTTGGAGTTGCTGAATCAGCTCGATGGATTCAGTTCGGATGAGAGAATAAAGGTTTGTGATCTCTTTTATGCCGCATTGGAATACGTTTCTCATCAAGATCACAGGTTATCGCAGCGACGAACCGTATCGACATTCTCGACCCTGCCCTCCTCCGTTCCGGTCGTCTGGACCGTAAGATCGAGTTCCCCTTACCAAACGAGACCGCCCGCGCACGTATTCTCGAGATCCACTCCCGCAAGATGACCATTGGCCCCGACGTGAACTATGAAGAGATTGCGAGGAGCACGGACGAGTTCAACGGCGCGCAGTTGAAGGCCGTTTGCGTTGAGGCTGGCATGATTGCGCTTAGGGAGGGCGCTACGAGGTTGGGGCATGAACATTTCTTGAGTGGGATTGCGGAGGTGCAGAGTAAGAAGAAGAATGATCTTATGTATTTCGCGTAGAGTCGTATGCGAGTTCGTGCGGTGGATGGCTTGCGGTGTGGCTGTATACATATATCTCGAGTACTCTTTGACGATGCATGCATTTGAGTTTCCTTCTGGACTTACGGCTGATCCTGTACGGCCGGTAAGTAGATTACAGACAGCTTCTCAACACGGATATTAGCGCCCGTGGTGGCCACCTGGAAGATATTAGGCTCCAGTCGCGCGTCGGTCGCGCGCGTTGTCGGCGCTTGCAACCTGCCTCCATTGCGAACTTCCGCGCCACGTCAATCAATCATCGTTGAGCGCCTTGTTCACTTGCAAATATGCCCGATGCTACTCTGCTACTGGTAAATGCAGATGCCGACGGCCGTGCTCGTTCAGGAAACATACATACCGCAAATGTCACGGCGTAAGGGGTCTTGTTTCGGGATGAGCCTCACGACTCCTGAGTATCCGCTACATCCGCTGCCCGAGACTTCGATTCGTCGCTCTCCCTATATGATATCCGAAACCAGAAATGACTATATAACCTCTCCAGCAGTACACATCAAACCTCATCACATTCAACTCTTCTACCCATTCAACCAAACCAACCTTCTACTTCACTTTCTCATCCACCTCTTCAATCAACATGTTCTCCACTCAGCTTTACACCTACGTTCTCCTCGCCATTGGCGCCGTTAAGGCTGGTCCTACCCCGTACGTCGACTCGTCGACTCTCTGTATCTGGTCTAGCGCTGACGAGTTTGTGTGTATAGGATCAAGCGCGAGCCGCAGTTCGATGTTCAGCTGTCGAACAACTTACCCGTTACTGGCGGCCTCCCCTTCGGCCTTAACGTCCGTCCTGGCACACCCGGCAGTGTAGTGTCCGTCGGGAACGCCACCACTGGCTCTGCGGGCTTCCCCTTCGACTTTAAGCGTCAGTTTGACGTCCAGCTTTCGAACAACCTCCCCGTTACTGGCGGCCTTCCCTTTGGCCTGAACGTCCGCCCTGGCACGCCTGGTAGCGTCGTCTCCGTTGGCAATGCCACCACTGGCTCTTCAGGCTTCCCATTCAACTTCAAGCGCGAGCCCCAGTTCGACATCCAGCTGCCCAACAACCTCCCTGTCACTGGTGGTCTCCCCTTCGGCCTTAACGTTCGCCCCGGCACCCCGGGAAGTGTCGTCAGCGTCGGTAATGCGACGACTGGATCGAGCGGCTTCCCGTTCAACTTCAAGCGCGAGCCCCAGTTCGACGTTCAGCTCTCCAACAACCTCCCTGTCACAGGTGGCCTTCCCTTCGGCCTGAACGTCCGCCCTGGAACGCCTGGTAGCGTCGTTTCCGTCGGGAACGCTACTACCGGCTCGGCTGGCTTCCCCTTTGACTTCAAGCGTCAGTTCGACGTTCAGCTCTCGAACGAGCTCCCGGTCAACGGAGAGCTGCCTTTTGGCCTTAGCGTTGCTCCTGGCACGCCCGGAAGCGTTGTCTCTGTTGGCAACGCCACCACTGGGTCTGCGGGCTTCCCCTTCGACTTCAAGCGCCAATTTGATGTTCAGCTCTCGAACAACCTGCCCGTTACCGGCGGCCTTCCCTTTGGCCTAAACGTCCGCCCTGGTACTCCCGGCAGTGTTGTCTCGGTCGGCAATGCGACGACTGGTTCAACTGGCTTCCCGTTCAACTTCAAGGCTTAGGACGCCGATGTCGGCCTCGGAAGACTCAGATGTACTTATACCAATGTAAATGTAACTCCTTGTACTTGTATACCAGATGAATTCTCTCTATCTCATGTGCCCGATAAGCAGTGCGATACTGCTATCAGAGGACCATGAGGCCCCTCAATCCTGATGGATTTCATTGACTGCGCTCGCCTCGTGTACGCGCTCGCCATTCTTCTTGACCTGACAACAACGCACTATTTTCTTAAGCTTGTTTACTGCATCACAGTTAGTCAAAGTCCTTTATATTACAGTTATCAGCTCTGATCAACTTAACCCAGAAATTTTGAGAAACTCAGACGCAATTCACGGTGAGCACGGAAGCCGTGGCGGCGTGCGGGTGATGGGCGATTCTCATGTGACCGTGACTTCGGATATTGGAGTTGTTGACTCGCGTGTTCTCCGAATGTGAACGTGAACGGCCATCATGATATGGCACCTTGAAAAATGGCGCTTGCAAAGATCGTGTATCATATCGTCTTGGTGGACGCAGTAGTGCCGTGTGCAAGGATTACGTGCATTGGCTATCGCTGGTGGGGGGGAACACTGGGCAGTCTGACTCGCGTGGTGCCTGCACCCATATTCTGCATCCGCAATCGGGTCCATAGAAAGACGATGCCAGCATCTTTGACCATCCACCCCGTTTTTCCCCTGCTATGTCATACGACTCATACGACTCGGACGAAGCTTCCTCTGTGGCCAGCACGGACTGGGCCCCTCTGGTTGCATCACTCACAGAGCTCGCGGAGGAGTACCCCCCATATATTGCTGGGACGTTGGCTTTATCGAGCCCTGCCTTTGACTTCTACTACAAGGACCCTAATGGGAGCTCATGGTATGTTGCTTGTTGAGTCTCTTCCTCATATCTGCTTAGATTATTATGATTCCTGCAGTGCCATAAATCTCGCGAGCGCTACTCGTGAGCAGTTGGATGCGCTGATGTTGGCATGTCAGCCGGCTAGTTTTGGACACGGTGGAGAAACCGTCCTCGACGAAACCTATCGTAAGGCTGGGAAGCTTGATGCATCGGCTTTTGCGACGCCTCTGGTTCCCGAGCGCACCGACCTTGCCAAGATCGTGCATGACTTCCTGTTTGAAGGGGAACAGAATAAGCTCTCCGTTGCGATGGAGCTGTACAAGCTGAACATCTACGGTGCGGCGCCTTTGTGCTGATCCGTCTCCTGTCTGACCATCCGCGACATAGGGAAAGGCTCTTTCTTCAAGGAGCATGTCGATACGCCTCATAACGGCAACATGTTGGGCTCCCTCGTGCTCGTCTTCCCGACTCCTCATTCCGGAGGCGAGCTCGTTCTACGCCCCGAGGCGGGCGATGCATACACGTTTGACTCCGGGAACCTCTTAACACCCGGGAAAGCTCGCATCGGCTACGCTGCGTTCTACAGTGACGTCGCGCACGAAGTCTTGCCTGTGACCGATGGTCACCGCGTTACCCTCACGTTCAATCTCTACACCGAGGACACGAACCGCAGAGTACCGGCCCCCTCGACAATCTCAGCACGGCTGGGACAGTGTAAGGACCATCTTGAGCAGTTGCTTCGGGACGACGCCTTACTTCCTGATGGTGGTCTACTTGTGTTCGGCCTGCAACACGCCTACCCCGTCAAAGTCAACCATTGCATATGTGATACATACCAGATGTTGAAGGGAGTCGACCGCGTGCTTTGGGACATGCTGTGCGATATGGATCTCGACCCGGACATGCATCTGCTGTACGACCTCGAGTCTTCAAAGCCGGATCCGCGAGGACTTGCTCGCTATCGGCTCTATTTTAACGATATTAGAGATGAACAGTGGGCCGAGAGTGTCGTTTTGCGCGAGAATACTTTGAGGGAGGAGAAGATTAGCCGGAAGAACGTCGTCTGGGTGACGCCGGTCAACAGTCTCACCAGGCTCGAGCAGGCTTGGACGTACTACGGAAACGAGGCTTCGACGGAGTGGATGTATTCGGACCTGTGCCTCATTGCCCGAGTCAAATCGTACGCCGCTCGTAACGAGCTGCCTGCATCCGAGCGAGGGGCTTCCGAGGTGAATAATGTAGGCGATGTTCCAGAGACCCCGGGAGAAACGGAGTAATGGGATGGACGGTTACATGGTAGACGTTAGTTGTGCTCAACGAAAGGCTGCCATGCGTGTGGTTTACGCTTGATGTAGGCCGCCACAACTTGAGCGATAAACACGGAATCTCATGCAGACAAGTAGTCAGGGTCTAAGCTTCAAGATGCTACAAGTCTCCCACACCATCATCATAGCAAATAGCAGTGTAAAATGCGCCACAATATGAATGAGTCACAAAGCAACCGATTTCTCTGCGACTTCCTTGCCACCCTCGACGTTGCAAGCACGCTGGATGGCTAGCTGGCTGGGTACTGGACAGATGCTACACACGATCAAAAGCAAGATATGCGCGTAAGAGTATAACGTTGCCATGAACCGCGTACGATGATGAATTGGTGCGACTCGGAATATGAGTAGTCCAAGATCCCTTTATAGCGTCGCAATGGTCCCCGCACCTCTCCTCCATCCCAGAACATCACCCCAATTCCTCCACATACGCTCAACAACCTTCCACTTCTCATCTCTATCCAAGCTCGGATTCTCCAAATCCTCGACATCCTCCAAGAATCCTGTTTGGAGACGAGAGCGCGCCGGAAGGCACCGTTCGGCGTAGCTGCGCAGCGACGATACGGAAAGCAGAAGCAGGCCTGCGGTCAAGGGCGGGATGCTGGCGTCTTTGCTTGCAATGTGATCATCCGACGTTGGCTTGGAGACGAGGAGACGTTCTGTGCGGCGGATGGCCAGCCATGCTTTTGCGCGTTGTCGCCGTCCGCCGTGCCGCCCAGCACCTGCGCCGCCGCGCCAGGCAGCACGTAGACCGCCGCCGGCAACGTAAACCAAAGCAAGTGCAGGAGCAACACCGACGAAGGCGAAGGTCAGTTCTTGCGACTTAAGCAGCTTGTCGATTCCAGCGAGGGCTTGGTCGATGTCGACCTATGACGAAACATCAAGTTAAACCGAAGATCCTCATTCAATTACAGTGAGAATTGGCATACCTTGGCCTTTTGCACTTGGATGAAGAGGTTGCGCAGAAGTGTGCCACTAACTGCCGAGCGTACGGGACTCTTGATGTCCGCTTCGTAGATCTCGAGGATGGGGGTAAGGTCACCACGTCTAACCTTGTCCGCCAATGTAGCAAGCTGCTCCTGGCCATACCCCAATTTGTCCCGGGCTAGATCGAGGGCCATGCGCGATAGAGACTATCGAGTCGTATCCGTCAGCATGTCGAGATACAGATTCACCGAAAATCGACATACCTGAAGATCGGCGTCTATACTCTCCTTCTGCACAATGACGCCTTCTTCTCCACCGGAGCGTACAGTGTGAAGGATATCTTTGCTGGGGTCGAGTAGCCATCCATGGTAGAACCTATGCAGGGTCTCCACGGCGTCGTGCGCAACTGTCGCTAGCGTCTCCCTCGACGCGAATGCCTGTCTGATACCGAGCAATAACAGCGGAGGTCCGAGTACAAGCCGCGGCCAGCGCAAAGTCCATCGCCCCGGTCTCGTAAGTCCTCCTTGCATTTGCGAACGATGTAAGGCGACATGCGCAGGCAGCGTTTCGTTCAGCGCGGTCGCGAGTAACTGACTTGGCGCAATATCCTTAGGAGAACGTCCGTATTTCTCGCCGGCCACGAGCTGGTTCACACTCTCGACGAAAGAGTGCAACTTTGCACCTTTGATCTCGCCAGAGCGAAGTGCCGTGGCAAGGTAATCGCGTCGCAACGTCAATGTGCCCAGCACCTCGGCCCGCGAGTCACGTAGCGCCTCAAGTTCTTTGCGCTTCACGGCACATTCCTGACGTGTGAGCTCAAGCGGGAGCGTCAAGAAGAACGGAATCGATTTGAAGAAGTGCGTGAAGGCATGTACGAGAGATGAGGCGGCGGACTTGGACTCCGCGAGTGAGAGGATTGCCGGAGTAGGAAGCGGTGTGTGCAGGCGGAAGAGGGAGAATGGCATGATGTACGGATGCGTGTGCAGATGCGGGAACAATGTCGTGAGAATTGCGTTGTGCGGCCTGTCGTCTGTGTAGAGGACTCGATTGAGATGAGACGGGCGAAGCATCGAGACGTTGAATTCGCGACTCTGTCTTCGCAAGGCAAGCTGCACCTCGTTAACTAGGTCGAACATGCGCTTTGGCAAAGCTGATGAAACGTCAGTTATCGATATTCGCGTGAGTATCAGTCAAGTACGAACTTTGCAACAAGTAGTATGCAGCGTTAAGCTGCGAACGCTCGACATCTGCCCACCACTCTGCCTCCGATTCAGCAGAGCCGGCTTCATTCAAGAAGGTGTCCAATGCTTGAGCATATATCCCTGCTGCCAGTTTGCCGACAGTTGCTTCATATATGCTGCGCTCCTCGTCATCGGCTGTCGCGAGTGTCTGCCCACTAGTGCTAAACTCGTGTTGCTGCAGAAACTGCACGGCATCTGATATCGAGGAGGCAGTCAAAGGCGGGGTTAGTGAGAGGTAGAGTGAGCGTAGGCCGTCCTTGGACTCAGAATTCGATGTAGTGGTGAAGGAAGAAGCTGAGCGTTGGGACGGAACTGGCAGAAGCACCAGATCGTTTGTCAGGTGGGACACAGAGCTCGACATTGTCGCGCAGAAGTGGTGCCCGGTAAATTGAGAGCAGCCGACGCGCAGAACACGGCGATGGTGACGGTTCAGCACAAGCAGCGGTCTGACGCACCCCGAGCTCGACGTCAATTATATGACGCGCGCTTGTCACTTAGTCGCGTCGCAACGGCGCGCGTGTGGCGCGTCTCTCGTTCCGCACCGACCACCATCACCTTCGACAAGCTCTGATACCCAATCTACGCGCTATCACCCTAATATGGCCACAGAAACATCTTTGACGCGAGAGTTCCCAACTTTATCTCATCTAACGTGCGCCAGGGCTTGTACTATCCGAATGAGCCTGATCTCATGCGGTCAATCTCGCTGAATCAGGCGCGAGGACCTTGAGGACTTGCTTGTGGACCCTGCCTACTTCGACGCTATATTTCATGAGCTACCTCAAGTCAAGGAGCTTCTACAAGCACAATCAGAGCTCGCTTCGGCGAACGAGTCCATAGCCAGTACGCCCGGATTCATCGTCACGTTCAATGTCGAGCTCTTATCCGGCGTAGAGCACAACCTGTCTATGCAAGACGATCTCTTCAGGTTAAGAGGCGAAACGCAAGCGACGTATAACGAGGCGAAGGCACTAGAGGCAAGATGGGCCGAGCTACAACGTGAGCAGAAAGAGCTATATCAGGTACGCTATACTCGCAAGCTCTACCGCAAGAGTGTAATCTGACCTCGCGAACTCAGCGTTACACGCCTCAATTTCTACTTCTACGCTTGCGTCATGCAACGACAGCACAGGACGATCTATCCGAGGCACTTGCATCATCATTCGTTCGACCGCTCGCCGAAGGTTCCGGGGCTCGGCTTGGCAGCAAGGAGGTCGATGACTTTGTACGCGAGTTCCGTGATGCACGAAAGGTGTACCACAAACGAGAGATGTGGGGCGATCGCTGGAATGCTGGCGATGTGGCATGGCGAGAGGATTGAGGACCTACCTTGTACGATGTACGTATTGCACTTTACTTGTTGCTGGTGACCTGTGGAAATATGCTCCATCTTCCCAATTTAGCAATGTCATGCGAGTGAGAATATAGAAGCGGAAAGGCTGCATAGGCGGTTGTATTCTGGAAAGACGTCGGATCGCGACGTCCACCTGATTGATCTTCTTCGTTTGGTCAATAAAGAAGGACGGTCAGCCTAAGCCTCCATTTGGCAGTCCCATCATCTCTTACCGACCGGATTAACGCCGCTCGTGCTTCCAAAACTGTGCATGATCACGTCCACTGGCGTTTGAGAGCTCGTGTGCCATCCGCACAGACAGGATCAGGCTGAACCTCGCAGACTTGGCGCGGCAAGAACACTCGCCTCGGATACTTCGATGTGCCTTCATCTTCACTACGTCGTGAGGCGTTTTCTAGTGCGGCAGTTCTGGGGTACGGCATTATATAAAGTGGCGATGAACTTCGCCTGCTTCCGAGCAGAGCCGGTAGACGCATTCTGGTCAAGATGCTCGGATCCCTGCTTTCTCTAGTAGCGCTCGCAGCGTCAAGTCAGGCGCACACGATCTTTCAGGAGGTCTACGTGAATGGTGTCGATCAAGGACATCTGAATGGTATCCGTGTACCAGACTACGACGGGGTGCGTTCTCTTCAAACTTGCATTGTCATCTTTGTTCACTAACGTTACCGTCTTCTAGCCTATCACGGACGTCACCTCGAACGACGTGATTTGCAACGGCGGCATCAACCCCTACCACACGCCAATCTCTCAAGTTATCATCAACGCCAACGCGGGCGACACCATCACTGCCGAGTTCCACCACTCTATCGCTGGCGCAGACCCATCCGACGCGGCAGACCCCATCGATGCGAGCCACAAGGGACCGGTGATTGCATACTTGTGCGCCTTGTTTCCTATGTTTAACTCTTCATACTTGCTCAACATATCTGCAGGGCCAAGGTTCCGGACGCGCTTCAGACGGACGTTACTGGTCTGAAATGGTTCAAAATATACCAGGTAACTCCCCTCGGCAGACTCGGCGTCGCAGAACTCCGCTCAGAAAGTTCTAGGATGGGCTGGGGTCCGACGGGAAGTGGGGAGTCGACCGTCTCATCGCGAACAAGGGCAAGGTTTCGTTCACCATTCCCAAGTGCATCGCGGCTGGCGAGTACCTGATGCGGGTGGAGATCATCGGCATGTCCTCGACTGTTCGTACTTAACACGGGATGTTAACCATCTCGTAGCTCTTCATGCGGCGGCCTCGTACCCTGGTGCCCAACTCTATGTGAGCGATTACTGGCATTGAACGAAAAACAGCCATTGATGACATGTTCGCAGATGGAGTGTGCTCAGATGTCGATCAGTGGTGGCGGCAGCACGTCGCCCGCGACGGTCAGCTTCCCAGGTGCATACAAGGGTCAGTTTTCTCTTGCCAGTTGCTTGGCGTCCGCTGATGTCTATCTACAGGCACTGACCCCGGCATCACCTTCCAGCTCTACTACCCTGTGCCCACGAGCTACACGGTTCCTGGTCCGGCCGTCTTCACCTGCTAAGAGTTTCCCCTCCCGTTTCTTGGTCTCGGAACGCTGGGTTTTCAGGGGCTGTTGTATATCATGATTCTTTTTGGACCTCTATATGCTTTGCGAAAGTGATATCCCTCCAAGATAAATACAGTAATAGTATGGCTGAGACGCTATGCAGCCGTAACCGCTCGCGTCCTGCTCAAGAACGTACTCATATTCCCCGTCTTCGCCGTTCGGAGGCGTGCAAGCGTACTATATGTGAATCAAAGTAAATTCTGCGTGATAGCACGGCAAGCCTGGATGTCGGAGATATTGGCAGATCCAGTGTGATGGTCTGGACTAGACCACCGTTTCGACGACTTGTGATCGTGGAACGGGCGTAAGCGATCAAGCGTGAGCAAAAAGCTCAAGCCGGTAAACTCATGTGATCGTGATGCTTCGCTGCGGGGCGCTTCGCTTCGCGAGTCGGACAACAGTTCACAACGACCTCGATGACTACGTGAAGCTGCTTTATGCGAGTGACCTTACTATGAAAAGATCTATTTCTCCAATAGCTGGCTCATATCTGCTGCGCAAATATCCGGTGCCATATCCGCCCTCAAGACGGGCCATCCGCCCGGCACGACTGCTGGCACCGCGAAGCTCAGTATCGCTCACAGGGATGAGAGTACCATGCATTGGGTCATTTGCCATCACTGATCATGCGACGAGACCTGATGTCAGCTTCTCTGCGGGGGAGTATTGTCTTGACCTTGACGAAAGCCTCGTTCTCGTGTCGTGCATGGGGAATAGCACCTCGTCGGGTACCTGCTTTGGCAGATACCCGCTCGCGGAGCTCAAGTCAGCGGTCAACTATGGTTTAGCCCTCAGTCAAGTCCGTCAGCTGGCTGCTTATAAAGTTATGTTACTCTCGCAAATGCTCGGCGACGCATTCAATTCCAGGCTGAACTTCGGGATCCTCGGGCGACGAGTCTAAACCTCGGAGGACTGAGCGGCGGTACAGCGGAAGGCTGACATACTAGCACTTTTACCTTTTTTTGGAACTGACGTCGTAGCATGTGAGATGGTACTAAAGACGAGAGCTTAAGATCTTGCTGCACGCAGAGCAGTCACTACATCTTCACCTCGGACTTGATTGTTCTAGACTTCAACATGGGTTTCTCCTCCATACTTGCGCTTGTTGCACTTGGCGCATCAACCAGCGCTCACACGATCTTCCAAGTAAACCCATCTGACCTTATGCAACTACTACCTAGAGCTGACAAGTAATCCAGGAGGTGTACATCAACGGAGCTGACCAAGGACACCAGAACGGGATTCGCGTGCCAAGCTACGACGGCGTGAGTTCTTCTCCATTTCGCGCCATTCCTGAGCCGCACTCAACGTTTACTTAGCCCATAACGGATGTCACCTCAAACGACCTGATTTGTAACGGAGGGATCAACCCATATGTCCAGCCTGTTTCATCGGTTATCATCCCCGCCAAAGCAGGTGATACAGTCACGGCTGAGTGGCACCACACCCTTGCTGGCGCAGACCCGTCCGACCCGGCCGATCCAATCGACCCCGGACACAAGGGACCAGTTATTGCATACTTGTATGTATTTATCTGCATGCCCTTAATGCCTCTTTAACACTGTCTGTAGGGCGAAGGTCCCGAATGCTCTCCAGACGGATGTCACTGGATTGTCGTGGTTCAAGATATGGGAGGTAATCTCCACCCTATGCAGATTCAACGTCACAGGATTTGGCTTATAGAACCCTAGGATGGTATGAGCGCCGATGGATCCTGGGGTGTAGACCGTCTAGTCGCCGCCAAGGGAAAAGTCTCGTTCCCTATCCCCGCGTGCATTGAAGCAGGAGAATACCTCTTGCGCGTCGAGATTATTGGTGAGGTTGCTTTGTATTGTGAACATGCTGTAGTTTTGCTGAGCTCATCCGATATCAAGCTCTTCATGGCGCATCGACATACCCTGGCGCTCAGTTCTACGTAAGACCATACCATCTTCCCTTCGACACAGAGCTGACATTGTGTATGCAGATGGAGTGCGCGCAGATGTCAATCAGTGGCGGCGGTAGCACGCAACCGGCGACAGTCTCGTTCCCCGGCGCTTACCACAGTTTGTCTTCATACCATCCTCGTCCCTTCACCTGTTGATATACAATATTAGGCACCGACCCCGGCGTCACTATCAACATCTACTACCCCGTTCCCAAGAACTACACGGTTCCAGGACCGGATGTTTTCAGCTGCAGTGGCTCCTCCAAACCCGCCAGTCCCACCACCGTAGCACCATCCACCTCCACTGTGAAAGTTGCAACCACCGTAGCTGCAGCATCGACAGCAGTCGCAAGTCCTGGATCTGGCGCTACAGCTGCGCATTACGCACAGTGCGGAGGTACTGGGTATGTGCACACATCAAGGTCATCGGCCTGTCAACTGTACTCACCAGTTGCTTAGCTTCACGGGACCAACAACCTGCGCATCTCCCTTCACGTGCACGAAATCCAGCGAATATGTACGTTCGAAAATACGTTGATGAGCCAATGTTTAAGTACTGACTCACGAGCACAGTACAGTCAATGCTTGTGAGCGAGGGACGGGAGGCTACGCATATGGAGCTGTTTAGTACATGTCTTACTGTAGCGTTAATGTTGAGTCAAGTTGTGTACGATTCATACGGAGTATACCATATTTTGCCGAGAAACGACGGATCGCAAGACGCAAGTAATCTCATGTGACCGCGTTTGTTTACTTCGAACTCGGCGCGTGGTCGCTTGCAGCTCTCAGCCATCTACCACCACCGCAGCCGACTGGACTCCGCACCCTGCGCGGCTATCCTTGTATGCAACACCCATCGATGTCGCGCGAAGCTGCATGGAAATCATCTTATAATGAGGGCGTGAAGAACTTCCGCGATGGGCAGCTGGACAAAGCGGTAGCATGCCTCACCAAGGTGCGTCAGACCATGACAGGAATCATCGATTTTCGCTCATGTAGCATGCAGGCAAACGACAAGGCTTGTGGGAAGGTCTACCAGATTCTCGACTCGCGCGCTGCTGCATATGAGAAACTGGGCAGAGTCGCGGACGCGCTGCAGGATGCGAAGAAGGCCATCGACGTCGCACCACAGCAGTGGCACGGATATTTCCGAGCTGCACGGCTATTTCAGCAGCTCGAAAAATACACGCATGCTTTGAAGATGGCGCAGTATGCGTTAGACCGTCTTCCGAATGACCCAAAGAATACGAGCAGGCGGTCAACCTTGCTGGAGCTTCAATCCGCTGTAACATTGGCGCACGAAGAAGCTGTACGGGCGTCCACGAACCACATAATGAAACTACCCGTTGAACTTCTGGGTCTCGTTTTCCAATACGTCAGCGAAGGTCCCGCTTATCCCGCCCGGTTGACGCATGTCTGCACCCATTGGCGATCAGTGGCTTTAGCCATGCCGTCTCTTTGGCACACGCTCTATCTCTCGAGGCCACCTCCTTCCAAAGCTGCGGCGAAGGCAAAGGCTTGGATAGAGCGTTCTCGAGGGAATGTCATATCGTTGGTCTTCGGTCACTCGCTGGCATCGACTATCTTTGGTGCCATGAGCTTCAATCCGCAAGGGTTGCAGCTGGTCATAGATGAGCTAGAGCGAATGGACTGGGACAGAGTCGAGTCTTTGACATTACCCAGTGTCGATCCTACCACCTTTCACGATGCAATGCAAGACGCAGGCTTCGAAGCCTACGAACGCCGAGTGCGACGTCTGGACGTGCTGCACCCGGGTGGCAGGTTTCCCATGTATCTCACAGCACCAGACGAGACCTATGCTCTGTGCTCGCTCAAACTAGATTCGCTCACTTGCAACTTTGATTACCTCCGCACGCGCACAGGAAACCTTGTATCCCTTGACGTGCGCAATCACCCGCGTGTCGAGTCCTACGAAGTAATTAGGCAGCTTTTGCTGACCAATACGGTGCTGGAGGAGGTCACACTCACGTTCGCGTCCACGACGTTGATCCCTGCATTTAATCACGATCAAGAAGAAATCACTATTCTTCCGCGTCTTCGCCATCTGGATCTGCAAACCGTCTCCAATCCGCTCGCTATCCTCCAGCGCATCAGCACGCCCAATCTCCAAATTCTGCGACTAAGCTCGGTCCTCCGCTGCGGCACCTACATCAGGCAGCTCATGGATGATCCCAATCGGCCGGCTGCAAATCTTCAACAGCTTTCTCTCGTTGCAGCCAGTGTGCCGACTGACTTGCTCGTGGCCCTTTTGGATTCGTGTCATTCCCTCACCTCGCTGCGGGTCTGTGCCTCGGGAGATAAGATGAGCGACGTCGTTCGGGCATTGACGGCCGTGCGACCACCCTCACAGGATAACCTGGTCGCCCCAGTGCCCTCAATAGCCTGCCCGTCGCTGCAAAGCGTCGACTTCTCTCGCTGTCCGAAGCTCAGTATTGGTCCTCTCCTTGAGTTGGCTTCAACGAGGATACGCCTTGCGGACGCTTCACTGGAGAGCGGAGACACAGCGCCCGTCGCACGGTTACAATCGATGGTCCTGGACGATTGCTCCGGCGTCGAGCTCAGCCATATTCCTCGTCTCCGCGCGCTCGTGCCCGAGTTGAGTCACCGGACGACCGTGTCGAAGGATCGGAGGAGATAAACACTGGCAGTTACAACTCTGTTGCACTTTGTAATAGGCCATGGATGTATCTCTGTACGAAAATTCACTTCCCAATATACCATACCTATACTCCAGATGCACCATAAACTAGCGTACTGAAGTCTGCCGGACTCGGAGTAAGTGGCCCCATCCGGTCACTTCGGTCACCGGTGTGGCACGGTTACTCAACCGCGCTGACGACGCGAGCAGTGACGTCAAGCCCCTATCTATAGACCTCACCTTCAACACGCCGAATTCAGCGCTCACCCTCGTCTTATCCCGTCCCCCACCACTACCCAGTACCCGACATGCCTGAAGAGAAGAAGCTAACCGGGAACTTCGCGATACCACAGTTTACGCCGACAGACTACTCGAAGTTCTTTCTGGCTGGTACGTTATGCGGGTTCTGCGTCTAGGAAGTCGCGTGCTCACTTCTGCTTCCAGGCGCACTATGTTGCACGTATGTGTTTGACTATCCCAAACTCAGAGGGACCACTGAGACTTAAAGCATAGAGTAACTCACGGCGGAATGACGCGTATGTACTAGTATATTCTCCGGAATCACCTCTGTTAACGTTCGTTATAGCTATCGACGTCGTGAAGACGCGCATCCAGGTCGATCCTGCGTTAGCGCGTCATAATCTTCTGAGCGGAGCGCGAAAGATAGTCGCGTCTGAAGGACCATCCGCACTGTTGACGGGCTTTGGTCCTACCGCTGTCGGCTACCTCGTACAGGGTGGCGCCAAGTTCTCGGGTTACGAGCTGTGGAAGAAGAAGTTCGTGGAGATTGCAGGAGATGAGAAGACTGCAGTCAAGTATCGCAGTGCTATATACCTTGGCGCCGCCAGTGTCGCCGAGTACGTATCTGTGCAAACACTTAGCCTATCTTCACTGACAATACTCTCCGCGCAGGTTCTTCGCAGATATCTTGCTAACACCACTTGAGGCAACGCGCATACGGCTTGTATCACAGCACGGTTATGCTTCTGGTCTTACATCCGGGTTTGCAAGGATGGCGCGCGAAGAGGGTGTTCGTGGACTCTACGCTGGCTTCATACCCATCCTCTTCAAGCAGATCCCCTACGCTATCGGTCAATTCACCGTGAACGAGTTCTGCCATGAAGTCGCCCTTCGCAATATGTCCGAGGATACCAAGAAGAACCTATCCGCAACTTCAGAGTTCGGCATCTCTTTGGGCTCTGGTATCATCGCTGGGTTTGCTGCGGCTATTCTCAGTCAGGTTCGTTGTATACCCATTATACGCCTACATTGATGTGCTAATGTGGTCTGTAGCCTGCGGACACTCTCCTCTCGCAAATCAACAAAGGTCATGGGCCGGAAGGTAGCATGATGTACCGCCTCGGCGCGTTGGCCAAGCAGGCTGGGTTCAAGGGACTTTTCGCCGGCCTCGGTCCGAGGATGGTCATGACGGCGGGCCTGGTCTCCGGACAGTTCCTCATCTACGGACAAATAAAGACCGGTGAGCACCTCACAATACCAGTCCATTGATATAGTTGCTAACGCAGATATTTCGTAGCCCTAAAAGCCCCACCTGGTCTTGAGATACACAAAGAGACTTCGTGAACACAGTCACCATGGACACATTCTAGAATTCGTGCCTCATACTGTATACTTAGACTTATATAGTTTGTATCTAAAGCAAGGACCAGCCAGTATATGAATGTACGTAACACGTCCAGTAGAGCTTATGTCAGTATTTACTCTGAGTGCATCGCAGTCGATGTTGGGTTGGAGTAGCCATTGTTGCGTACTAATCTGAGTTGATAAGAGTACAGGAAAAACAAAGACGTAGGTGCATACACACCCCGAGGGTGGCATAGTTAGGAGTTAGGTTCGAAGAAGTGTAACTTCGTGTTGCCGGCAGCGGAACTCCAGGCTGCGGGCCAGGAGGAACAAGCTTGATCTACCCATATCTCATCCATCGGTGACCCCCCTACCGCTCTCGAATCCAACCAGTCGATTAACCCCGCTTCGCTGACCCCAGCGTCCCTACTGAATTCACGCGTGGAAGGCGGATCGAAGTCATTCAAGAAAACCAGTGTCCGCAGCTGGGGAAAGAAGAGCCGAGGGCTCGAGTGTTCATCGATATACGATCTTAGCAACGTGCTGAAGAGCGCATCGTAGTCCTCGAAAGGGGAGCCGATTGTGATTCGCCTCACGTTATGGAGTGCACGAATACTGTACCCGGGATCCTCAGCGAAGCTTTCAAGCCAGAGGGCGTCAAAGTATAGCGCGTGCACTTGGTCGTAGGGCAGTGCTTCACGTAGACAATCCAACGTGCTGTTACAGGTGTGAAAGCTTGAGAAATATAACGCTCTGTGCTGGCAGACCAACGAATAAAACGGGCTATCATGATGCATCCTTTTGGCAATGACGAACTCCTCGCCGTGATGTGCTTCGAGGTAAGGTCGAAGCGCGACTGAATGTTCGGTCAAACATAGTTCGTAAGTTTCCGACCAGTCTAATCCCGAGAGTAGTCCAGGTATGGCTGTGCGGATGCCCCTCAGGGTCAGATATCCCGGGTCATTACAGTCGAACAGTGCACGAGCAGCTTGTGGAAGGACTAATCCAGACACAAATAAAACCGTTGCCCCGAGCACGGATTCTTCGACACGCGCAACTTGAAGCGAAATGTCGAGTTTGCGAAAGCTGGCCGGTAATCTCAAAGTGAATGGCCCGTGTTCCTCGACGCACGGGACAACATTCACAAGATAGAGTTCTTGAAGACCGGCCATAGAGGCAAACACGGGTCGAAGATCCACAGCATACGCCGTGCTCGCTTCATCGATACCGAGGGATAGATAGGTCAGCTGTCTGGATAACAGTTGCGAGTCTGCTCGGACCAGACAGTTGTTTAGAACGAGACGCGTGACGGGAAGCGTGCTGGGGCACGAGAAACATGCATCGGATATGTATTCCGCCTCCCCATCAGGTTCAAGCGCAAGATTGATAACGAGGTCTTCCAACAAGGGCGTGTCTGTTTCAAGTAGAGGTGCAACGACTTTCCAGCAGAATGAAGTGATAACAGCGGGTGAGCCAACCACCAGACGTTTCGTGCGTCGTAGTACCATCGGTGACAGCCACAGATCAACCGCAGCAATCCAGTCCATGGCATGTTCGCTAGGCCGAGAAAAGAACGGCGGTTCTATGTGAATTTCAAGGGGGAGCCGGCAGGATCGAGCAAGGATGAGCGGCGCGTGTACAGGCGGTATTCCTGAGGACAGTATCCGAGGCCAAAGCGTGGCACAACCTAGTGATGCCTATGATGATCAGTTAGCGATCGTCTGCATGCCGGTTAAATAGGTAATGAACTCACTTTTCTCCACGTATGACAGACCTCTGTCAGAACCATCCAGCCTCGCTTGAAATCCCAGAGTGATGGCTCCGGCCCAGCTCCGTTGTAAACAATTTCGCGCTGAGGGACCCAGTCTTTCTGTGCAAGTTCAAATATATAAACCAGTATTTCAGCCGGAAGACGACAGGCCCCGCTGATAACAGCGTTCCGGTAACGTTTCGCATGCGCGAAGCACTCAAACATTGTCTCAAGCTCCACCTCGGTGAGATGCTCAGCAGAAAGGAAGCCTGTTTCTCTCGACTGTACGGCAGGTTCAAAACGCGACCGTATAAAAGCTAACCAGGCATCCCTATCATGAGTCGATGGTCAGCGACCTGGTATTGTCGATAATTTGAAGATAAAGTGATTATTTACCTGGCTGAGTCACGTGGAGAGAGTTCATCCATGTATTTGTAACCTACCGACAGCAGATCCAAGCAGTATCAGCGGTTAAGGTGGGGGAGAGAAGTCAAGGTGCTAAATCTGTGATTCTCGTTCCTGTATGCCACCTTGATGCCACCGGCTCGACGCGTCGGCGCGGTCACGCGAGAAACACGGGAGGCCCTTTGACGCATAATGACGTCGGCTAGTAAGCATCGTTTCGGCACAGGTACATAGTCTCTCAGAATATCGGAGTCTTTATGATGCAATCAGCACTGAGGATTTGAGCTTTCCAACGATCTCAATGAAAACGACCTTCGCACATAGAAGTCAGTTCACACGTGAAAGTAGGAGTGGTGTCCTGAAAGGAGTAACAGATCGTAAGTAGATGTGCTAAGTAAGTTCACTTCTGTACCGCATCCTTCAGGTCCTCTGTCGCTACTAAACACAGAGTCAGCGCAAGGTGATGGTTACGCTACAAACCAAGACATACCATTCAGCAGTAACGACTGCGAGTCAAGCATGACCCTGTTTCCACCAGACTGGAGCATCGTTGCGATATCGCGCGCAGCCTCAAGACGGCGAAGCTGAAGGAACCCCTTGTTTTTCTTCATCGCCTCACCAATCAGCTCTGCAGACTTCGCCTCTCCCTGTGCTCGAACGATAATAGACTGGATTGAGGATGAGTCAACGCGTATGACATGGATGACGGAGAGGAGAACATACCTGCTTCTCTTGAATAGCCTGGTCAACAAGGAAAGCGGCGCGGAATGCTGTCTGCTGAGCCACCTGCTTCGCCTCAACAGCGTGTGTGAACTCGGGCGAGAAGGCGACGTGTGTGATAGAAACATCGTCGAGAACCAGGTTGAACCGTGTTGCGCGCTTGATCAAGTTCTCGCGCACCAACCTTGAGACCTACGCCAAATCAACATCGTGCATACGTGAATATGATGTGGGGAACGAGGCATACCATCTCACGTTGCGTAATCAACTGACTGGCGTTGAATTGCGCAACAACGCTCTTCAACACCTCATTCACGATGGACGGTAGAACCCGTTCGTCGTAGTCCTGTCCCAGTTCGCGATAGATTGTGGGTAGCGACTTCGATGATGGACGCGAGAGCACACGGCAAGTGATGTTGACCATCTGAAGGTCTGTCCTAATGTCAGCACTGCGGCCGTTGTTCCGTTTCAGAGCGAGGAGACTGGGAGAAATGACAGTCATGCTGCATCATTATAGTCGTTGGAGGCAAGCCATATCGGTGACATGCCATATTTTCACTACGCACCCTTCGTTCCGGTCAAGCTCGCGATACTCCTCGGCTTTGCGCGAATGTCGAAGGTTATGGGCGTCTCAAACCATGGCACCTGCAAACCATAAGAACATAGCCGTAATTCATATGGCGTCCACGCACCGCAAAGTGAGTTCCCTCGTTATAAACCTCCTCTGTGACGCCATGTAATCTATGGAATGGGCTCGGTAAACCGCGGCCACGAGCTGCCATAGCACAAAGCTGACGCACCTCGTGTACTTGATGGCTCGGTGACCACCGTCGACTGGACTATAATGAGTAACCTTTCAACACAAAGAAAGTGCGAGGTAGGCACACCGTTGAAGAGCGAGGCATTCAGGAGTATGCCGCCAGCCACTAGCGCGACTACGAGGCCGCCACCAGCCAAGAAGCCCGCGGGAGGACGGCCGCCCGGTCCTGTCGGCATCTTGCGGCCCGACTTCTGAAGTTGGTTCATGAACCGCTTCAGTGACTCTTGTTGCTGGTTATTCATGGCGAAGTAAGGTCGAGGCAGGAGAGGAGGTGCGAAAGTTCCGGCGCGAGCGCGTCAAGCGGCGGCGCGTCACTCGGCATCGGCGGCGCGGCAACTCCCGCCTTTTCTTGACGCGGTCACGCACGCTGCGGCAACTTTTGTCTTGCACGACAACATTCACTAGACTTTCTCAGTTTCTGTCTTCACGATGCTCAGTGCAGCAGAAACGGCTAGCAGCGTTGTGTGTGCACAGTATCAAACAGAATGCATCGTGCTGATCCTTGTTCGTAGCTTGGTTGGATATCTATCGCGACATGGTACGTTGAGCCGTGCTGGAGAATTTGTGGCGAACGGCCTTCTGAAGCTCGTGGTTCCGTTAGGATTCTCGTGTACACACCCCAACTCATAGAAAACTACAAACGCAAGTCAGGCGATGGGGTCAGCGTGCCCTTCGTCGTTATCTGGCTGGCGGGAGACATCTTAAACCTTCTCGGCGCGCTCATCGCCAATCTACTACCCACTGTCATTCTCCTTGCGGTTTGGGTAAGTACTGTCTTAGCTTCTGATAGGCGCCCATCTGACGTCGCCACAGTATTCGCTATGTGATTCAGTACTCCTCGGACAAATATACTACTACCGATGGAGACAAGCCCACACTGCTGCTATGTTCGCGGACGACGATGCGCCGGTTCCCGCCGATGAGTCCGCTCCGTTGCTGGCTGGCGGCAATGAGGTCGTTGAGGAGACAGAGAAACAGACAAGCTCGTTACGTCGCGAACTTCTGCAGTACACTGGATCAATCGTATTCGTGGTCGCTGTCGGTGTGGCCGCATGGGCAGTGAGTACGAAGATGGACACAGGCGACGATGTCCCACCCACGAAGGGCGCCGAGGAGGTCATCGAATGGCGCAGCCAGGTCATGGGCTGGATAAGTGCCGTGCTATACCGTACGTCTTACTCCCGCCCGGCCCGACCCGCTTCTCTAACAGATACATCTTTGCCTCGCTGCAGTGGGCTCGCGGGTCCCGCAGATACGTGAGTACACCGAAGTTGATGGGTTTTGCGCTTCGGTGGCCTGTCCCTGACTGATGATGGCCCCGATTGGATTGGCGTTCCAGTGAAGAACACATCGACCCGCTGCGAGGGACTAAGCCCCGGCATGTTCGTCTTTACCATATTAGCAAACGCAACCTATACTGCGTCCATACTCGTTGTCGGGTTGGACCGGCAACATCTCATAGTAAACGCTTCTTGGTTGGCCGGTACGAGCGGAGTTCAATGCATTCTTCGGGCCACTCGGACTTACAACATATTTATGTTTTACAGGAAGCGCGCTGACGATCTTCCTCGACTTGTTTGTGAGTACGAGCGCTTGTCACATGTACACGATGAGCTGATGAGGAGCAGGTACTGGGCCAGTTTGTACATTACCGGTCGGAGGCACGGGTGACGGATGCGGACGGGGCGGCTTAAGCTTGAGAAGTAGTGTAGCTTGTATTTACGATAAGGCACGACGGGCGTTCGGCGGGATTTTGTCGACATCGTGGATGGACTCAAGGCCGAGCACGATGCGCCTCGCGATGCGCCTCGAGGCCGGCGAGTTCATGCACGCCCCGCCTCATGGCCCGTCCGAATCCTCTTTATCTTCCGAGTCCCGCTGCAAGCGTTCTTTGGCTTGAAACGCCCCCGCTTTGTCTCGCCACCCGTCCTTATACCCTCCCCGCCTCGAAAGAGCGAGCGAACAGACGAGAACCATGCTCCGCGTTCATCCCCCGCCTCAGTGTCACCGGCCAAAGGCCGCCTCCCGTCCTGCCCCTCTAGTACCGACCAGCCGTGGGCGCTTCACCGCTCGGCAGGCAGAAGATGCAGACCGTTTATCGGCGCCACCTGAGGTGCCACAGCAACCGCAGCACCCCGTAAACTCGCTGCCGCATCTGCGGGCAGAGCTCTCGAAAATCGACTCGACGCTGGCGCAGCTGGTTCGAGAACGAGCCGCGTTGTCGTCGTCCCTCGAGGCGGCCGCGCGGGCATCGGTCCCCGTCGCGCGACTACCATCCGAGCTGCTTTCAGCCATATTCATCCTCGCCGCTGTAGACGATGCCCCGCTTCACTTCATGCTCGTATGCCGACATTGGGCAGCCCTCGCACAGGAAACGCCTGCACTTTGGGCACGCATCCGTATCGGACCCCACCATCCCCTGTCGCGCGCCAGAGTGCGACTGACGCGCTCGAAGATGGTCCCCCTCGACTTGTCCGTAGCCTTCGACAGAAGGAACGAGCCGACTACAGAAACAGCAGTCGCATTGACAGCGGCGTTGCAGACATTGACGCCCCACATCTCCCGCTGGCGCTCCTTCCGCCTCTCTGTCCCCTCGCGCGCGCATGCCCAGCTCGCACTCGCACTTTGTCGCGCCCCTGCACCCCTTCTCGAAACGCTTCACATACGGGTCGCAGATACATACACGGCGGAGGAGCTAGAAGGAACAGCAACATCGCCCCTGCTTCTGTTCGGGGGGCACACGCCACGCCTCGTAGAATGTTCCATGCACGGTTGGACACTCGGGCGCCTGCGCGGACTTCGCCGACTGGAGTTGGCAGGATATTGGGACGGTGCAGCCCCGTCTGCTGGCGAGCTGCTGGAGGTTCTTCGTGCATGTCCAAAGCTCGAGACACTCGCTTTGCGCAACATGTCAGATCTGGAGCTTGACGACCCCGCTGCTCTGGATGGACCATCTGCTGTCCCCTCCATTTCTCTACCGCGTCTTCGCCGAATTACGCTTTCGTATGCTGGTGGGCTGAGGGCGCGTGCGGTACTCGATCAGCTTTCTATGCCAGCTTTGGAGGACATTGAGCTGTGCTATCTCGACAGCATAGGACCCGTGCTGCAGCATCTGACAGCCCAAGCCGTGACAGGGCTGCCGCTCACACGGCTGCACATTGAAAACTGTAGCTTCCGCGAGCAGGACCTGTTATCTCTTCTGTACCGCCTATCCGTCCTCTCCGTGCTCGAACTAGTGGACGTGCACGATGTCGGTTCAGGGATTCTGCAGGTGCGAATCGAAGCCGCTCTAATCCTTTTCCTGACTTTGACACTGACACACCCACGCTCAGAGCCTCGCTGTACCCGTCAATCAAGCGTGGGCATGCCCCAACCTAGACACGCTCTGCCTTGACGGCTGCAGCTCGTTCGACTTCGCATCGCTCCGTGCCTGCGTCGAAGCACGGTTGGCTCCGGACGTCCGTGCTTTCCCTGGCCCACGTCCTTCAAAGACTTCGCCGCCTTCAGCTCCCACTTCGTCGACTTCTTCGGAAAGTGTGGCCCTCACACGTTATCCCCGACGACCATCCGTGGCCACCAATGGCCGCTCGCACTCCGCACCTCCCGACGGCGCGGGAACTTGGACCTGGCCTTCACGCTTGCGCCGCGTTTCCCTGACTCGATGCGAGCAACTCAGCGTTGAGATGCTCGGTTGGCTCAGGGTATACGTACCTGAGGTTACCCCTGCGCCCACGTCCTACTGAAGTCCCCATGCCCAAATGTTTCTCTGACGATTGATTCTCTGTGACGACCGCATGATGTTGCATTTTTCCTCTTTCCCTCCAGGTTTCTCTCATTGTACAGCTAGGATACCCCGCACCCTCCCGCAGCGCAGCCCCCTCCATTCGCAAGTGTTCCCCGTCTCGCAGCAAACGAAAACCATCATATCACGGATATATATTTCATTATCTATCCTGTCACCTTTTCATCTACCTCTACCCAGGCTTCACACCTGAACTTTTATTGGATACGCATTAGAGTCGGCCGCTTTCCATCTCGCTTTCCCGCCCGCTGGGCGCCGCTTTACCCTCCTCTTCCTGTACATGCATTTGTTCATATCTCGTCCTGTCTCCCCCCCCTGTCTGCTTCCCAGTGAAATACTCGAACGTACCGGCCTGTGAATCTGAACAATGTATTTGTATCATTTCTAACACTACACACGATCGACGTGACCCGATTAAGAATAAGGGTGTCCATTTCCTTTACACAGTGTGTCAAGCACCCACAGTCCACGCAGGGACCGGTCCACGAAGTCAGATAGACTACGCAAGATGAGCGTCTACGAGTTCATATACGCCAGGAGGCGATCGCGCTTCTCCCGCTCCGCCCTGTCCTTCCGCGCGAGCCCGTTCCGCCCACGACCGAACGTCTCGCGCGCCTTGCGAGCATGCTCTGCGGCACGTACGTGCTCCTGGAGCGCCGCCTTGTTATGGGTGACGCGCTTGACGCTCTGCTTGTACGGACCGGACGTCTTGGCCTTCAGTCCGATCCCAAGCCTGTCCGCTTTGAGACGTGTGGCAATGGGAGTTTGCAACGCGATGCGTGGATCGTCGGGGTCCGTATCCGGAGATAGAGAGCGGGACGCTGATTGAGGCGCCGGCGGCGCCGGTGACGGAGGCAAGGAGAATGAATTGTCATTTTCGTCTTCGGAGGACGAATCGGAAAGGGTCAGGTCGATAATCGGTGCGTGCTTGACTTCGACGATCTCTTCGTCATCGAGTACGTTCTCCGTGCGAATATATTCATCCTCCCTCTTCACAAATATGGCTTTGCCCTTGCCCTTCCTGTCGGACGACTGTTGCGGTGTCGAACCGAGTCCAGCACGCGCACGTCTCGGTCCGAGAACATCGCCTTCTGCCCAACCCTGTGCTTGCATCATCGTCCAACCACGATTGTCAGGTCCTAAATGTAGAAACACTGGCGGAGTATGCGGCGCCGAACGTGAAGGAGGATCTCGAGCCAAGATGTCGGCTAGCGAAGTGGAAGGCACAGGAGCTGGAGGACCAGAAGAGGTTGAGGCCGATATGGCGCCCGAGATAAACCAGTTTTGCGCATGTCGTGTTGAATTCTTGGCAGCGGGCTGTGCAGTCGTTGTAGATATTGGCTTAGAGCGAGAAGCAGAAGCAGGTGGGATAGAAGAAGTAGCAGGAGAGGAGTCAGAGCGCGGCAGAGAGCGATACCAAGATGCGACCTCGACCTTCTGTCCTGCACCTGTCCGCCGAGGCTGCTCGTCTCCGGCACCGGTTATCATGTTACCCCATTCATCGAAAGATATGGTAGCTGGGACGAACCGCGGTGGTGGCGCGCGCCGATGTGTAAGCAGGTTCTCTCGATTCCAAAGTTCGCGTGCTGCGATTTCCTGTGCGAGCTGTTCCCCCTGCCCTGTTTCGAGCAAGAGCCTATCCCGATCAGTGTCAGGGTTGTAGTCTGAGCGGATTATGTAGGCGCGAGTGGCCATGGTGGTGGTCGAGGACAACTTGGCGTGGGCCACGATCACAGAATTCACGTGTGTGGCTCATTTAGGCGCTCACACAATACGCTCGCCATCGAGCACGACAGGCCGCTCGCACCCCCTGACGACGTTGGCGCCATAAGGCATGATGATGTAGAGAAAAACTTGGCGTGTTTCTCCTCCTCTTCTCATTAGAGAAGTACTGTCTGAAAGATGGCTACTGTCCGCACCGACCACGACGCAGCTGACGCAGAGAGGATGCCTCTACTGTACGACGCAGGCTCTCATGACCATGAGCCGTCCTCGCCGACCAAGGCGGTCGGCGCGTTGCCTATGCCACCTATCGACAGGAAGGATAAACTGCACAGAGGTCTCAGTGGACGTCAGGTCCAGATGATTGCCATCGCTGGTACCATCGGCACCGGCTTGTTCTTGGGCACAGGACGGTCGCTGGCACAGGGCGGACCTGCGAGCATGCTCATCTGCTACCTCATAGTCGGCTTCATCGTCTATGTCACATTGCTTCTACTCGGGGAAATGGCAACGCAATACCCTGTCGCCGGTGAGTTCCATCTACGATCTATAGACCTCTGCGGCGTCGGACCCCGAGCACCCTAGCCCCGAGCATACGGTTTGAGGCCTTGAGGTTTGAACTCAGCTCGTACATGGCCTATATGCGCGATCCGGGGCACTTTCCGTTGGACCATATGAAAGCTTGTACACGGATGCCCGCACGCTGTCTCGCTTTGACTAGTCGCTTTCCGGGCAGAATACGCAGGTGCGGCCGCGAGGCAATGGGCCCGCCGCGAGGCCGAAGCGTACCTTGAGCCCAGTCGCGCCTCTATTGCCCTCTATGTCCTCCTCGACCCGAGGCCGCAGACATATCTTTGCCTCCGCTCTGTACATCACCACGATGCGCTTTGCTGACAGAGCGCAGCTCAAATGACCCGAGCTTAACCTCCTCTATCTTACCCGTGGCATCCCGACCGCAATCGTCCGAAAGATTACTGACTGACATGCGAGGATAGGCTCGTTCAACGCATATGCGACGCGCTTCTTTTCCCCTTCGTACGGATTTGCGCTCTCATGGAACTATTGGTTCAATGACGCCGTGTCCGTCGCGTCCGACCTCACCGCCGCACAGCTCGTCCTCGACTTCTGGAACGTTCCTCATCCATGGATCGTCTCATTGGTGCTATGGGTCTTCCTCGTCGGCGTCAATGCAATCCACGTGCGCGCATACGGAGAGATGGAGTACTGGCTTGCATCTCTGAAAGTCATCACTGTTGTCATATTCATATTCATCGGCATCCTGGTCAATGCCGGCGTCAACCGTCAGCATCATTACATTGGCGGGGAGAACTGGCACTTGCCCGGCGCGCCATTCGTGGGCGGCTTTGGTGGCTTTGCACACGTCTTCGTGACAGCCAGCTTTGCGTATGGCGGCACCGAGAGTCTAGGCATTACCGCAGGAGAGACGAAGAATCCGACCAAGACCATGCCGAAGGTCGTCAAGGTCGTGTTTTGGCGCATCTTGCTCTTTTATGTGATCAGCATTGTCCTCATTGGTCTCGATGTACCATACACGTACCCGAACCTGTCCAATAAGACGACGACGACCTCGCCGTTCACCATCGTATTCACATCAGTAGGATCCAGTGAGCAAACACATTCGTAACTATGCAGATATCTCATACTCATGATCGCGTCTAGACGTGGCGGGCTCGTTCATGAACGCAGTCATTCTTACGTCTGTAATATCCGCAGGAAACCACGCCCTCTTCGCCGGTACGCGCGTGCTCTACGGACTTGCTAGCACGTCTCAAGCGCCTCGGATCTTCCGCCACACGACGAAGGCGGGTGTGCCGCTCCCCGCTCTGCTTGCGACTGCATCTATCTCTGGGCTCTGCTTTGGCAGCTCGTTCATCGGCTCGGGTCAGCTTTGGGGCTGGCTGCAGAACCTCGTCGGTGTTTCCAACCAGATTGCATGGGTCAGCATAGGACTTGCGTCCTGGCGCTTTCGGTCGGCATGGGTTCGCCAAGGCCGTCCGTTGAGCGAGATGAAGTACCGGGCGCGCTGGACATGGGGATGGGGTCCTCCATTCGTGGTCATCACTACCACTGCACTCATCCTGAGTAAGTATCTTTACCACCATTACAGGCGCGCTTGAGCTAATGTTACATTAGTTCAAGGATGGTCGAGCATCTTCCCTGTCTTCACAGCGGTCGACTTCGTCTCGTACTACATCGAGATTCCAATCATGTTGGTTATGTTCACGACATGGGCTCTGGTCACTCGGGCAATACGGCCGAAACCGCAGGAGACGGAACAGCATCACGAGGGCTTGAAGGGAAAGGCCGCGCGTTGGCTGGACGTGGTCGATGCCAACACTGTAGACCTACTTGTAGACGAGTTCGCGGACTTGCCGGAGAACGCAGATGAGGTGGCGGCGCATGAACGGAGAAAAGGCGCGCGGGGTTGGGCGCAGAGGGTGTACAATGCTATCGCATGAGCTTTTACCCGTGGATGACACGACTATTCATTTTCTTTGGATGTACCATACCTACACACTATGCTAAACTGGAAGCCTTTCATCGTACGAAGGATGTGTTGACCAATGGGGTTGTGTTGTCAGAAGTGCCACAGGCGCCGTCGGCCATCACCGAGCTCTGCCGGCCCGAGCCCGCGCGCCAAACATTGACGCGCTCTGGACGCGCTTGTCTCAAACCACGACGCGTCTTCCGCAACCGCGACGACGCGTCCACGGCGGCACCTACTGATTAAAGATCACTCTCATGTCTTCTTCTCGAGGAACCACCTCTTCTTCGCCTGCGAAAACGCGAAAACGGCTCGTATCAGAGGTCGAAGAAGAGGAGACGGAGGAAGCGGACGCGCAGCAGCATAAGAAGGTGCGCTGGGGAAGCCAGCTCGATGACGACGAGGATGAGACTTCAGAGGAGGCAAGTACGCGCCCGGAAAAGGTGGACAAATCCTGTAAGCGTGCCATGAATGGAGCCTGACCCACACGCAGTTGTGTCTATCTGCAGCATGCTCGAGGTTACCGCGTTCGTTCTGCTTTACTATTGCTCCGGACTGAAGCTCTGTGACATAGCGGGAAGCTTGGATGCTCTTACTATGATCCCGTGAAGAGCATCCTCTACGTTCTTGAGGACACGCAGGAGGACGCGCACTTTGATCTTATGCAACTCCGTGTGTTCGATCCCTGGTTTGTGATGCTGCCCGTAAACGCGTCTAATCATGTGCAGTGCTCGAGCAAGCTATTCCTGACGTCGTGCTAGTCGGCGCTCAGGCAGATGACGAGCTCATCGAGATCTGTCGCGCATACAGTGGGCTGCCTCAATATTCGCCGTCAGATTGCTGAGCTGACTGGAAACCGATAAAGCGGACTCGACGGAGAGCACCTTCCAGCTACGCCCTCAGAAGGACTTCAAAGCCATCCGCGGCCGCAGCGCTCTCATGTCTCTCGGCTTTCTCAACGATCTTTCAGGCGAGGAGCAAGAGCGTACCTCAGGCTCCGACCACTCTACTGAGCGCACTGAACCGCGGAACGCATATGAGTTCATGCAGCGTCGTACGGGCGAACATGGCGATCCGACGTTGAAGCGCTGGAACGCGTCGATACGGATGTCGAACTACGCTTCTCTTGACTCTGCGCCGCTCATGCTAGGTTCAATCGGTGCTCTGCTGGATTACATCTCTCGACAGCGCGCTGTAGGTGATCTCGAGGACGAGGGAATTGGCGGATTGCAGGTTCGAGGGATCGAGACCTTAACTTTGTATGCACCCGTGCTCAAATATGATTACCCCTCTGACTGACAGCAGGGACCGCTTTATGCATATCAATCGAGATGCGTTGTAGTAGGTCCCCTGCTTGATCGACATACGCGTGTTTCTGACCACATTCAGTTCGCTTCAGGTCTTCGAAGCAGAAAGTCACGCATCGATACACTCCGACAAGACGAAGGAAGGTCTCTCGCTATTCGGTGTGTTCATGCTCTGCATCTACCTCTGCTCATTAACTGACTGTGCGCCTTGTGCTACAAAGGCATCCTAAACCAGACGAAGACAACTCTCGGGTACGCGATGCTGAAGACCTGGCTCCTCCGCCCGTCATTGCCTATCCCAATCATCACCGCTCGGCATGACGCCGTCGCATGCTTCACCCGCGCCGAGAACTTCGACGTCGCGTTCATCATGCACAACCACCTCAAGGGGATGAAGCCGGTGCCGAAGGTTCTCGCGTCTATCAGGGCTGGTCGTGCCACAGCTACCGAATGGCAAGGTCTCATGAAGGTGAGCCCCGCCTATATATCCTCACGCTTGCGCTGACAAGAATTGTGACCTGAGTTCTCTTATGATGCCACCATGCTGAGGGATAAGCTGTCTGAGCTGAGCGGGGGAGCGGAAGTCGAGATTGTCCGAAAGGTGCTCACGATGACCTATTCTACGAAAACGCGCTGACCGTCGACGCAGCTTGTCGAAGCCCTTGACACAGCGAGCTTCAGAGAAGTCAGTGCGATGCTCAACGAGACGGTACGCGATTGTAGGCCTCGGTGTCAGCCTGCTGACGCTGATTAGATTGACTGGGAAGAGTCCTCTGTCGCCGGCCGTGTCTGCGTTCGTCCTCACATCGACGAGGAGCTCGATAACCGCAAGCATATCTATAACGGCATCGATGCTGTTCTTGTACGATGACTAAACCATATTTTTCGTCGTATGCTGACCAAGGTGCAGAGCAAAGTCGCGGAAGAGATCAGCGACACCGTGCCGTCAGATTACGCCGCCACTCTGAACGTCGTCTATTTTCCCCAACTTGGTACGCACGCGCTAGAGAGATGAACCTTGGGAACTGACCTTGGAGCTCAGGCTACCTGATATGTGTGCCAATGTTGGACGAATGGAAGACTGAGAGCGGGATAAAGGTGCTAGAGGGGTGGACTTTCCAGGTGAGCATCTCGCGTGGCTTGTGTGGCGCGATGTGGCTCATACCGCCATGCAGTTCTCTTCCGAGTGAGTGTTTGCCTATAGACGCATGGAAACTTCTTCCTTCGTTGACGAGTCTTTGAAGGTCGCACGTGTACTTCAAAGACGACAAGATGCACGGTACGCCAGAATATGCGTCGCGTCGACAGTGCACTCATGCAAGGTTCAACACGCAGACCTGGATAAGCACCTCGGCGACCTCTATCCCTCCATCGTCGGTGCGTTCCCCAGTCCCCACGTCAAACGTGCGTGAGTAACTGACCGACTTACTTTTAAGATCGCGAGCTCGAAATCATCCAAGAGCTACAAGAAGGTGTTCTTCAGTACGATGGGCTGATGAGCAAAGCATGCGACATCTGCGCCGAGCTCGACTGCCTGATTTGCTTCGCAAAGGCATCGAAAGCGTACGATTATCGTCAACCGGAGATGAGCGAGGATAATGTCTTGATCATCAAGCAGGGCCGGTGTGACCCAGTCCTCTTCGTTTCAACCTTCAACGAGGCTGACTCGAACGCCAGTCATCCGTTGCAGGAGCAAGTCGTTGATACGTTCGTGCCCAACAGTATCACGCTCGTCGGTGGCGCAGGAAATGGGATATACCCAGTTCTACGCGAGCGTAGTGATGAATCAGAAGAGGTCGAGGACAACACGAACGTTCATAGCGTTATGGTTTGTACCGGTGCGAACGGTTGCGGCAAGGCGCGTCTCGGGCTGGATGTTTGCCGCGAGCGAGAGAGACTGACTCGCTTGTAGAGCATCTACCTCAAGCAGACTGCACTCATACAGATCATGGCTCAGGTGAGATCGCCCGAAAACTTGACTTGCTGACCTCTGATACTGACCATCTGCTCAGATCGGTTGGCAAGTTGCTAAGAACTCTCAGCCGTTAGCGTCACTGAAGCTCTCGCCTGCAGTTTTGTGCCGGCTGAATCGGCTATAATGGGCGTAGTGGACAAGAGTAAGTCCTATCCGCCGCATGTTGTATTCCTCGAGGCTCATCGCGGTGCTGTGCAGTCTTTACGCGTGTGCAGACGCGCGAATCTGTCTCAAAGGTGAACCCTCAGCCGCTGCAGATACACGAGCAAATGTCGCTCATACCCTCTATAGGTCCAATCCGCCTTCATGATCGACTTGAACCAAGTGTCCCTCGCCCTGCGCAACAGCACCGCGCGCTCACTCATCCTCCTCGACGAATTTGGCAAAGGCACAATCCCCACCGGTCCGCCTTCCCTGCACCGTTCATCTCCCGTCCCTCACTGACAACCAACGTCCAAAACAGATGGTGCAGGTCTGTTCGCTGGTGTAATCCAATCTCTGCTATCTCGAGGCGAAGACTGCCCCAAAGTCCTCGCCACAACGCACTTCCATGAAGTCTTCCGACGCGACCTTCTCGATCCGCGCCGGACGAACGTCGCTTTTGCACACATGGAAGTCATGTTCACCAATGCGGCTGGAGAGGTCGTCGGTGGGGATGTTGAGGAAGGATCCGAGGTATCCGGTAGCGCGACGGAAAGGGGGGAGACGATCACGTATCTATACCGGTAACTTTCTGAGTTTGTGGTCCTATGAAAGTGTCGCAGCTCTAACGAAAGATCATAGCGTCGCGCCTGGGCTGTCGCTACACTCGCACGCCGGTAAATGCGCAGAGCTATGCGGCATCAGACGCGAGGTTGTCCAGCGCGCGACCTACGTTAGTCAGCTTCTAGCAGCGCGAGAGATCCCGCGATTGCTGGACGAGTCGTTGACCGAGTGCGAGGTACAAGATATGGAGGACGCCGAAGCCATATGCAGGAGGTTCCTCGAGTGGGACCTAACGGTCGAGCAGGCAGATTCTGTTGAGGAGGTTAAGCAGACGCTGTTTGAAGTGCTGGGAAGGCAGATCGCAGCGCTGGAAGAGGTAGCCGTCGAGGAAGAAGCTGTCGAGGACGATTGACCAGAGAACCCTTTTACACGGACATGAACGGACATCTTGAGCCATGAACTCTCCATTTTTGTATCAGTAGTAGCTGTTGTAGCATACGTTCTTGTCGCAGTCTTCTTGAGCGCAATTGTTCCACGACAGTTCGCTTTACCTTCAAAGACCGAAGCCCCAAAACATGCGAATCTGCGTGTGAGCTGCACGGCGAAGCGTTGCAACATGTCATATGCATACAGAGAAACAGGCGCGGCATGATTGTTTGCATACACAAAGAGGCCACCCCAAGAATACACCACATCACTCTCCCCCCAAAACACTCGACGCTCATGCGCGGGCCGCCTCGATGCGCTTGCGGGCTACCTGCCTGCGGTTGAGGCCGGTAAGAGCAGGTGCGGCGGCGTCCTTGTCCTTGGCACGCTCGACGGGCTCGTCGTCTGCAGCAAGGATGATCTCAACGTGGCAAGGGTGGCCCTGGTAGGGGTTGATGCGACCGTGGGCGCGGTAAGTGCGGCGGCGGGTTTTGGGAGCCTGCTGGACGACGATGCTCTTGATCCTGAGGTCCTCCAGGTCAAGCGACTTGGCGTCCGCGTTCGACTCGGCGTTCTTCAAAAGCCGCGTGATGAACTTGACAGACTTTTCCGGCCAGCGACCTGTGATGATATATTCGAACAGAGCTCAATATGATAGAATAGATTTACGCACCCTGCGTGGTCTTGAACTGCTTCGCCTGGCTAGCGCGGCCAACACCACCGTTGAACCTCCGGTAGGGGATGACCTGGTCGTGGGTGAGGACGTTGCCGAGGTAGGTGTACGCCTTGGTCAGCTTGAGGCCTATTCCCGCACTTCAATATCCTTGCCCTCTCCCACCAACTAACATATGAACGCACCAGTAAGTGCGGCCGCGACCTCGCGCATGTTTTTGAAGTGCGTGCGCAGGTACTCGCCATGCGCGCGCGAGGCTGGGGGACAAGGTCAATATTTCTGCAGCACTTCTACCGCAAAAGCGACGCACTCTTCTCGGGGTTGGTGGCGACAGCGGCGGCGGCGTAGCGAACTGCAATCAAGGCTCAGCTTCGAGGGATCGTGCGGCGGACCGGCAGCACCTACCCATCTTGAAGTCTTGAGGCGTACCAGCAGCGCGCGCGCGATATTGATTTGCTTCGGCGTCGACGAACCGGAGATGGCCGGCCGGAAGATGCGAGGATGGGTTAGGGTTAGTGCAGGTGCTCCGTGGGAATTACAGCTCGGCGCTTTCCGTGGACCGCCTTCCGCTGTTCTCTCTCCCGGTTCTCACGTTTCATGACATCTGTAGGATGCCTTCGGTTCGACTCCGAGAAGATTGAATCGCTCAGTCGTAGCAGCCTCCTCCGGCCGTCGGCTACCTCAATAGCCTGCGCAGTGACTGCTTTGCGATGTCAAATTGGACACCTGTGCAAATAATTATGGTTGCATGTGGGCATTGTCCTACATGTGGTATAGTACACCCAGCGTTGAGGTTTCATTATTCCTTGGTTCTCCGTAAATCTTCAAGGCGGAAGACTTATACCGGTGCACACACCTCTTGAAGGTCTTCGTGCATCGCGTCTCTCCCAATTGAAGAAGATGAAGCCCAGCGCTACCTGGTAAAGCACTGCAGCTTCGCTTGGATAAATACTCTTCGGAACCATCCCTCCCATTTGCACCTTCCTCCGTCGCTAGAGAACCGTCGACAACCTCCATCCAGGCAGCGCAATGACCTTTTCCTCATCCGCATTGACAGGGCAGGAGTTCCCAGATGCATATGCTTTCCTGCATTCTCGTCTCCTGCCCTGCTTATTCTTAGAGACTATACTTATCGGTGCGCAGTAATACTGTATACGCAACATATACGCTGTCATTTACTCATGATTCTCAGGAATGCTCACTGTTTCGCTCTTCCTATTCGCGTATAAAACCTGGTGAGTGTCTGTGTGCTCGTGCTCGTATGCGTATTGCAGAACTCTCACCAGATGTTCGCAGCCGATCAGGCATAGTTCCTCTCACTGCCGAAGTTCGAGGTCGGATCACTCGTGTCGCAGTTCTGCTAGTCTTTTACATCATGATCGTCATCCATTGGGCCCTGTCCGTAAAGTATGCCTCTGATCTACTGATTGGTGTGTGGTTGGGACTACCATTGGGGTATATCAATGGTAGCGACGTAGGTTTATTATACTACAACTTCGGGCCAATCATACCAGAATGTCTCTTGTTTGGTATGTAGCTGCAAAACTGTGCTAGACGATGCATATGTTGACGGTGCTGTCTCTAGGCATGTTCTGCACACTTAGCGTAGTATCCGTTTATGTCTTCACGCATAGAAATTGGCGTACACGCTCGCATCAGGTCATGCTTGCGGTGTCACTCTTGATGTTCACAATCTCCCTCGTTCACCTGGCGCTCCAAATGCTTCTCATCGCCGCCGCATTTCGCCCTTTCATCGGGCTGACCCCTCAATTTGACAATGTTGGCTTGGTCTACATGCCAATCATGCTCGTCACGATTAACGTGATCCTTGGCGACGGCATTGTGCTTTGGCGAATGAGCGCTCTATGTCAGCATGATGCTCGCGCGCGTTTTCTGGCTGCCATCCTGTTTGCTCCGACTTTCACGGTCGGCATCGCGAACTTGGCCCAGGAGTTCGCCGGTGGGGATATCGGAGCCGATGTTGCACCTGGTGTAGCGAGCCTCAGCGATTTCACCTACGGAACTGCTGTATTGGCGCTGAGCCTGGCCACCAACCTGATATCCACGTTGGTTATCGCTGGGAAAGCATGGCTTTACCGCAAGAGCCTCGCAGAGGACTGGGCTAGCTTTTCTCGACACAGTATAGTGGAGAAGGTCATGTCTCTTCTCATCGAGAGTGGAACTATTTACTGCATTATATGGGTACGCCCCTTCTTCTTTCAATCAGGATGCGGTAAAGCTCATGCACATCGAAGGCACTCTACATCGTCGATAGCAAGAGCTCCGTCTTTGAACTATCTCGCGACACCTTGACACAAAGCGCAGCGGTGATAAGCGGCTTGCACTTCACGGGAGGCGCAGCGTATTTTAGTCGACTCATGGCGCAAGTCACAGGCATATATCCAACTATCATTCTCGTCATCGTCGCGCTCCAACAGGATCACGTCGATAATGCGTTGAACGAGTCCAAACTCTCCTCATTCGTTGCCGCCCGAGTACCTTCGACTGAACGCACCAGAAGCACGTTGTCATTGGGACTTGGTGGGGCTGCCGCGACTCAGACTGACGACGCCCACGCTGCGGTTCTGTCTGCTCAAGTCGACATAGAGGCGGAGGGTTCTCGCGCGCTACCTCCCAACAAGAAGCGCCCCATCAGGGAGACAACCCTGCGCGACGCCCCAACAGAGATCGCCGAGATCCAGTCTCTCCACTCTACGCGCAGCGAACCCATGCAAGCGTCGTATTATCCTGCCCGTATTCGGCAGCACATTACGATGCCCACCGCCATGCCGCACCGACCGCGCCCCGTGCGCCTGTCTTCCCCTTTGTCCTCCAGCTCCCACTCGTCACCAACCGTTGGATCCGCCTTCATGTCAAGCAGTCAGGGGATATCGCCTCGCTCTTCATCTGCTACGAGCACGAACACATCGTTCGTAGGGTCCGCGCAGTTGCTTCGAGACACGGGACGCCAGGACGGGTTCGGGGTCCTACCGCCTGGCTCTGAGTCTCAACGGACGAGCATCGTCGATGAAGTGGTGTGAGCCGGTGTGTGTTCAATTTTTGTACCTCTGATCTGTCTCCTAACTCAAGCATCGTCAGTACACGTGAGCGATGGGGGACTGTTTGTTCTCGAGTTCGCCGTGGCAGTTCCTGAGGACTTTTGTACTTGCATGTAATATTGGTGTGATAGCATATTTTCGTGGTTGAAACTTGGATATACAGACATTTGAAGCAGATTTGACCAAGCTTTCAGGCTGGGTATGCCTTGGGTATGCCCCTCGCAAATGCGAAGGATGGGGCCACCGTGACGTCGTGCACGTAGAGTGGTGGTCGAAATGTCATCGGATAGAGTACTTACCACCGTCAACACCATGATAGATATATCGAAAAAAATATCATGCGCACATGCATGACAAGGTACACGCTGGCATAAGAGTGATGGACCCGTCGTTCAGTATGTCGTGGCAGTTGACAACCTACGAACCCACGGAAAGACGCGCCAAGCTCCAAGGTGCGTGGTAAAAATGGTTGATCGCGGTTTGACCGGCCCGGGTCAGCAGAATGCGTCAGTCAGTCAGTCCAGTCAGACGTTGGACAGAACTTCGACCATGCACATCTACCAAGCACTCGCGCTGCTCTCTTGTCATCCGGTTACATGAAGTTGCAAATTCAACATCGTACGGCAAGCTTGAGATCTACAACAGTCGAGATGATCACCTAAAATTCTGGCACCCTGTCTTCTGGACTTCTGTATGAATGGAACAATCACACCTTTCTCGCACAGGGTACAGCCTATCAAGCCGTGCCGTATGGCGGCTCTACACGGTGTACAACCGTCGACCGGTAGTACACGACCTTCGAAGTGAGAAAAGCGCTAGTGTATCGAATGACCATAAATCGACCGAGTCGTGAATTCAGCCTGAGTTCATCTCCCCCATCTGCACCACATATTCTCTCTTCTCCCTCGTTCCCTCCCTTGCCTGGGTTTCTGGACCTTTCATCCGCGATCATGTCCTACAACAAGTCATCGTCACCGGTCCTCCAGTTCGTTGAGTTCGAGGACGTTTTCAACTACACCTATGCACACCTCTTGCCCAGTCTTCTGCTTGAGACAGTATTATTTGGTACGCAAGCTCGCTATAGTATATGCCATGGCTTATAGGCGTACTCATGTATCTCAGGAATGGTCACTGCGGTTCTTATCTTGATGGTATATGCGACTTGGTGAGCAGCTGCCTCTACGTCTTCGTGTTCTCTTTCATATGCAATATGTCACATCGGCCATCCTGTCTCAAAGACCTTGAGCTGATCAATATATGACAGTCGACCAGGCATTTTTCCATTCACTGGACGTGCGAGAGTTCGCGTTGTTCGCTTGACAGCGTGCTCGGTACTCTATGTGCTCTTCACCAGCCACTGGGTCCTTTCCACAAAACAAGGGTGGGATTTGATGTCCGGAGCCTGGATAGGCTTCAAAGAGGATCAAAGTTATTACAACGGAGTCTTTTTGTACCCCGATTTTGGACCCATGATACTAGAGTGTGTCGCCTTCGGTGCGTCCTACTGCTGTATTCATATGAAGAAGATGCTCGAGAATGACATGGGATCTTCGTAGGGGTCTACTGCACTCTCTGCGCTTTCGCCGTTTTTGTTTTCCTGCGCAGAAATATTCGTGCACGGTCACAACAGCTCATGCTTGCTGCGACACTTCTCATGTTTTCTATCTCACTCACGCATTTAGCACTGCAAATGCGCTTCGTCACGCTATCTCGCAGGCTCCTCATTAGTTTCCCACCCCAGTCTGTTGCCCCCTCCGAGTCCCCACTCCCCTCCGAATCCCCACTCCCCCCTTCCGGATACCACGGCGCCCACATCTATTTCAGCATTAGTCTGCTGATTGGCCCCGTCGCACTTGTCTCAGCAAATGTACTGCTTGGTGATGGAATCGTGCTCTGGCGCATGTGCGCATTATCCGCGCAGAACCCTCGCGCTCGCATCCTGGCTCTCCTATTACTCATGTCAACCATCGCACTCACCATTACGAATCTGGTCGAAGAGATCAAGGCGTTGAGCCCCAGCAAGCGTACCCATCCGTATAGCGTGGCTAGCTTTAGCGACTTCGCAACCGGTACGGCTGTCCTGAGTTTAAGCTTGGCCACCAATGTGATATCCACGTCCATCATCGGTTGGAAATCGTGGCGCTACCGCAGAGATATCGCCGCACATTTGGCCGTCAGTCGTCGCAGTATGGTCCAGAAGGTTATGACCTTGCTGGTGGAGAGTGGCTTTATCTACTCCTTTATTTGGGTACACCTACTCTCCATTCATACGATAGCCCAACTCATGCATATCGCAGGTGTTATATCTCGTTGACAGCAAAAGCTCTGCATTCGATCGCTCGGCAAAAGCGGTGATAGACAGCAGTTTCTATCCTGGAGGTGGCGACTATTTCAGTCATCTCATGGCCCAAGTTACGGGCATCTACCCCACGCTCATCCTTGTGATCGTTGCGCTCGAGCAGAGTCATCTGGACAAGGCATTGTTCGAGTCCAAGATCTCAGCATTTGTTGCCGCCCATGAACATTCGAGCCAGCGGAGGAGTGCTTTCTCCTCAGTACTTCCTCGTTCTTTCAGGCGCTCCACGGCCGAAACACACGAGACGCCCGAGGACGCAGCCATGCCAAACACAGTCGATGTCGGAGCGGCGAAACAGTCTTTCGCAGAGCACGCTGCTCAGAAAGACTATGCGGGGGCGAGCACCATAGAGATCGCCGAGCTCACTCCGCCTGGCAAGGATACCGAACAGGCATTTGGCTCTTCGTATCCACCTGGTATCCAGCAGCCCATCGCGGACTTGACTGATATCCCATACCGACCACTCCCTGTTCATCCGATATCGACTTCTACTGTGTATTCGCCCGCCACCAGCCGTACGGGTATACCGAGTACTTCGGATGTCAACACATCATCGGCTGTGTACGTGGACTCGGAGTCATCGTATGATGCAGACGTAGCAAACATCAGCCTGCACTCGTACCGCTCAATCCCCTTCGACGTCCTCCTCCAGACCCATGCTAGGCTGATGCCATCGGCAAGCGTTCGTGCCTTCTCATCTATTCGCGCCAAGCTCACTATGCTGCAGTGAAATTATGGGATGGAGCAGTTTTGCGTGATTCTTGAGAGGGTCGAGCCGGTAGTTTGTTACGCTCAGAATCTACATAGTTAGCATTGTCGGTCACGTACGCGTACGGGATCATGTCGACTAGGAAGGGCTCGAGGACACCATGAGAAAGCGTGTGCATATCTCTATGAGACAGCAGGTCCTCATCCGCGTTATTGCAACATCCCGCGCCAACTCTCCCCAGCTCGACGAGCATGGTGGTTGCGGACAAGTCGTATCTGAGCCCAACTACGCTCAACCGACGCGTGGTAAATGCATCAATTGCATCCGTAACAGCCGGCGGCAGCGCTTCAACGAGCCCGTCATCTCCGCCACTACCGGCTTCGCCACAACACTTGCAGTCGAGACGCCTGTGGTCCCTCTATAGCAAGGCGGCAACACCGGTGCTGACTACGCATAACTTGAGCCAGGAATTCCTAGGAAGTTTGATCAGGACACCTGCGCGATCGTTCTACGGTCGCATGATTCGCGCCTCATAGGTGACACAGCTTGCATCGTAACCGACTTTCGCCCGCCATGCCTGCTGCTCGACCATCTCTGGATACCCCGCGCGATGGTAGCGTTGTACAGGAACATCGGCCGTCGTCTAGTGCGCCGTTCAATGGGAAATTGGGAGGAGATGGAGGGAGTGACGTATTTAACTTTATGAGGCTACATGGCAAGACCACGGTTCAGCAGGTTCGTCTAAGAGACAAAGTATGAACACGGACTTTGTATCAACCATGGCAATATTATAGCTCGAGGTTTTGAATAGCATGATGTCCGTTGCGATCCGAACGAAGGAAGGTGCCGAGGCAACGCTCAGGATGCGCGATGCGCCACTCTCGGTGCGTTGTAGGCTATGTGGAGATGTGACGTCGCGTTGAGATTGATTTCTAGGATTCCTTTCGAATCCTAGTAGAATCCGAGTTGCAAACTGCCAAGACCAGGATAGACGCCATCCAGCGGAAGATCGAGGAGAGTCAGTGCATCCTATTTCCTAATCTGTACACCGCCTAATGAACACCCAGGACAGAAACGTGATGTGGAACAAGGTGTGTACTCCGTATATAATCGCAATGTGTCATGCACTGAATCGATTCAGATGACTTCCGTACTGCTCTGCAACAGGCCTCATCCTACATTCGCGTCCTTGCTTCCGCAGGCGTTCGTGCACCAACTTCCCCATCGAGCTCCCCAACCGCATCGACATCCTCTATCCCAGATGCCGCAACGGATGCCGAGGCGAATCGTATGCGCGCGGATGCCATGACCAAGCTTATCGGCGTCTTGCAGCGGAATTTACGGGTGCGATATGAGCTAGATGTGGCGCAGGTGGTTAAAGTGTACGTGTATGACTAGTATTGCTTGCGCATGTACTCACATAGTTGGCAGGGTACTTCCAGCGCTCTCTACAAAGTCTACCCAATTCTGTCGCGCCACAGCTTACCGGTTGTTGCGACATCTGCTTGTGGATGCCGAGTCTGTGACCAAACTACACGAGCAGCCGCTGGACTGGTACCTTATCAAGTACGTCCAGGTTCTGTTCTACGCGGGAGTCCCATCTGACAAGCGTCTAAGGTCGCTCACTCTGGACAACAAGAATACCGTGGAGAAAGAGCAGGTTATCAAGCTCATTCGGGCGATTGTCGAGATCGGCAGTCACCGCGTCGAGTCGCAAACATCCACCACGTCTGGGAAAGTCATGCTATCCGATGCCGTCATGCGTGCGTTTGTCGCTGTCGCGGAGCAGCCCGATGATCCGTTCAAGAATATCTGCGTTCAGACGTTGGCGGAAATATGTGTGTTTCTTTCCGCGATGTGACCATAACGAACGAACCCTGACGTTTGCGATAGTGCTCATTGATATGGAGCTGGTCGTCAACGCCGGCGGCATGCGTACACTCTTGCGTGTTCTGGCCGAAGGACCAATGGAGCTGTCGTCTCTTCTCACTTCCGTCTTTCTGTATGTGATGGACTCGCCCAAGACCAGAAGTTACCTGATGCCGGGGTCCGAGATGGAGGTATGTGGCAGGCGTCCGCCAGGATATCACGCATTCTTGTGACTGACACCTGCCTTGTCAGATCGTTCTCTCCGGTATCGCGGATGCATACGGACAGGCCGACTCCGAGGCACTACAGCAAACAAGGGATGTCTGCAAAACCGTAGCGACGATGTTAAGGACTTGGAGCGGTAAGATTTCCAGGGATTGCCGTCAGCCTCAACTGCTTATATGGGCCCCTTAGGGTTGATTTACTTCTGCATGGACGATCTCAAGGCAATACGAACGCTCGTGGACACATTGAGGATACCTTCACTGGCTTCACGGGTGGGCCATCTTTACCTGTTACGCACTCATTCGGCTAAACGGCTGAACGGTTTTAGGAAATCATCCTGGATATGTTCTTTAACCTCTTGAAGATCAAGACTCCAGAGTGGTATCAGAGCTTCATCAGCGGCAGACGATTGACCAGTGAGCTCTCAACATGATCATGTCATCCCCGTTCCGCGCTAAAGATTGAAAGTGTATAGAAAGTCGCGCCAGCCGGAACAGCAACAGCAGCCACCACAACGTAAACACGAAGATACATCTGCGCCCAAGCCGTCGGACTCCTTCCGCTTGACAGACCAGTATATCGCGCTGCTCATCCTCGTCTTCACGAGGGCCGGTCTGCTCGATGTATGTCGAATCGCTCGCATATGCTTCGCAAAATCTCACCTAGATACAGGCGCTCGCGGCCATGTTCGAGGAGAGTACGCAGGGCACAAACTTGTCGCGAAAAGCGACTTTGCTCATGGCTGAGATCCTTCAACTGTCGAACAAGGTCCTGCCTCTATCTATTGCGGCGAAGGTGCAGGTATGATACATCAGTACAGTTCCGCGAGTTGCTACTGAAAGTTATTGCAGCTCATTCCGCGCGTCTTCAATCTCGCGTCAGACTATCAAGACGGCGAGCATCGCATCATCGGCACAAATGCTCTTTCGTCTATCGACAGTTTCAATCGGAATCGAGCCCGTCTACAGCCAGCAGAGACGACAGCATCGCAGCGTAGTCGACCGAGGTGTGTACTTCATCGTGTATCTAGATAGTGAGATGAGCTAAGGGAGTAGAGCCAACTCGGCCGACGACAACATCCGGCGCGGTCAACGGCTTGAGCAAGTGAAGATCAAGATGGGCCTGCAGATGGACGACAGGCAGTTCCAAGCTGCCCTCCTCGAATCCCAGGTTATGCTCACCAAGGACCACCTGAAATGGAACTTCGAAACCCTCATGGAGCTCATCGAGGGTCCCTTGCTCAACCCGAAGCGCATGGAAGAGGCGATCAAAGTCTCGCGCTTCATCCGCAAACTCATGTCGTTCTTCCACCCGTTCTCACGCCGCTTTTCCGATATCAAGAAGAGCAAGGAGAATATCAAGTGGGTTCGCTTAGGATGTTCGCTGCTTACGACGTTGCTGGCGAGCGCAGATGGGATACGATATCTTGCGAACGAGGATGACTTTTTGAAGCAGCTTTGTCGGAGCTTCGCACAGCTTGATCCGTTCTATGGGGCGCGCGAGACGGATCCGATTTTCTCGACTAAGCGGGTGTCGGAGACGCTCACGTATGGGTACTTGGAGATGCTAGGCACGCTCAGTAAGCACAAGGAGGGCATCGAGTGAGTGTACATGGTCGTCTATGATGAGAGTCATCTCTAATATCACCCGTTCAGGCTTATGGAGAGGTTCAAGATCTTCACCGCCTTCTACCACCTCAGCGAGCTACGGAGCAGGGAGGATCTCATCAAGGGAATCATCGAGAATATGGACTATGGCATGTATGTCGACGTCCTATTATGGTCCGCGACTTTAGCTTACAGATGATTAGCGACGGCCATCCGCGCATCGTCCTATCCAAGACGCTGACCTCGAGCTACAAGCACATCCGTCTCTACGCGACGAATCACCTCGGGCAGATGATCATGAACAGCACGACGGCTAATGCGTGGACACTACGTCTGCTATTGACGCAACTCTACGATCCTGCGATGGAGGTCTGCGAGATGGCGACGCACTTCTTGGAGGAGGCTTGCGAGTCCATGGATGTTTTGCAGCTTGTCGTGGCCATGCAGCCGACGCTCGACCACCTTGGCGAGATCGGTCATACGCTCTTGCTCAGGTTTACGTCGACACCTATGGGCTTCCGGTACCTGTACAATGCCAGTTACATCGACCGTGAGATGGACCTGTGGTTCCATGTACGTCTAGTGACGGGCTTCTTATGCGTAACGACGTTAACCGCGGTGCAGGAGAAGAACATTCATTACGTGGTGGACATGGAGGTCTTTCTGGCTAAGGCGTTTGAAGCTCTACCTTGGGACGACGACGATGAACTCCTGCAAGTATCACTCTAGTTACATGCATGGGCCGGGATAATCAACTTAATGTAGGTCCTTCGACGGAGCTGTCCCGCCACACTTCTACGGCGTCATGGCGAAGACGGAGCTCGGATGCCAAGTCCTGCATGAGAAGGGCCACTTCGCCGAGTTCGCTCTGTTCATCCGACAACATGGCTTGGAGAAGGAAGATTCGGAGGTCATCTTGAAGTTGAAGAGCTTCTTGTGGGCTGTGGTACGTCTATCTGCCCCTTTGGACATGCATATGCCTGACGAGACGCTAGGGCAATATTGGCTCGGCGCCTGGTGGCCTACCTTTTCTTGAAGAGGAGGAGATTATCCCGGTCATTTTGGAGATTGCGGAGCAATCCGAGGTTTTGTCTGTGCGAGGGTATGTTGCGCCAGTCAGCCCCGCAGTAGATGAGCTGACAGCCCTTCAGGACGTGTTTCTTTGTTCTTGGCCTTATCTCATCCACGCCGCAAGGTGCTGAGATTCTCGATGACTTCAAGTGGGAGGCCACGATCTCGCCCCTCGGATTGCCCACGGGTGTATGCGTGCCTATGGAGATCGAGAACTTCCTGTCTCTTCCCGCATGGAGTGTCGCGAGCACCGGGAAGGATATACGGCTCACGCCGCCCTCGTCGCAGCAAGAGATTGAAGTGCTCACCGCGATCTCAAACTTGTCCAATGCGGTTATCGCCAATACGGCTTCGCGTTCCCTGGCCAAGTACGTCCAACAATAGCTCCTGCGCTGCATTGACTCTGACACACACCCAGGCTTAAGTCTCGACCAGAGTACAAGCATATCTTCTCCTCCATTCCCATGTTCTACCGCTCTCTACATATCATTTCAACGTCGCGCTACCGCCTCCCAGTCCGGCGCTTCATCTTCGACCTCTTCGACATCCCGCTAGACCCAGAGAACGTGGCAGCACTGGCTGACGCTTCGCGCACGCTCGTAATGGGACCTGCCAAACCACCGGCTGCCGGCCGTCGGCGCGCGATGAGTGTACTCTTTGCAGCGCCTAAGGCACAGGCGCAGGGCAGTGACGATGAAGAAGACACCGGGCTCGCTACGCATCGACCGGGCGCAAAGAAGGGACATGCCCAGCCGACGGTGTCATTGAGACCGAAGAGTACTATTCAGGGATTTGGGGAGGTGCCGCAGGAGGAGTCGCTATGATAGCACCTTGCACTTATTTGAAATGCTTTGCCCGGCCTTGCTATGAGTACTTAACCAGAGTTTGGTCCATGGGATCGCGACAGTACTTCTTTCTTGCTCTGATATATGCCTTGAGTTCGATGTAGAGAACCCTTGCACTTGTGAGAGACGAGCGTGATCCTGCGTTCACTGATGACCGCGGTGGTAAAAGTGATTGCGGCCGGCAGTTTCGGAACCGCGCGAGGCTCTCTAGGCTCCTCTCTTACCTTCATCGTCTCCATTGCGTGCACATTCAGACTACTTGATACCTATACCAAAGAATAGTGGTGGACTTTCCACAAAGGCGAGAAGCGGCGCAGTGCGTATCTCCAACCCACCCATAAGAGGGTGCCTCTCGACGCTCGAATGCGTACCCTTGCAATTGTCGTCTTGGAACGATACACCACGGCGGAACTGGTGGAGGAAATTGCTGCCTGCCAGAAGTTTTCGAAGACTTTCGATAGAATGGACCACCGTCTGGGACTGCGCCGACCTATGGGGTGCTATGTCGGTGCCGAAAGCCTCCTCAGAGGTGCTGTTCCCCGCGCTCGAGACGCTCATAATCCACGAATGCGGTGCCTACGTTGGAAATAGCTCACACTTCTCACGGGCGGCAGATGCTTGGACTGATATTCTGCCCACACGGAAAAAGCGCCAGCTGCCCGCGCGCTCTATCTTCGTTGACGAAAAGCTCGGGCATTGGTCAATCTGGTCTCTCATTGCCGAGTTTACACCTGTCACGTTCTTCACTCCAACGTCCAATGAATAGACCTGTACTTACTATGTACAGTTTATGAGGACGTTCATGTACCCAATACGCCACAATCTTTATCTACCTACACAGTACGCAGTACGCAGGAATCGTGTGAGTAGTATGTTTGACCGGCCATGTTGCATGCTTTGCTCCCAATCGTAATTACGTAAAATTTGAGCGTACGAACATGCATACCTTCGCAAGCACTTGCGTCTGCTTGATAGAGATGTACCTCGTGGCTGTCATAGCCTTACTGGCTCAAGGTCGTTCAAATAAAACGATCAAAACCCGTAGCCTTAACTCGCGTGACCGCGACGCAACGTGGCTATTGTTGCCGCACTGCCGCGCGTACCTAGGCGTACCTCTGAGCCTCGGCTTTTCCCTTGCCTTCATTGCTGTCGTTGCCTACACCTCCACCTAGCTGAATTGCGATTATCGTTCTGAAAGCATGCCCAACGTGTTAGAGAGGCGAGACGCTGCGCAGTAAGTAATCATAACATCTTTGTCATGGAAGGTGTTCTCATCTCTGCTGCAGATCCGCATGGCAAGCCATGGTCCAGGCGAGGCTTGGTAGCCTGCCGCATGGGGCACAGAAAGACAGAGCAGATCTGAAAGAGCTGGCCGAGATTGAGGTGGAAGCCATACGGAATGGTCTGGCGAGGGCGCTGTCGCTTCGAAATGCAACGGCTAGCCCTGCATGCCGATTGCCTCCCGAGATATTGGCTATAATATTCTCGTACCTGCAGGCCATATGGCCCACGAGGCTGGTCCGTGACGAAGGCGTGAACCCCACTGATGACTCAGTTGGCGATGGAGAGCCTTTCTACTTCACTAGAGCATGGTATACTGTGGCTCATGTCTGTCACCTTTGGAGAGAGGTAAAGTCGGCCCAGCCATACAAATAGAGAGCACATGTTGACCAATGCTACATAGGCAGCGCATACTCCGGATTTATGGCGTACAGTCTCCTGCACGGATCTCCCTCCTAACTTCCTACCTATCGTCCTGTCGCGTACTCGTGGTTTATCACTCGCTCTTTCCGTACGAAGTCTGCCTCTGGGCGACAACCCTTCGGATATGCTCAGGGTCATGTGGAGAGCCCGGTTGGAGGAGTCATTGGAAGTCTGGACGACGGCAGCCGTGTTGAAACGCGTTACACGGCTTTCCTTCGAGGATGGTTTCCAACCAGGAGACTTCGCGCAGTGCCGCTTCTTTCTCTACCAGCAAATGCCTAAGCTGAAGGATCTCATTGTCCTGGCTGCTCCACACAGCTATGTTCAAGGGCAATTAACGCTGCACTACCAACCATTTGGATCAGATGAATGTCCCCTGCCTGAGCTGCGTCGTCTCTCGCTTTCGAATTGTTTTCTCCTGGAGCCAGCCACGCGCGCTTTGCTGACATCGGGTATCACACATCTTGCAATCATTAGGCCCCCGGGTGGTCACTATATTATCGAAAATTTCTATACCAGCATCGCGCGCATGGATCGTCTTGAGGAGCTTACCATGGTGAACTATTATCCCAAGGAGGCAGAATATCATGGATCTCCAGATGTCCTCCGTCTGCCATCATGCCTACGTGCGATCCGACTCTCCGCCGACTTTAATGAGTCCAGCCCCGACATGCTGAACGACGCTTTACGCTTCGCGAACCGTCTTGTCGTCCCGCCAACCGCGTACGCTCAGATCACGCTGAACGATAAAGATCTGGGGGAAGACGACGAAGAAGACTGGGACGGGGAGGGAGGGGTCGAGAATGCTCTACTGGATGACGCCCTCGCAGCCTTTTTCGCTGCCAACGAATCCACGGACAAAGCGCATGAATTGAACATCTCCTCTTCGGCGTACTACGTCTATGACGCACGAACGTCGCCTTACGTTCCTCCGCGATCATATCCAGAAACATGTCCTGGCGCGAGAAGCTTTTCGTTGGACTGCCTATGTCACCGTTGCCCCGGAAGTAGACTCTTGGAAAACATGCAACATTTATCATTCTCAACCATTGGGTCCATATCATTGCAGTTGTCGTCTTGGATCGACTTAGACGACTCGCCAGACCACACGTGGTGGAAAGATTTGCTTCCCGCCATTGGTGTCCGGAGATTGTCGCTGGAATGGTCGATTTGGGACGTTGTTGGTCTTTGGAACGCAATGTCCGGGTCTACGGCCTCTTCAGACGTATTATTTCCCGTTCTCGAAACCATTGTGATCCACGAACAAGGCGACTCCGATGACTCCAACTCTAAGTTCTCGCGCGCGGCTGGCACTTTGATCGATATGTTGCATACGCGCAAAGATCGTCAGGTGCCTGTGCACGATGTCTTCGTTGACGAGAAGCTCAGGCATTGGTCGATTTGGTCCCTCGTAGCAGAAGTTACACCTGTCACGTTTTTTATTCCAGAGAACGGAGAGTAATAGTATGCTGTCACGAGCACTGATGTACTCGGCCATGTATCTGCTTGATAACGTATATGTATTGAATACAACTCATACTCATTTTCGCCTCACAAGAGCGTGCACTTTCATGTACGCTTATTGTGAGATTCCGCGACCAACTGCTCCTCAATAGCAGCTGCGAGAAGCTTGTGGACGCGTTGAGTAGGATGCCCGGTGTTGTACCAAAAGAAGCTGTCGTCATCGCAAGTGCAAAATCTGTAGCGCGCTTGGTCAGCTTTATATTCCGCCGTAGCGACAGGAAGCACTCGCCCAGTGACGTTCTTGAAACCAAGCTCCTCATAGTCATCCAACGCCTTCCCGAACCAGGCGTGCGCATCGAAATTACTAACATGTAGATCCGGATGGCTCGCGCTGAAGTTAGCGACGCTAGCTGCGAGAGCGGCGTTGTATCCTGCGATGCTATCTGCAGCGGCAGTTTGGCGTGAGGTTCCGAGATCGTTCGGGGAGCGGTCTTCAGGAGGAACGTTCAGGAAGAGGTAGGCGCCACGAAGGCCGGATGTATAAGCGCGTTCGACGGTAGTGAAGTAGGACGACATCTCTTCCGCCCAGAAGGATGTAAGGTTCGTGATCTACGCCAGGCGTCAGTTCCACTGCTCAGTGGACATCGCTGTCACGAGAAGGTACGCACGTTATGCCCGAGAACATCGCCCGTGTCGTTGATCCCAATCCACCAAGCCGTGATACGTTCATGATCCTCAACCTTCGGGATAGCCTGAAGTGCGCCGTTCTCAACGAACTGGGCAACCTGAACCTCGAGCGAGCTCGTGAAGTTATGGTGTAGCGGGAGTAGATCCTCTGTGATATCAGAACCAGCGAACGCAAAGTCCCAAAGCTGACGCGGGCAATGCAATGGCGAGCCGGAGAAGCAGCCGGTCAGGTACTCAACCCAGTTCGCGCCGTCCGAGCTCGTCTATTGATGATCGACGAGTGAGCCGGGCGTGGCGCTGCAGGACATGTCAGGACGCACATTTTTTAGGATGATTTCGTTCGTAAGGAGGTCGTGTGTGGTCCAGTTCGGGTTGTATATCAGATCGCCAATGAAACTGTTCAAGCAGCTCAGCTGTGTTGGACGAGAGACCGGTGGACGAACGAACCTGAAGTTCGCATAACCTGCCGTTCCTTGTACAAACGTATACGAGTCGCCAAAGGCGAAGACTTGCTTCACGTTTTCCCAGTTGAAGGACGTTGCAGTGGGCTTGTGTGCATAAGCAGCGACGGGTAACAAGAGGACAGCAGCGGCAGCAGCAGTCGATATCATGATTGCGCGAGCAGCCTGTGGCGCGCGGGCGCGGTCAGCTCATGGGGAACTTATAGTGTAGTTGAAGCCAGGTACGACATGCCGGATGACTTTGGGGCCATCGAGCTGAGGATACCGTCCGCGCCGGCGCGGAAGGTCACAGTGCATAGTCAGATGATGGCGCGCATTGAGATAGTCATGCAACTAGACTCTCGGAAATCGCGGAGCTGCGATGCCTAGGAACGCTAACAAAGCTGCCGAATCATGAGCTTTGAAGAACTATTTCGAGAGAGAGTGCATCAAAACCAAAGTCAGGAAGTTGGAACTCGAGGTCAGCAGACAAGTTGAATATTGGCGAAGTTCGGAGACAAGGCGAAGGGTCGGTCAGGGAGGCAAATTGCTATGCCAGCAACACATGTACAGCGATATGTCTTGCATAATTCATGCCCTTGTTGGCTACTATATATTTTGCTGTGAGGCGCTTGAGATGGTGGTCGGTGGTAAAAGGCGTGAGAAGGCTCGGCTCGCGTCGGGCTGGACATCGAGCTCGGCCCGCATGCGGTTGAGCATCCACAACCATGTCCCTCTCCCTCTTGCGCGCCCGCGCAACAACACTTCGCCCTCTGGCGGTGCGCGCACTGGCTACAGATGCGGCTAAGCCGCCGTCGAAGAGTGACGCCCAGACCTCGTCGTCCGAGATTGCACCGTTGCCGCAGAAGGATGTTGTTACCGCGGACGCCATCTCCGGTGCACCAGGTGCGCTGGGTGTATTGAGTGTGTAAATCGTGGATCTGATAGGGATATTGTAGAGCAGTTGAGGAGCCGCGTTGTGCGGATTTACCAGCCTACGCGGAACACTATGCAGAGTGGACCCGGAAAGTCGAGCAAGTGGAGGATTGACTGGGATACTCTGCAGGGCAGCGGACGATGGGAGAACCCTCTCATGGGTTGGGCATCTTCGTGCGTATAACTCCCATTATGATTCATTGCATGGCACTCAACCCGAACTTCCAATAAATAGGGCGGATTACATGCAGGGTACCCGCATGAACTTCCGCACCAAGGAGGATGCCGTGCACTTTGCCGAGAAGCAGGGTGCGTCCATGAGGTCTTGACATGCTTGCGAAGGCGTGTACTAATCCAGAAACCTTCAGGCTGGGACTACTACGTGCAGCAGACTGAGGTCAAGCGCGTTCCGCCGAAGAACTATGCAGAGAACTACTTGTACAGGCCAAACAAGCTCCGTATTGCAAAGACCAAGTAGATGATAGCATACTCTTACTCCGTCTTTACACTATATATATATGTATCGCTTGAACGGCTAAGGAACCGAGTTGCCGAGTGAAGGGCCATCTTTATGGCTCCATTGGGAAATAGAAGAACGTCATTTAGCGGGGCGGGAAGATCAGATTCAGGCCACACCGGTCGTTGCACAAGCTCGAGCCGTTGGCCATGCTTCTCAGCCCACTTTCCGTCTCACCACCTCCTTCCCGGCCGCACGAGGCAGTGAGGCTCGCTCTCTCTTTCGTTTGCCCACAATGGCGACGCTTGAAGACCGCCCATTCTCTAAGGACTACAGGCGAGCATGAAGTCACTGTTCAATGCGTTGCACATCACTCACGCGAGCATGAATGTAGTGGACTCGAGAACCAGTCGGTTATCGCCGGATGTCTCATCGTACTGAGTCTGGCTGGCTCTGCTATCATGAAGAGAAAGAGGAGGCACAGTGCGCGCTACTCGAGCGGACTGGGTAGCGTCGAGTCTTGGGAGTTCGGATAGTGCGTACAATAATTACCAATCTATCAGTCTATTGTTCTAACGGTGAACACAGCTTATTCCAGGGCCGTTCCTGGGCACGGTAAGCAAAATATTCTGTATAGTGCACCGTAAAGCCTGATCAGGCGACAGACTTCCCTCGCCACCTCTACCACTCAAGTACCCGTTCCAATGGGCCAAACAGGCCATCATGCTTACCGAACCCGAACTCCTCGAGCTTCGTGGGCTCGATGCTACGCTTTACATGCGGTGGATGCGAGGATGCAGTTAGTGGAGTATTCGTTGCCCCATTCGTATAGGCGCTGACAGGTGCCACAATAGCTTGGTTCGCGTTTCTCCACACGTTCACGACATTTCCTATCCTGCTACCTATTCACGTCCACTTCGCCGGTTCCGATGTTTCCATTGAGTCGATGACCCGTGCTTCCATCTCGTCCTTGGTGGAGACTGCGAAGGGCAGATCCCTGCTCTGGGTTCACCTTGTTCTTCTCTTCTGGGTTACCGGCACTTGGATAGGCACACTCGTCTGGATCTGCAAGGGAGCGTTCCGGTATCGCAAGCAACAGATCCACCGCCAAGCTAAGCGCATTGCCGAAGAGTCCCAGGCCGAGCGCGAGGCGCAGTACCACCCTCATCCGCACCCACAATACGTTTTCAGCGCCCTGCCCTCTCTCGACAGCGATGACTCAACACGCGGCATCCGATTACGCTCCATCATGGTCACTAATATCCCACTGTCACTCCGCACCGAGAAAGACCTCAAGGATTACTTCACTTACTACTTGACGAAACCCATTCTCAAGCCGCTCCCGCTTACCACCCGCGGTCGGCCAGGCATGACGAGTCGGATCTACCGCTTTATATTCCAGCATGCATCCACGCGAGTAAAGGCCAAGCTGACAGAGAACCCGCTTCCAAACCATCCTGACGGCCACCACTCGCGCGACAACTCGTCTGCGGAAGGCCCCGTAGAGGGGCAGGAGCTCGGGCCAGATGAGCCTGCCATCGAGCGTGTGGTTATGGTCCGCAAGATGACGGAATTAGCTTCGCTTCTTGAGCGTCGCGAGATCGTGCTCCGCAAACTCGAAACGGCACACCTGGTGTTGGCGCAGCGCGTTCTCTATGCCGTGCGTGACGAGATCCTGCGCCGCGAGGAAAGGCCAACGCTCGCACTGCGCGTCGCGGACGCCATGCCGGACAACTTCAAGACAGAGCAATGTAGCGACGACGACATGGACGGTCTAATACGTGAGCTGCGGCCATTCGTGGAGGAGTTTGGGTTGCTCAAGAACGTGGCGCCCTCTACGCCTGGCGACAGCGGCAAAGGTAGCTGGGGATTCTTGGGCAATTGGCGCCAGTGGCAGTATGCGAGGCGGCCTTGGACGAATCTGCCAGAGATCAAGGGTCCGCAACGCACGATCTGGGACGTCCTGCTTGGCCTCCCCCGCGGGTCGCTCGATGCGTACCAGCCACTCACGCACCTCAACAACTTGTTCCGGGACAAGGCTGTACCCGCCATCGACTATTACACCGCGAAGCTTGGTCTACTCACGGAGCTCATCGCTGAGAACCGCGCAAAACCGGCGCACGAGTATGACCCTGTCAGCACGGCATTCGTCACGTTCAAGGACCCAGCCGATGCGCTCAAGGCGTGCCAAGTTCTGGCCGTACATCCGACGAACTTGTTGAACTGCGTCGTGACCATGGCGCCATGCTACGAAGACCTCGACTGGATGCGACTGATGAAGTCCTCCTACCGCGGCGAGTTCGTCAAGGACTGGGTCGTCAACATCGGTGTATGGGCCTTCACAATCTTCTGGCTCTTCCCTCTCTCGCTCTTCGTCGGTCTCGTCTCTATCCAGAACATCTCCGCATATCTCCCGGCGCTGGCCAGATATCTCAATGGGCATCCCTGGGAGGAAGAGGTCATCCAGTCATTCGTGCCTACGCTCATCGTCGCCCTGCTCACGCTCCTCATACCTATCCTGCTGCTGCTCATCGCCAAGAAGGCCCATACTATCCTCACGCTTTCGTCGTTGCACGACCGCATCATGACACGCTATTACAAGTTCCTCATCGTCAACATTCTCGTGTTCTTTTGCGTTGGCACTGCTGCGCTGCAATCAGTCCTGCTTAGTCTCTCAGCGCATCATCAGGATACGCCCCCGACCAAGAATCTGCTCGAGATCGTTGCTTCTAGTTTCCCCTCTGCTGGACCGTTTTACGTTGGTTGGAGTGAGTGCTTGTTTATTCATGTTATGGGTAGTGCTGACTTCGCCTACAGTGATCTTCACGGCTGGCATTCACTCTGCTCTAGAAAATGCTTTATGTGAGTGCACACAATGATTGTACGTTCAACTTTTGCTGATATATAGCAGTCGGGTTACCCCTCATCACCTATCTATTCACCCGAAAAGCCGTAACGCCCAGAAGGCGTGCGGTAGGCATTCGGCCTCGCACGCTCAACTACTACTGTAAGCTCGCCTTACATGTCCATTTAAAGCTCACTCAATGGCCTCCCAGATTGGTTGCCCAATCACCTGCTCATCTTCCACGTCCTTGCTTTGTTTTCCGTTATCAATCCCCTCGTCATACCCTTCGTATGGATCTATTTCATGATTGACCTGAGTACGTTCCAGACAGTTTTTGCATCATAAGTCGCATGGCTGAATCCCTCGCAGCGGTCATCAAGAACCAACTCCTGCACGTCTACGCCAAGATCTACGAACAGAACGGCAAGGTCATCCTCATCCGTCTCGTCCGTTACTCCCTCGATGGCCTCATTCTCCTCCACGTCGTCTTCCTCGCATACATGGCCGTCCTCAAGATCAAAGTCAACGTCGCGCTCGCGGCCGTGCTCATCGTTCTTACCGTCTTCATCAAGCTCACGTTCACTCGTATCCTGCGAGCTCAGTTTGATCGCGATGATCTGTTGGAGGCTGAAATTGCCTGTGGGCTGCGCTCTTTGGAGGATCTCGAGGACAACAGCCCAGATAGTGGTGCCGAAGCTCAAGCTGAAGTCACTCACGACATTACGGAGGAATCGGCAGAGCCGGCTTCAAGGTCCCGCTTATGGCATACATGGAAGAACATGACGTTCAACTATAGCTCATCGCCCATAGCCGCGCGCCGCGTGAACCGTCGTCCAAGAAATCCCTTCGTCACCCGTCCCCAAGGACCGCTTGCGCAGGAGGCGGATGCAGGAAGCGAACCGGCTTCTCCCGTTGTATCAGGTCCAAGCCACAAACCCTTCGATAACGGCGCACCGGCAGAGAAGATCGCGGGCGGCGCGTTGCCTCTTGAGCGCCGCATGTCTCGTACGGATGAATGGCGCAAGACGCAGACACCTGTGTCCAAGCATCCTCTGGTCAAGCGCAGTGCACGCGCTCCAGAGAGGAGGCGCTCGGTGGCACCCGAACTGGAACGGCGGCAGTCTATCGCGCAACGGATGGAGGGAGATGCACCGCTTGTAGTGCCTCATCCCCCGCATCCTCGGTGGGACGACGAGCCGGACCCGGACAAGCCGTACGAGAACCCGTACTACAGCGCACCTATCGGTAGCTCACTCTGGCTTCCGCGCAACCCGTGTGGCCTGCTCGATCTGGACGACACGTTTGACGTTCATCGCTCCCTTACAACTATCGAAGCTGCTGGGATCCTCGGCGAGTGGCATGTGCCCGAGCAAGCGCCGGACTTCATGCTCTCACTCGACTCGCTCCATCCGTTCCCACTCACGTCGTCGCCCGAGGGCGAAGAACCTCCCAGCGCTGCCGTTTCTACGCCGCGTACTGGAGCACACACGACGTTAGCCGGAGGCAGCGCTCGCAGTGGACATCTGGCGCTGCCATCTCCGCTACTATCTCCGGGAGGCCGCAGGCTGAGCGGAACCGAGACTATCTCGCTACCTCCTCGGATCGAGGCGCGCGCGGATAATCCGGCCGAATTTCATGATGACCTTGCTCCGGACATGGAACCGCGCGCTCGGCGCAGACCGTCGATGCTCGAGTTCGGCGCGGCGCGGAGGCGACGACAATCGTCTGTGACCTCTGGGTCGTACTTTACGACCGTTTCGAGCGCACGGAGGCCTCCGACGCGTGATGCTGAGCAAGGACCAGCGACCAGCAGCTTATCGCTTGCTGTCCCTCGTCGTGGGTTGACGCAAGATCAATGGACACAGCTTGAAGAAGCTGCGGCGCGCGGTGTACGACCCGATGCTGGGGCCCAGGCGACGTTGGCGCGACATGCGACGCTGTCTCTTACGAACCTCAGCGTACCGCGACAACGTGGAGAGTCCATATTCGTGAGCACGCAGGAGGCCGTGCAGGCTGAGGTCGTTGTGGAGGAGCAAGAGGCCGCCGAAGCGAGGCTTCAGCAAGAGGTCATAGATGCTATACAGGCGACTCGCCGGCGGGCGTGGTGGCAGCGCTGGGCTTTCGCGGTGACGCCTGAACGGAAGACAGATGTTGGCACGGAATAGTCTCTGGGCCAATACGGAGAGTACGTTGTTTGCTTGCGACAACGACGGAGTATACCCGAGTATACCACCGGCGGCTAGCCGGATGTACGATTTTTCTATCTATGATACATATCCTATACGGTAATGTCACGACGCGTTAATGATGGGCTTCTAGCTTTGTATCATAACAATGATTTGTCCGAGAACGAGTTCAACCGAGGCTCTTGCCTTCCCCGCGCGTCCCGTGAGTGAGCACGTATGCTATCTGTATGTGCGTTCCGCGTATACCTCGACCCGACAATTATCCCAAGAGCAAATCAGGCGGCTTGCTGTCCAGGTAACCGGTTGAGGTCATCCTCAAGCGTCCTCGCTACAACAAGAGCGGCCGACGTCCGGTGGGACGTATAAAGCAGCTTGGCAACTTCAGCGGCCTTCTCTAGAGCTATTACTTCACGCCCTCCTCTGATCGCCATGTCCCGCATCTCCGCTCTCGCTGCCGCTGTTTCGCTGGCCAAGGTCGCGCTCGCTGGCACCACGATCTGGTCTGGCTCGTTCAACGCTTACCCGACGTCGGAGTCTTTCGACACCTGGTCATGGTCAAACCAAGTCGGCGAATATCAATGGGTAAGCACCTCAATATGCATACAACTACCATCTCCTTAACACATACTCGATTAGTACATCCACGGCTCTGGCGCGACGTCCGAGTACCTTGCAGTCGACCCCAGCTACAAAAATCCCGCCTCCAGCGAGACGAATGGACTACGTGTCACACTTGACAAGTCGTCCTTGTGGAACGGACAGACGATGGAGCGTACCGAGCTCATCCCGCAGACATCTGCGAATCTTGGCACAGGCAACCTCCTGTACCACTTCAGCATGAAGCGCGACTCGACCAACCCACCCGAGGTATGTACTGTGCCGCCGGGTCGCTGGAAGGTCGTGATGACTGATGTTCGAGTGCAGTTCACGGCTGAGCATCAGATGGTGTTCTTCGAGAGCCACTTCACCGAGTTCAAGACGGGCGTTGCACCAAACTCCACCTACCTGGAATGGCACGTTGGCGGTCAGCCTCAATGGGGTGTTCCGTGGGACGCTGATACTTGGTATGGCACACTTCTTTGATTGCTGTAGCCTTGCTGAACCAAGACACAGGTACAACTTCGCATATGACATTGACTTCGGCGCCTCCACAGTCGGCCTTTGGGCGTCAACTGGCTCAGCCGCGCTCCAGAAGGTGCACCCGAACATCGCTGCATCGACGTCCACGAACAGCGCAGACTGGCATTTGGGCGTGCTCCGCCTTCTCATGGACTCTGCCGTCGAGCACTACTACTTCTCCGGCGTGTACATCGAGCAAGCGCCCATCACGACCTCAGTCGGCACGGGAAGCGGTGCCGGTACCGGTAGCACCACTGGCGCCGCAGCCCCGACGACTGCCGCACCTACGACTTCGGCTGCTCCGACCACCTCGGCATCCGCTACCACGAGCGCAGCAGGCCCAGTTGCGAGCAAGTACGGTCAGTGCGGTGGAACTGGCTACACTGGACCTACGACGTGTGCGGCGGGTTCGACTTGCCAGGCCATCTCTGCTCCGTACTACTACCAGTGCCTGTGAGTGTTTGTAACGGGGTGAAGCGTCTCATTGTGTGCAATTTTGTATGTACAACATTTGTTTGGGTGCGACCAAAAAGATACACACGACATCTTCCTACTATGCGATGCCTGCGATGAATATGTCAAAAGCAGTCTACTGGGCGCTATTTCGAGGTAAGCTCACCGATAACTCCGCAAGCTGCACGTCCGCCAGCGTTGCCTGTCTTGAGCGATTCGTCATTCCCTCCTTTGCCGAGATCATCGGTACCCTGTAGAACAATAGTTCAGTATGAAAAGAAGCACCGGCTTCATGTAGTACTTACCGCATGTACGACCACTGCACGCCTAGAACGTCATGAGCTTTGTGTTTTGGGAGAACGCCACTTCCTCTTACCCAATGATGCTCAGAGGGCCATTGAGCGTCAATTGCTCGTCCTTGATGCTGAGAGAGACGAGACCCTTTCCGTCGGACTCGATGTTTCCGAGATCGCCGACGTGCCTGTTCTCGTCGGTCGGGGCACCGTGAGTCTTATCGAAGGGGTTGAAGTGAGAGCCCGCAGATACACAGCCATTGCTGAGGTCCCCCAGAGCGCTGATAGAAAAGTATGAGCACTTTGTAGTCATTGTGTACAATGCGAAGATGCTAACTGGATGTGGAAGCCGCGTTCAGCGTCGGCGTCGAGGTTCTTCAGGTCACCAGTGATGTAGACAGGCGCGTCGGGGGATGCTTGACTGAAAGTAACCGTGCCAGATACATCACCACTCAGGACCGCAACAGCCTGCAAGATGTGCGCCGAAGTCGGTGTACAATACAGGTACAACGGTTCAATATGCGCGTACCTTGGTAACTGTGGGACCTGTAGCGCCGGGAGCAGGAGCGAAAAGCAGCGAGTACGCCATGTACAGGACTCCTACGCCGGCAACCAGAACAAGCCAGAGCGGGCGACCATTGTTCGAAGAGCTGTGACGGAAGGATGGATCCATGTCGCCGTGTGGGTAAGAGGCAAGAAAGATTGGGCTTACATGGTCAGCTTCACACCGCGGTTGGTCGATGAGCGCAATGCAGGAACCTCATGAGGCAATTTCGGTTTATGCGTAATCTCACGCGACCCCGTCATCAACATGTGTCAATCGCGATGACTGTCCCACTCAGATGTGTATGCTGGCGGAAAAGAACGTATGTAGGTACATGTCAAGACGGAACCGGTTATTCCACATACAACGATATCATACAACAACGACCCGACAGGATCCCAAGAAATAAGTCGCCTCAAGCCCGAGAGCGCTTGACACTGAGAAAGGTGCCGCATCCGCCAGCTACTATTTCGACCCCAGAAGTGTGACGGCATGTGCGGGAAATGGGACAGAGGACAACTGCTCGCTGTTTAATTCGAATTAAAATGCCAGTATACAGAATATGATACGCAGTGGCCGATCTGAGCCGCACTTAATTTCTGTGCTCGTGGTGAAAGAGATATAGACGTAGAGAAGCTGAAACGCGTCCAGTCGCAGATGGGAACTTACGTCTTCGCCGCGAGCCACACCGTACGTTCTACCGCTATTCCTCCTTCCATCGCACGATTCAGCTCATGATATTCGACAGGATACACTCTTGCATCTATACGAGTAAGTTTATCCAATTTTTCCAGCATTTCACCGTCTCATTCTGCGAGCCCTGGCGTATATTAGCGTTTGATGGGACTTTGATACAGGAGGATTCGCACCTTTCGCACTATTCTGATTCTTACAGCCCGCTAACAGCTATAAATTTCACAGGTATGCAAGACACAGCATGTACGAGTGTCCATGAAAAATCATGAGGCAGAAGAGTGGACGGATGGGGCAGGGCGAAGCTCACAAGCGCCTGTCCCACTTCCTGTCCATGTCCCACTTCAGGGGTCGAAATAGTACTTGCACCCGCACGCCAGCCAGCCATTGACGGCATAGAATCCAGTAACCCTGTTCGCCTCTTTCTGAAGCACCAGGCTACCCCATGGGTTGACGCGAGGACCGAGAGTTGGGACAAGGGCTGCTCCAAGATCGGCGAATAGCTTCGCTTCTGCCTGCCCTTCTTCGCGGTTGAATGCCTGCAGTCGATGTCAGCAGCATTCAAGGTCAAATGCATATTACATGGTCTGACGCACTGTGAAGACTGTCGGAATATGAGCGTCCACGAGGAACTTGATCGTTGGCGTCCACGAATCGACTTCTTCTTGTGAACAACCTGAGTTGAAAGCAACCGCAAGATCAGGTTTTTGGAAGGCAGAACCGGCGCGCCGAGCATAGTCGTGATACGCCCTTTACAGAGCATTAGCGTCAACAGTTTGACGTGGGGAATTTGTGAGAGCTGACCTCTGTATGATACGCTGTTTGCGTCTGCGATTCGATCGCCGACATTTTCTGATCAAAGGCATGACGCTTTGGCAACGGCAGGACAGGAAAGCGACTCACGGGCATGTCTCCATCTCCAGCCAACGATCCGAGGATCCGCCAGGCATCTCTGGGCCACAGAATGTGATCTATAGACATAGTTAGTAGGGTCTTTGTTGAGTTTGGAAGCCACTCACTTCTAGTGTCTTGACGTTTGGAAGCTGATGCAACAGCTCCTCAAAAGCCATAGCACCGGCGAGTTCCCGGTCGAATGTAGGACCGAGGACCTGTAACCTTTGTCAAGAGCTTGAAAACGATCGAGAAGCAAGCTCATACGTGGACGGTAAGAGCAGACTTCTTTGTCCACGCGTCATCTGGATTGAGGTTCTCAAGGGCGTATAGTATAGACATCGGCATGCTGAGTCCCTCGGTTGCCGACCGAAGCATAGGACCATATGAGAGTGACTTTTGGACTTGCTCTTGAGTCTCCAGATGGAGGGCCTGGCGAAGATGATCGCCGAACTCACTTCCCCAGTCTTCGGCAAGCAAGGGGGTCCATTGCTCCTTCACACGCTCGGGAACCCATTGAAACCCGCTGTCGCCCTGCTCGGGAAGAGACGTTTTGAACAGTGTGTCCAGCCGGATCTGGCGGTTCAGTGCGCACTGAGGCAAGTCGGCATACCCGTCTTCATCCGGACGTTGACTGTGGAAGTCGCGTACAAGGTTCCAGTGATCGGTAGAGCAGTAGAAAGCAAGATGGCAGTCGGAACAATGAGACAAAGTGGCGGGTTCAGTACCCTTGGAGCGTGCCTCCATGCGTAGGATAGAATCCGTACGTGCACTGCATACAATTGTAGGTTTGCTTCAGGGAGCTTTGTCAACGACGTACCATGCTAAGCACCGCGGCTGCCAACCTATGATGTTCTGCTCTATGACGTTGAATGGCTTTCCTTTCAATAGTTGGACGGCATGTAATTCCGCAAAAGCGCTTTGTTGTGCGACTGTATCCGCAGCCGTCACATCGGGCGTGCTTCCAGAAGGGACATCGAACAAGCCGGCAATCGTCTGATAAAGCGCAGGATCGGTTTCCGCAGCGTGAAGGGCTTTGCATATACTCTTATGGCTTTTCCAATCCGCCTGTAGAAAAGTTACTCTCGGATACGCCATCTCACACGCTAAGAAAAAGCACTAACCTTCTGGCATTCGGTGCTACAGTAACGGACACGACGGCAAGTGGTACAGATCTTAAGCGCAACACCCTCTTCTATGCCTTTGAAACATTTCTGGCAAGCCTGTCCGACCCTCGCAGTGATGGGTGGTACGCGTGGTATCTCCTGAATTTGATTGGACATAAGAATTGCTCAAGTACGGCGTTACGAGGAATAAGAAGATGGAGGTTGGAACGAAGCCAGAGGCAGACGCCGCGTGCCGTCGCGTCGCGTCGCGTCGCGTCCATCGAAGCGTGTCGCGATCACATGGGTTTCGCGATAAGCCAGAAAGTGAAGATGTATAGAACGTCCATAGTGGTACAGTACGATTAATGGGATGAGTGCAATACATATGTCATGGGCAAATCCACAGAATCATCGCTTCTTCAATACAAGTACACAATAGAGTAGGATGCGATAAACAAGGGCGATGATCAAAAGGATGCATGCGTACAATGCGAAATCAATACCGGCGATATCGAGGTAGCTGAGTACGTCGTCGCCCGTCAATGCGCACTCGCCTTGCGGAACCAGTGAGCTCGGGTATTCGCAGAAGCAGCTTCCGTCGCTAACACGCCCGGTGCACGCGAATGTTAATCCGTGAAGGTCATTGTAGACCAGAAGGTCGAAGGCGTATGTCTGGTTGAACAGATTATCAGCTGGTACACAGTGGTAAGCCGAACTAGTCTGACCTGGTAGTCGATAAAATGCGCCCAGTAGTACCAGAAGCGCGGCAAGTTTATTGTGCGAATGAAGTAACCTCCGACGGACATGAAGAAACCGTTTGCGAAGCTAGCGATGGCTAGAGCTGCTACAAAGATCGGGATGATGGCCGCGATGAGTGCAGACTGAGATTCCGCAGTATAGACGGCTAGAAAGAGGACGGTTAGGAATCGGAAGAACTGGCCCGCGCCGGGGTTGAGACCGATACTCCAGTAGCAGAGTATGGCAAACAGAAGAGAGCAGATGAAGAGATAGGGAAGTGTGACCAGCGAGTTTGCGACGACGTAAGGCCCAGGTCCGTACAGCCCGTTCATGCGCTCGCGCACAAAGACCTGGCGCTCTTCGAGAAAGGCTGGGATGCCGGCGACAGACATGAAACCCAGAAACGCGACAGAATAGAAGTGCACAGAGAGGCGATCATCCTGAAAATATAATGAGCATTCGCAGGCAATCAATCGGGCGAGATACTGACAATTCGTGAGGCAGTTTGTGGAAGGTTAACCCAAATGGTAGCAAGCATTACGCCCATTCCAACTGAGAAAGCTCGTGTGAGGGTCGCACATCAACATGAGATAGGTTGGAAACACACGGTACATGCCGGCGCGGACACCGTAAGCCAAGAGATTCCTGTTGTAGTTGATCGTGTTCCTCTGCATGAGGTACCACGTTCGCCACACGTCTGTAAGTAACCAAGTTGCTACTCCCGGTTCCCTCGTATCGGTGTCGAGAGCGTTCATCTTCTCCTCATGCAAAGTAGGCAAGCTGTGGACAGAGGGATGTGCTGAGGCATACTGCCTCCATGCGTCTGTCAAATGTTCAATATGACGCGCAGCCTCATCGGAGTCGTGCATGAAGTCGGTATTGACGATGTCGAGGGCAGCATCCGACGGGTTCGCATGATGGGAGACGGGATGATCCAGTCCTACTGCAAGGTAGCTATCCAGTTGGCCTGTCGTACCCGGCGTGAGTAACTAGGATGGAAACAGGTAACAGGTAACAAAAACGTGCCGACGGGTCCGTAGAACATCGTTCTTCCCTGTGCAAGCAGTAGAAGCTTGTCAAAGAGAGAAAATGTCTCCCAATTGGGTTGATGTATGCTCGCAATGACGATGACCCCATGCTGGCGTGCGAAATGCTTCACTACAAAGGCAGCGTTGACTGTGAGCACCCTGTACAGTCAATGCCAAGATGGACGACTTACCTGCAGACATCACCTCATAGCTTGTTCTCGAGTCAAGACCACTGGTCGGCTCATCGAGGAACAGTATTCGTGGTAGCGTAACTAGAGATGCGCCTAACGTCACGCGCCTCTTCTGCCCGCCTGATATTCCACGTTGAACGGCATTTCCAATACGATTGCGAGAGATTTCTGCCAATCCAAGGTCTTGTATCGTCTGAGTGACACGGGCTCTGATCAGCTGCGAGGATGTTGAGGCATCTAAGCTGCATCGAGTCGAAATCAACACTTCAGGCACTGCACAGCTTGTAAACGTGTCTGACGCACCGAAGCCGCGCGGCAAAGTACAAGGTCTCTTCGACCGTTAGCACACCGAGCAGGGCATCGCTCTGCTCTACGTATGACGCTAGGGATGCCATGTTTGCGTTGGCGTCGCCGTTGACAGTGACCTAACACAAATGGGGGTAGTGGTTTAGCGCCGACGCCAGTGGTCAAACACAGAGTAATGAATGTAGCTGCTCACCGTACCGCCAGCCTGTGTCGTCCGTTTTGAGATGACGTCGAGAAGCGTGGTTTTGCCTGCGCCTGAAGGACCCATGACTGTGTAGCCGAAGATGGAAGTTCAGAACAGCTGTCAAATAGTAAGACCGCAAGTCTATTACGCACCTGCGAGCAACTCGCCCGAGCTCGCTTCCCCGGAGGCGCCACCTAAGATGGTCCTCCCCTTGATCTTGAGCTTGACATCCTCCCACCGAAGTGTAAGGTGCTCTCTGTCGAGTCCCGGCTGTGAAGGTCGCCCACCGCAAGTCAATGACTGCACCCTGAACCTTCTGAGAGCATACCTCGGCATCGTGCATACCCATCTCGCGTAGCGGGACTTCCGCAGAGGACATCTTCTTGAGACGCCTGGAAGTAAAGGGCAAGAGGCGTGGTTGCAGCACCATTGGATCCTATAGATGAGAGCAAGGCTTATATCTTCACGCGGTCTCTCCGTGCAGATTGCGGCGCAGGTGGTTCTGATGAATGAGAGCGCTCACGGTCGGTGAGCAGTGGTGCCAATGTATTGAATCAGCGTAGCTTATATCCCCTTCATCGACGTCAAGCTCGCAGACGTCGCCGTCATGCAGGTTAAAACGCGAGCGTTAGTAACGCAAAAGATGACGACCGCTGACATTACTTCGCTGTCAACTTATAAAAGCGCTAGAAGTGCTGTCTTTCCGGCAGGCAGCGCTAGGGGTATCAGCTCAGCGCGGCTCGCACAGATACACGCAACGGGGCGCCCGAACGTATCAAACCTTGAGGTTCTTCCAGTCGATCATAGGTCTGTGCAGTACATCCAATAGGCTCGGTGCACCCTGGCATATGCATTCTGCGAGAGTTTCAGGTGTTAGGGCACATGAAAGTGCCTGTATGATGACTCGCGACGTGCGCCGGAGATGGAGGTTCGGGACGAGTTGGATGGCCGAACTTGCGGGCCTATCAAATATCGCCGCAACACGTTCACGTGCCTTTTTGGGCGTACGGTGCTTCGACGATTTTGAACATGGAAAAGGTTCAGGTCGTAGTTGTTTAGGTACTCGTAGCATTACTGGGAGATTGTTTCCCATACACGCACTAAACGAGGCTCGAAAAAAGTGACCTTGGTAGGTTGCTCGACCATCCTCCACACGTCCCATTCCTTCAACGCCTCGTCAACCAACAGTTCCCGCACAGGCTTCCCATGCCTGGACCGCCTCTCTAAGAAATCCAACAACGATGCTGTAATGCAGCTAATCATAGCCGGCCTTTCTCTATCGTCGGACGGCTCCTCGCCATGATCGTGAATGATGACCACCTCGAGTTGGGGGAAGAGCAGCCGCGACGAACCGAGACCAGTGCTTTGCAGTTCAATGCGATGTCCAAGGGTTTGGAATAACTCCTCGCACATCCAGAGAGACTGCAGTACGATGCGGTGCACGAGTGGCGCACGTCTCAACGCATCAAGCACGCCCTTGAAGACAGCAGATTCAAATACTGAATTGTAGAGGTAGACGCTTTGCAGGTGCGCTAGGTTCATGCAGGAAATCATCGTAGCGGCGGAGGGATCCGTGTAAAACATACGTCGAGCCCCGCGTTTTCTATCGACATCCCACAGCCCCGCCGCCTCCCTGGGGTATTGTGTCCATATCTCTCGCGGCCTTACTCCATACAGCACACCGAGCGCGGAGTTCTCGATTTGGAGTTCGACAGCGGACCTTGCATCATGATCGAAGAATCGCTTAAGCATCTCCTCGAGCCTTGCCTCGAGCTCCGGGTGCTCAGGCGATTCAAACACATTGACGCTTGCTGTTGCCAGAGGTGGAAACTCGAGGCGATTCACGAAGTTCAAACATGCGGTAGCTACCGCGGGGGTGTGGGACGCCTCGAGGATCAACAGTTTGAAACAAAGTGGGAGGACAACAGGATGACGGATATCGGGGTCCGGGAAGACGTCTACGAGTTGGAGTTGTTGGAGATTTGGGAGGACCGATAGGTCCAAGAACTTGAATTCGGCCGGTTGAGAGGATTGATGGGTGGAGTTGAGAGATATATGCGTTAGGTTGGCCGATATTAACGGGTGATCAGACCCGATGTAGCAATCGCAGAGAAAGAGTCGCGTGAGGACAGAACTGTCAAATGGTGATGGGAACATCTTCGTGTTTATTGTCTTCGGTTCCGCCCCGTATGCAAGCCCGATATTAAGTTCTTCAAGGTGGGGCAAGGGATGCTTGAAGAGGGTTTGCCACGAGGCACTCGAATTGACGATGCCGATCTCATCATAGTGAATGACCTTGGCGCGCCGCAAAATGGTAGGCGAGAACCAGAATTTCAGAGACATCCTGGAGAACTCTGTCGTGTAGGTCGTATATGAAAGCGTCAAAGGTAAACTGCGAGAGCGCGACAGGAATATAGGGATATATTGCGGGCTCAGGTCCGAGCCAGAGACGTTTGTCCACAAAGCTGGCGTATTGATGGCAACCTAAAAGGGTTGTGAGCATATCATGCATACAGGCATGTAGTTAGCGGCACTAACTTCTCGCCATACACTGCAAACTTGCAGCACCGTCATCCAACCCAAAGTTAAATTCCAACCGCCCTCTGGTATCTTGTGTCGCTTCGGCTGCCAGTCGTCCTGCAAGTAGAAGAATATTGTAGCCAATAGCTCAGCCGGCAGAGAGCACGACGCGCAGATCGCGACGTTCCGAAGACGCAGCGCAAGCACGAGCCCTTCCTTCAACGCCACCAATTCTCGCTCCACGGCCTCCGTGCAGGCATTCTTCCTCAATCCAGCTGCTTCGAAGCGCGACCGCACAAAAGCTGACCATGTTTCCCTACATAGAACATTAGCATTCGCTCAGTCAACTTGAACGTCGCGATGCGGATAGCTTGACGACCCTGGGTCGTCAATGAGAGAGCATACGCACTTCACGGTACTAGCGGCTTGTTTCTCTTCGGGCTTCATGCCTTGACAACAAGCCACTGTAGTTAATAGTTCAGGTATTCACAGATGTCACGAGGCTATATCGAAGCGGAGTATCATGGAATTGCTTTGCGGCGGTCTGGTGAACGTTCGGGACAAGCAATGACTCGGACGTCGACGATGTGCGCATGTAGATTCGCCGCAACACGCTCACGTGTCTTACCGGTCGTACATAGTATTTGCATACTCAAATCGGCGCTCAGCCCAGCTTACCCGGGAAATAAGGTATGTGTATGATACAGTAACCTAAACATTCGGCTTCCATACAGACGCAGGAGTGTACTGAAAGAACTTGACTACGGTCGGTGCCTCTACCATCTTCCAAACGTCCCAGTCCTTCAATGTGTCCTCAACCAACAGTTCCCGCACAGGCATCCCATGTCCGGACCGCCTCTCCAAGAGGTCCACAATTGACGCCGTAAGACAACTGATTTCTGCAAGCCTGTCCTTGTACTCGGGCTCCTCTTCGTAGATGGGCGGGTCCTCGCCGTGGTCGTGAATGATGATCACCTCGAGATGAGGGAATGGTAATCGTGGCGAAGCTGATTTAGTATCTTGAGGTTCAGAGCAATGCCCGAGGGCATGCAGGAGCGGTTGACACCGCCAGGGAGACTGCAGCGCTATGCGATGAAGCCTCGTGGCGCTCTCGAGCGCACCGAGCAGGTTATCAGTTGACTCGGGTCTGAGCGCCGAGTCGAAAAGGTAGACGCTCGTCAGTTGCGTTAGGTTGATGCAGGCTATCATCGCGACGACAGAGGGTTCCGTGGAAAACATGTGACGGGCTGCGTGCACTTTGTCCTTCGTATACGTTTCGGCCGCCTCGCTTATGCACTGCGTCCACTCCTCTCGAGGCCTATCGCCATATATCACCCCGATCATCGCGGCCTCAACCCGTAGTTCGATTGCAGATCGTGTGCTGTAGTCAAAGAACGTCTTGAGCACGCCGTCTAACTCCTCGACGGTAGTGGCTTCGGCCGGTGTGTATAAGTCTAGGCACGCCGTCGCAGCGGGTGGGAGGCGTAGACGCTGGACAAAGTCCAAACAGGCAGTGGAAAGAGCGGGTGTATGGTAGGCGTGTGCTCTGGTCATCAGCAGTTGAAAGCACGACGGCAGGGCAACGAAGCCTTGATATTCTTGAACGTTTGGAAAGACATTCACGAGTTGGAGTTGCCGAAGACTTGGCAGTGCAAGCAAATCTGACAGCCTCAGACTGACCGGCGCAGAGGGAGAATCATGAGACGAGAGTGAGAGATGTGTGAGACTGGCTGATAGAAGCGGTGAACCAAGAGGGAGAAAGCAATCGTGCAAGCTGAGACGCCTGAGTGGGTAAGGGCGCCCTGTCGGTGATGGGAATATATCTTGGGTAATCGCGTTTGAATTCATCCGGTTGTAAATGCTGATGTCGAGGGATTCGAGGTGAGGCATGGCATGCTTAGAGAGCTCTTGCCATAAGCCAGGGTCCGCAGCACGCCCAGAGTCGACGTATTCGATAGCTTTCGCGCGCCGCAGTATGGTAGGCGAGAACCAGAATCGTAGAGGTGACTTGGAGGGCTCCTTCGTGTAGGTCGCAAATGTGAGGCCCAAAGGCAGACTGCGAGAGCGTGATAGGAACATGGGGATGTAATGTGGGCTCAGCGTTGAGCAAGGTATATGTGTCCACAAAACGGGCGTATTGATGATAGCCTGTAAGATCACATGTTATCTTTGGGAGCTAACTTGAAGGGCGATAGCAGCACCCACCTCACGCCATATGCTACACACTCCCAAGGCCGTCATCCAGCCTGATGTTCGATTGCCGTTGAGTATTGCCTGGTGTTCTGGTTGCCAGATAGCTTGTAGATACGAGAAAATGATCGTCAAGACCTCCGGAGGAAGTCCACAAGCAAAAGAGACTCCAGCGTTCCGAAGACGTCGCGCCAAGATACGGCTTGCGTCCAGTGCCGCCAGCTCACGTTCCATAGCCTGCACCCGAGCGTCCTTATTGGACAATGCGCCCACAGCATCATAACGCGACTTAGTGAAAGCCTCCCATGTGGATCTGTTGCGAGCATTAGCATATGTCGCGGCATGGTAGGGCTATACATGGTATATAACGAGGTTATGTCCCTCAACGAAGTTAAACTCACTGCTCTACGGAACGGCCCCGTTCGCTATCAATGTTGCTCATGCTCTCGGAGCAGAATCCACTAATGAGGCTATCCAGATGGTATATATGTAACAGAGACGGGAGCAGGCGAGGAGATGATGGACGTCGTGGATGAGAAACGATGATCACTCGCGTCACCGACCTGCAGGTTGGCCCGCGATGGCGCTGAAAACCCCCAGTGAATTGCGGCTGATGTTCAGCAGCATCTTAGCAGCCGAACTGCCAGACTTGGGCTGGTCGCCGGCTGGAAATTAGCGCAAGCCACGCTCATGGTGCTGAAGCTCTGATATCTTCAAGATCTCTTCCTAGTAGGTTTTGGCGATCGCCAACTCGGGGACCGTCGGTTGTGCTTATGTCGTCTTTCGACTTCGATTCCACCTGGAGAGAGAAAGGTAGACCAGGTATCATTCCTACGGAAACGCGGCTCAAACAAGACAACGAGAAGAAGTAAACGACCTAAAGTAGGTAAAAGACACAGACGAGGGAAGAGGGAGCGTATGTACACACGGCAACGAGTCCAGAAAAGGATGCACGATATGTATAGTGGACGGATGAGAAGGGGCAAGGCAAGGAGGGAAAGAGATGAGATGCAATATAACAAAGACAAGTATATCATTCGAGACTATCGGTTACCAATCATAGAGGAAGAGAGGGATAGGGGACAAAGGGCAGTCGTAGGAGCAAAATACGGACACGACGGATGAACAGATACAATCGAGATCCAAGTCGAAGTCGAAGCTCACGTCCGCCGCCAGATCCGCCTCCAACCACGCCTCTCCTGCCCATCCGGTATCAGCAGCAGTGCGTCTGCGTTTTCCCAGTCGAGCCCGACGCTGGGCAAGCGGGGTGACTCAAAAGAACAGATATGTCATGATGAACACGATGAGAGCGATGATCACCACGACCTGTAGCGGCACACCCTCCGGCGCAGAGTACTCGCTCACATACGTCTCACCAGCTTCGCTAGCAACCTCCGTCGTCCCATCATCGCTACGCGGACCACGGTAACGCCTGCGGAGTTCGGTGGGCGTCGTACCGGAACTGGCAACGGACGAGGGGTCAGGTACAGCAGCGAGTAGCTGACGCAGACGTTGGATCTCGGCTTGTGCGTCTGAAAGCTTGGCCTCGAGTTCGGGGTTGGGGTCGACGGGCGGTGGCACGTTCACGGGCGGAGGAGCGGGCGTAGGGATGGGCATTTGTACCGGTGGAGAGGCGGGAGGAGGGTGGTGCACGTTTACGTTTACGACGCCTACTGCGGGAGATTGGTTCTCTATCGCGCGTATCTCCTCGATGTGCGGCTCTTCGCGCGCGGCGGTGAAGTCTGCTGGAGGCGTGATCTCGCGCTCGACGATGCGGCTGGGCTCCATAGGGGGCTGCGTCTTGACGGTACCATATTTCTGAGCGTACATTAGTCAGCCACGCATCAAGTCAATATGGGTATACGCTCAACGCACAGACAAGTCATCCTGAGTAATCGACGACGGACGAGGCTCGTCCTCCTCCTCGATAGCGCCCTCAGGCGCCAGGTACGCGACCTTGACCTTCTGAGAGTGGATCTTCGAAGCTTCGTCCGTCTCGGGGAGAGTCCACTACCAAATCCGAATCCAGAAGCTCAGTCAGCAACGAAACACAGCATAAGCCACGCATAAGCCACGCACAATATCCTGGCCCTCCTTTTCGGGCGTCAAGAGCGTGCTCTGGATCAGGAACTTGTCCTTGCACTTGGCATTCAACGGTGGCTCTTCCTTCATCGCCTGTAACATCACTGTACGCGCGAGGGGACGAGTATTTCAGGAATGAATTGGGGAAAGGACTTGACGTGGCCACACACCCTGCACCTCGACCGTCTCATTCGGTTCGACTTTGCCAGAATTGGGCCGTACACAGTACAGCTACATCGCACCCTCAGTATATAGTCTAAATATAGGACTATGGGATACGCACCTTGGGGGCGGTAGTCTTTACCTTGAAAGCGACCGGGTGGGCACTCGGGTTTGTGATTTGAAGCGTGCGTTTAACATTCTGCGTAAGGGGACCTAATTCCACACAAATCGTACAAACTTCTCAAACGACCAAACACAGCAGACGGAGATACTGACGATTAAAGCCGAGCGAGCTCGACGGGTTGAGCAGGACGGACATGCCGAGAGGGGGACCGTTTGTGGTGGGAGCAAGAGGCGGGAGGGGAACGTGGAGGACGCAGCTGCTCGCTGGCCGCGCGACATCTGGGTTGATTCGTGACGTTCACTTCTGGCTGAGTAAGCCCAGTGCCTACTCCATGACCAAAGCGCTAAACAGTGCCTCGCTTCTTCTGCACGGCATGCCACGAAGTCCAAGGATAGCATCCGATCGGTGTGAATTAGAGCTGTCTGTAAATAAGTACAAGGGCTAGGTACGACGATGAAGAGGTCTGGCCGAATCCGAAAAGGCGCGTTATTGACGGATTATATATGGTTAACAAGTGAGTGGCAAGGCTACGGGCAGCCGGAGGCGGGTACTAGTGGGACAGGATAAGGAGCGTAGAGTATATACGAGTCGATGCGATGTAGCAAGCAGGCGCGATATGATGATGATAGATGCGAAGAGACGGGACTAGACAGCGATGATAGAGCAAACGAGCAAAACTAAATGGGGATACTGCAGGGTAGGATAGATCAAGGAATCTCAAGCGTCGACGGGCATGTTGGACCCGTCCCAGCTAAAGCCGGCGAATTGTTGCTGAACAGTCTTCGACAACTGCGATCCCTCGACAACGGAGTCCATCGGCGCTTCGGCAGTGAAGACGGTGTCAAAGTTGGAGACGTCGACGGGCGAAGACACGGACGGCTTGAACGGCGGCTGGATCTTCTTCGCCCATAACAGGTTCCAGTCGATCTTAGCGAAGAACGGGTGCTTCTTGATCGCATCGGCACCGCTGACGCCCAGGCGCTGCGTCGGATCGCGGTTGAGTAAACCGGTAAGGACAGAGCGCGCTTCGGGGCCGATATCGTCGCCGAACACGAGTGGGTTCTTGAGGATCTTCTCGTACATCTTGTCGGTCTGCTCGTCGTAGAAGGGCGGGAGGCCTGAGAGCATCTCGAAGAGAAGAACACCCAATGTCCACCAGTCAATTGTGCGGTCTACGATATCAGATTAGCAATATATTCAGCAGCAGACAGTGCTGCCAACTTACTGTATCCCGAGCCGGTCAAAATCTCCGGTGCGAGGTACTCGGGTGTACCGCAGAACGTGTTGGTGGTGTCCTCGTTCTTCATGTTCAGTTTGCAGAGACCGAAGTCGCAGAGCGCGATGTGACCGTTGTAATCGAGCAAGATGTTCTCGGGCTTCAGGTCGCGGTACACGACATCGAGCTCGTGCAGCGTCTCCAGCGCCAACAGGAGTTCTGCGCTGTAGAAGCGAGCACGGTCCTCGTTGAACCGGTGCTCACGCTGCAAGTGGTGGAACAGCTCGCCGCCATTGACGAAGCTGTCAACAAATCAGTATCTGATGTGTCTGCAATGAAACGTATTGACATACGCAAGAACCAGGTAGAGCTTCTGTTCGGATTGGAAGCTGAACTTGAGCGGCACGATGAAAGGACAGTGCACACGCGCCAGAACGAGACGCTCAGCAAGTGTATGCGTGATCTCGTTCCTGTTGACAATATGCGCCTTGCGAATAGTCTTCAAGGCATAGATACGCTGCGTATCGCGCTTGCGAACCTGCATGACCTTGCCGAAGCTACCCTTCCCAATGACCGTGATGAGTTCGAAATCATCGATAGTCAACGTATGCCCCTGCACAACACTTCGCGTAAGAATCAAAGTTTAGGCCCAACTATAAACCCAAGCGGTAATACGTACAGTGTTCGGCTGGAACGCGACGCCAATAAGGATCTTCCCTGCACCGCCCTGCAACTCGTACCACTGGTCCTGGCTCGGCATATTGTCCAGGTCAGGCATGAACGAGATGCCTCCCAGATGAAGGTCGTTCCCGACGTCGTGTCCACCCTCCGAGCCGCGCCCAGGCTCATCCTTGCGAATATACGCCTGAATAGAAATCTCCGAGTTGCGGGACACGTCAAAGTGCGCCTGGTACATGTACAGCGGCTTCGCGAGCTCTCCACCGAGCGGTGTGATGAGGATCTGGTTGACCTCGAACTCCATCACGAGGTAAGGAAGCCACCAGCACTGTGCACGTTGTACGCTGTTGCGTTTGGTGTGACCGACGACGGAGAGCCTGTCCTGGTTGACGCTCGAGGGGGACATGCTAGCGGCGACCTGCGCCTGCTGCGACTTGAGCGCGGCCTGGACAGCAGCCGAGAGCGAAGCGCCTTGAGGAACGGCGAGACCTTCTGCGTTGATGACCCGGATGGAGAGAATGCCAGTGCGAGAAAGCGCGTGCCGGTCGTCGCCTGGTGTCGGCGTGATGGACCGCATAGACGCAGCGTCGTCCGCGGCGGCGAGGCCAGCAGCCTTCTTCTTTCCGAGTCTCCAAGACATTTGCAGTTGAGTACGAATAAGGACAGGAAGGTAAGGTGCTGCAACAGGGAGAGACCAGCTGCGCCCTTGGTGGTGGTTATAGAGATCCACGCTCGAGACACGGCGAGCAACGTCTTGTCATCCGCTTCGGAATCCTCCGCGCCCCTTGGTCTCCTCCACCATCTTCTTTCAGCTTAGTTCGGCCGCTCGTTGACTACACCGGATCTGATTGGAAATATGTTTGACACGTATACGTTCCAGTCGCATCTGTACTTGCAATTCACTGCGACCTTACTTTAAGCTTCACAAAGGTCTGCTAAAACGCGAGACTGTACATAGGCTCGTCAACGAAACTGTGAAGTCCTTCTAGTACACCAGACTGGATGTTTCGCCGAGCTGTCCGCACTTCTTTTCATGGCAAAGGATAAAATGACCCGTCCACGCGGCTCGCACATCTCGTTGCATCACCAACCATTCTTCACCGAAATTAAAGACGCCGCGCTACCATCTACAAGGCAACACTTCGACTGTGCATACGTTCCCACAGTACCCGCAATGTCATGCAATGCCGAGGATAGGCAGATGGCTTTCTGGCTCGTATCAGTCTATCCCTTCAATGTTCTCGGCGCCCCGACGCACGGTGCACGACAGTACACAGATATGCCCCATTCGGTCGATTGGTTAGCAATGCAATGCACATATGAGCGTTCCTTCCTTCGCGGCAAAGTATAGTTTGCACACAAATTCGTTCAGGGCATGAGAGAACCATACCCATGCTTCCGACCATCGCTGACAGCATAGACTCGGATCGCCGACCGTACCGACTGTGAAGATTGTGAGAGATTGTGAGAATCGAACTGGTAGCGCGCTGTTAAATTTGTCCTCCGACTGCATACAAACTTGCGACCATCAGCAACCCATGCAGCCTGTATCGGAGGCGCTGTTGACGGCGTGTGAGAGCTCTGAACGCGACCTTACACCTATCTCGCAGTCAAGATACGCAAAGGGACAATTGACATGGAAGATGCAAGCGGTCAGCGCATAGCATATGCAAAGGTGTTACACAGCAAGATATCGAATGTACAAACTCATTTTTCCCTTCCTCACACCGCAATCAGACTATGCAGTGGCTGCCTCCTCCTCCACCGCCTCCTCACCCTCTTCCCCCTCACCAGTCACATCGCGTATCCCACCTTCCGCAAAGCTCAAGATCCCACCCGCATCCAACTGCCCCACAAGCTCCTCGGCATCCTCGACGCTCATCTTCCCAAGCTCCCTATTCACATCATCCAGCTTGCCGCCCGCTAACGCGGTCTGCATCTCCGGCTTAAAGCTTGAGAAGATGTCCCAGCGCAACTGCAGCGCCTTGCGGACCTCCTCGATGTCCAAATCTTCCGTCCCGGGACCTTCAAGTATGAGATTCTCGGGCGGAGGACCCTCTGGAACGTTGAAGTGGATCTCGACGCCCGGATGCTCTGCGACGAGCTGGATCTGCTCGGCGCCGGGTGGGATGTTGGCCGTTTCCTCCTTCGTGATTTCAACGCGTCGGGCGATGTGCTCGTACGTGTCTTCGACGTCTTTGGCAAATACTGCATGAGCTTTTTGGCCGCCTGCGATCATCCTGGGGACGCATCAGTGTCTAAACACATAAAGTGGAAGAGCAAGACAAACCTTTGGAAAAACAGCTTCAATCCGTCCTTGCCGAGCTTGTCACCGTACTGTAGTAAGAGACTCTGATGAACAGCCCTCTTCGCGAGCTTCTTGTCGCCGCGACTCTCCGCCTCGAAGGCCTCGACCAGTAATGCATCAATTGCGCCTTCAACAACTACAGCGCGATGCTCCTTGATGAAGTCCCAGCTCCGCTGGAAGTCCCAGAGCGGCAACTTCGCGAACTCCCTTAGTTCGGGCGTCATGGTGGGCAACTCGTCCTCTTCATCCGCGAAGATGCTCGACGATGGAGCTGCGGGAGCAGGCGCAGAAGAGGAAGACGGCGCATTCAGAGTCTCAATGGTCTGCTTCTTTTCTTTACCCTTGCCCTTGGGCTTTACGACCGGTTCGGGTTCGGGTTTCGCAGGCGCGTACTGTACCAGAATGAGATGCGCCACAAATACGGCGCCAGGAGATATATCTCACCTTGCTATCCCATCCCTCATGCATATCATCCATCGTGATCGTCTTCTTCTTTTCCTCCTCCAATTCGTCCTTCTCCTTCTTACTCGTCTCGACCACACCACCCAACTTCTCGATATGCCCAGCAAGCTTCTCGCGAATAACCTCTCCCAACTTCTCCTCATCTCCCTTCTTCCCAGCCTTGTCGACGTCTTCGCGCGCCTCTGTCGCGACCACTTCCAATAATCGCCTAATCATCTCGTCATACGGTACCGGTTGCGCGCTCTCTACAGGTGGCGCCTCGGGCGAAGGGGAGACGCGTAGACGCTCGCACTCGTTGGAGAAGCGCTTCGCCGCGGGCATGTCCGTCGTATTCGACAGTTCATCCTTCAACTTCTTCAAGCGCGCAAGCAAGATCTCGTTGCAGTCGATCTCCGCGGCGAGAGCCTGGATGCGCATATTGCGCTGGTCGCGCTTCTCGTGGATATCCCGCTGCTTCCATCTCAAACCCAGACGCGTCAGAGTCAATCAGAGCTGTTATATAGGACAAGTTATATACCGGATGAGCGACTTCTTATCGACATTCGGGTGTCCCTCGATGTCCGAATCATCTGAGAGCTTGACGGGTACGCGTGAGCGAGATAACGCGCTATAGCCGCGGCGATCGCGCGTACCTCGAGCTGATCCCACTTGGAGTAGTTCAGCGGCATCGTATACTGAGTATGTAGGGTATAGATGCGGGCTGGTGATGGTGGAGGGAAGGCAAGGACGATGGGCGGGCTCGAGATGGTAACTGACGCGCCCACGTGCGATTATTGGATTTCCAGACGCGTCGCGTCGCGAACCTTCTGGAGAGAGAACCGCGCGTCTGCACGCCCGGCCCGTGTTGACCGACTTTGGACCAGCAGGATACAGCGCTGTACTATGTACACCTACATAAGTCCTGTGAGAGAGTCGGCAAGATGCGTAGTGACGTCTCTCATACACACGTATGTTCGACGCCGCTTCCGACAACTGTTTGGGTCAACTAACCAGTTCTCGGCGCTCCCATTGGTGTGCAGCGACAAGAGGTCATGCAGAGTCCAAATGATGAGACTGGGCTCTGCGGTGTACATCACGGCGATGCTAAAGACCACCCAATGTCCGTCGCATAAACGTCACTACCAGACTCCGCCGTTCAATCGGGTAAACTGACGAAACCAGTCACAAGTTGGAATGTACTGCAAAGAAAACCCCGTCATCCACAAGCTAGCTTGGGCCTGAGATGCAATCTATAGTCGTCACGCGCATCGAGATCGCTGTTTGTACGTCTATCGGTGTTTGCGTGAGCGTCATCGTGAGCGGAGAGAAGCACGACGTCGTGTGCATGCCGAATCAGTCGAGACTGCTCGACAGTCTCGTAGGAGTCCAGAGCAGCATACTATGTACGCAGAAAGAAGCAGATCAAGGGAAAGACGTACTCATCCACGTCAAAGAAGCAGATTCCACTCGCGTGATAGCATAATGTACGTGTTTGTATGCACTATGCCCGCGTTCTGTATAGTCTAAATGCTTATAATCCACAGCTCCTCGACATCCCATCATGTGCAGAGACATCCTATAGGTCGATCCACGAAGCCTGCAAAGCCACGGAGGGAATATGCACACACCATCGGACTTTTCCAATGCAGCCTGAGAACAGAAGGCTCGAGGATGCCGATAGATGGGATGGGAGTCGCTTGGCGACCAATCCTACAGTCTGCCACCTACGGGCGCGGCACCGAAGCCGCAAAGCGAGGCGGGCAGCTCATTGGGCGAACGAGTCTGCTGTGCCAGAGTGCCTGTGAGCGGAAAAGTGGGCAAACGTACAAGAACTTTCTCATTCGAGCGCAGGTTGCCGGAGTTGCCCGTCAGCCAGTGAGAGCCCAATACGCCTGGCATTATTCTCCGAGCGAGAAGCCCGGCCGCAACGCAAGGACCAACTTCTATCTCGAGGCAAAGTGCCACACGCCTCTTTGCCTCGCCCCATCCGACTCGGCTGTCTGGAATTAGTTCTCGGATGAACGATCCACAGCGGCGTCGGATGCAACGGAGTGGCATGAGCATGCGGCGAGGCTGTTATCGACGGCGAGGGATGTGGTAGACACAAGGTGCACAGTCGCCGTGCGCGAGACATGATTTCCTAGATAAGATAAAAGCGATTGACCAGTCGAAGACATGCGATGAGTGGGCACACGCCACGCTTTCTGTTCCGTGAAACCAATGCAAGTGGAAATATCACTAGAAGATCTGAGTGCGCATGGTTGTGTGGCCAAGGTGCATATGCATTCACGGATCCCGGAAGGCGCGAGATTTGGTCTTGTCATGGATGTATGCGCTGCGAGGACACTGTGGACAGTTGTTGCGCAGGTTACATGGGCGCTATGGGCACGTATGTGATCAGTGTGCGGTCTCAGTGACGCGCTGCACGTCTGCTTCCGCTCCGTCCTCGTGCTATCAAGACGAGGTCTAGATCACCTAGTCAACGGTCAACAAACACCGTATACGGAAGCATCTGCGGAAGCACTTCATCATAGCTTGTTCGAACACCGGGCAGGGACAGTGACTGTTTATGGTCAACATGACGTCGCGTTCGAATATGAACCTGCATCACCCAGCGCAGTGAGAACATGCCGATGCAGTCGAACGACCTCGAACACTGAGCTAGGAGAAATGTATAGAACAAGCCCTCTACGTCGTGGACAGCTGACTCTGGTCGAGAACGGACTACAGACCATGGCGTAGTGTCGGACATACAGCTGTAGACGCCGAAGAAGGCACGACGGTCGGACGGTGATATGAGCAGCTGGATCGTGCGCGCTTCGTACTTGAATTACGCGCTTCTGTGTGAGCAAGTGAGTGCGACGCATACGGTGCGATGCGAGGCTAGAACGTAACGCACCCACGGACTGCTATGGAGTAGAGCTGTATGAATGAAGGGCGAGACTTGCAGAGCCGCCGTGATTGACACGGTCGGCGAGAGAGAGAGGTACATTGCGGGTGTGAGTGACAATACGGCGTCGCTCATGACCTGCGCCACTGGACTCTCCGTTGTCAGGCCGCAGGGTGACGACGCCAGAGATAAAAGACCGAGGCAGATAGCCGAAGGTTGTAGTAGCAACGAGCTGCACAACAAGTGGCCGAGGTACCTTGCCGTATCACGAGTCTCAGTGCCACAAAACCGAATGCAGGACAAGGTTGCAAGGTTGTGCATCACGCTTGGCAAGGAAGACAAAAGAGAAGGCCACATCTCTCGAGTTCTAGACTTCGAGAAGCGTACTGTCAACAGTGACAAGTGAAGAGAACAAGAAAGCTGGGCGTACGCGGTCTCAGCGCCACAAGCCGTTCAATAAGCCTTGAACAACAGCCCCATCATTCAACCTCGCGTATGGAGACAACAAGGCAACAATACCAATACCAAACAAAAAGTAAACTCTACGCCTGCGCTAGCGCTAGCCAACTCAACCACTCAAAATACTGCGAGCCTCGAGGCGAGACGAGCCATCCACCTTCCTCTCTTTGAGCCAAACCCAATCTAACAAAAAAAAACTTCAGCTCTCCGCTTGCGTACGTATTAACTGACGCGGGGCGCGCGTACCTGCAATGTCTCGAGACGCCAAAGCGCCAGCAAGGCAAGCTAGAAGATGCAATGAATACGACAAGGTGAATATTAGGCGGGCAACGGTCAAGTCGACCGCGGGGCAAGCGCGCTCCGACGCTTTGACCCCCGCCTCCCTCAGCGCGGACTTCAAGCGGCACACCCGAGCGCCAGCCCGAGGATCGCCGCCGCCCTGCGCCGCCGCTCGGCTTCGGTGTGGATGCACAAGAGACCAACTGTATACATGTGCAGGTCCCCGCCGACGCCACAGCCGCTCGTTCGCCCGACTCGCAGCTTCTGCTCCCTGCTCTACAAATCGAGCTTTAGCGTTAGCGTAACGCTATACCAGAGACCGGTTGGAGACCGGCCGAAGAAGAGCGAAGGCGAAGGACGGCCAGTATACAGTCACGGAGTAACGCAGGCGATAGGTCAACGCCGAACGCCATCGACGTCTGCGGCTGGGGGTGTCCTTCCTCTTCGCGACCGTCTCGGTTCCGCTCGTCGCAGCAAAGCAACGACGCATCCCGACAGGGCAGGGCGCACAAATGTACAATGCCTGCCAATCAGCCTCGTCAAACATACCAGTGCAGAAAGATCGCCGTTGCTGCGAGCGACGTCGCTTATTACGTTCGGGTCGATGCAGACTCAATAGGATCAACCAGGGATATAATCTACAAATGTCCGCTCGTGCGCCCTGTTTAAGATTTTGAGATTGCGTTGGGCATTGGTCCGGGGCTCGTGGAAGATAGGGTTGGACGCGTCGTCGGGGAGGGCGGCGGGAGATGGGTCGGAGCGGGTGCTTTGCGCGCAGTTATCGTCTTCAGAGCAAGGTCAAATGTGTCCTCAGCGCTTCAACCAAGCTTCAGCAGTATACAAATGGCATATAGAGTACTCGATAGCTGAGCCAATACAAACAGAAAAAAGCGCGTAACTTATCCCGGTCGATCCTTGTAGGCGGGATGATCGTCCATCTCAATTGAGGGCGGGCAGATAGCACTGCGTCTCTTGCGATCGAGAGGGCCTCGACAAGGTACAGGAGCGATTATGCGAGCGTCGGGAGTGTTTGAGGGTGCATGTTCAAGCTTTCGAGCACCAGCTTCAGGAGACGATGGGCAGAGCGGGTAGTAAGAGGCTCAGCGGGTGATAGTGCGATGCGGTACGCGGTGTCGGCAAGAGCCTCTGTATATGCGCTGGTGCACGAACAGGATAAGGAGACCTAAGGAGACATCGACGTGCAGTGGGACGGAAGGAGTACGATATACCTACACCCACAACTACGTCCTATGATATCAGCTCCCGGGACCAAAACCCGTATCTGCTTTCAAACCTTTGTAGATCCCCATAGGTCCACCTCCACCTCCTTATCCACCTCGGCAAATCCCCAGTTCAATTCCTAATCAACCCTCAACCCATCCGCGCCCGATCACTTTACGTCGACACGCGCAACCGAAGAAGCACATGGTAGCCGGCGGTCCAGAGCATGATGCGCGAACGGTCCACGATGATGGATGCTCCCTCCCAAAACGTCAACGAGCGCTCTTCTCACCCATTTGCAAAAAATGGGCAAGTGGCCTAGCTGATCTGGGTATTATGTATGATGTAGTCGGCAGAAGCTCACCGCCGACGTCGGTTCAGCGTCAAAGGTATCTGAAAGGGTATAGCGTCTGCGCGGTGACGTTTTGTCACGTCAATACAATACGGGATACCCGCGATCGTCCATTCGGTTACTGGACCGAGCAGAGCAGCGCCATTCGCTGCCGAAAACCGCAGGCAAAGACAAGACACACGAGAGCGCAGAAGATCACAAGCAAGATGGATAGATGGTAATAGATGCGTTTCATTCATTCATTGTCAGATGCGTTGCGTGCGTAGTCCAGAGATGCGTATGTTCGTACTCGTACAAGGTATGGCAAAGACGTGCAAGAGATGATAGTCATAGCGGGTGGCGGGGGCAGTGGGTAGAGGGCGTATCGCGCGGGATCCTCAAGAGGGTAAAGGACACAAACAAGAACAAGAGAAAAAAAGAAAATCGAGAGCGAGAGTGAAGGGTCCTATGGAGGGAGGCCCGGATGGGGGAGATAGTAGGTAGGTATAAGAACGACGAGAGCAGATGACAGCGATGTGCGCGATTGGATAACGAGGCGGAGGGGTAGTGTAGGAGGATGCAGCGGCGAGTAGGTAGGGTGGGGATAAGGTATGCGCGCGAGGTATTAGTACATATCCTATACGACACCGGAACAGATAGAGAAGAACGTGGAAAGCTATGCACAAGAGAAAGAAAATAGAGGTAGAGCGGGATCCAGGCGATTGTCGTGGGCGATGGTGGTGGTGATACATATGGTACAGCGCAGAGCGCGCTTTTGAGCATGCGTGGCGGGCAGTGCGGTTCGGTGCGTGGCCGTCGCGCGATCCATTAGGGCCGGGCTAGCGTGGGGCGTGCGTTGCGGGGATAGATGCGACCAGAGAGAAGAGAGGAACGAAATAAACACCGAGCTTGGAGTGGATCATGCGACGGCGAGGTATCGAGTGGTAGGGTATTGCGATGCGGCTCAGACCGGATATACGCGAGCGAGATGTGGAAAGCAAAAGCGCGAGCTCAGACGCGCGCCGAAAGCGTAGGAGTGGCAGCAGACGCAGGCGATGCGGTGGGCTTGCCGGGGAAGAGGAAGAGGCGCTTGAGCGTCGAGGGCTCGGCCTTCATCGGCATGACCTCGTACGTGAGCATGTGGTCGTATGACCATGAGCGCGCTGGACAACGGGCGTCAGTTTGAGCTCTCGACGAATGAAGTCATGGGTAAAACTCACTCTCGACTGTCGGGCGCTTCGTCGGTGTTGTCTTTGATGTCGTCGACTGCTGCTCGTGCTCCTCCTCGCTCTCTACCGAGACGCTAAGGTCAGAGCCGTAGCGGCTGAGGGGCGAGCGCACGAGGCTGCGCTGCGACGACGAGCGCCAGCTGCTGGAGCCGGTGCTGGCCACGCTTGCAGGGCTGCGTACAGTCAGAGTGACGTCGGGTACGAGCAGCTGACCCTCTGCGCCCTTCTTGACGAGCGAGCGCGAGCGGGTGCTGGTGGGGAGCGACTGGGAGCCACTCGAGAGCGAAGTGCGGCTGTCTGTCCTCCTTGCGAAGGAGAGCGGGTACTGTGCGACGTCGCTGGTTGTGTTGGCGCGGGTGGGGAGGTTGCCGGCGGTAGGCGTCTGAAGCGGATCTGATGAGACTGTGCTGTAGACGCCGCCGGTGGAGCGGTGGGGCGAGGCGGCAAATGAACCGTAGGCGCGCGGCCTCTCTTCGGGCTTCTTCATCCCGCGAATCTCCGTGTCCTTGGGCGACATCGAGTACACCGACGCACGCCAGGCATCGGAACCGTCCGTCCAGCCGGGAATGGGCTCGCGTGCCCGTGATGGCGCAGGCGCAGAATGGCGCAGATGCGACTTTGATGGTTGTTGTGGTGGTGGGGTGGTCAGCGCGTCCTTGATGCGCTCAGCGGCCATCATCACCCCGCTCGTGTACGTCTCTTCCAACGAAGACGTCACCTCAGCAGCCTCCGCGGCATCCTCCTGCTCCTGCTGCACTACCGCGGCGGGGCGGGCCGGCAATGGCGACCAGTCGTACATCTTGGCGAGTGCAGCGACCGACGGCGAGACGGATTCCCAGCTGATGTAGTCGGGTACATGAAGACCATCGTGAGCGTCGGGCGAGGACGAAGCCTCGGATGAGGAAGAGGACGACTCGTCGGAAGATCCCGCGAGAGAATTGTGGGGCGCGGCCGGGAGAGGAGGCGAGGCGCGGAGGTCTCGGAGAGGGTTAAAGTCGGCCGAGATGGCCGCGTGACGCTCCTCGAGGTCGGCCAGGCGGCACTCGTCGCTGCAGTAGAGCGGCGTCGGGCCCTGGTCGATGACGGTCCGGTGCTTGACAGGCGTCGGCTGCGCTGCGGGTTCTGCCGGCTTCTTCGTGGCGGTGGCGAGCGTGCCGTTGGCCTTGACACGGCCGGTACCGCGAGCGAGGCCGCCGCGAGCACGGATGGTGCCCTGCTTAGAGCGAGTTTTGACGAGGGCCTTTTCCGCTGAAGAAAATGTGAGTTTAAATAATAATAAAATGATTGTTGATTGAACTCGACGCACGAGAGGCAGACGTCGGTGATGGCGGCGGAACTGAAGGCGGTTGCTGGTCTGGTACGGATGTAGGAGCAGAGTATACTGGGACCTGATGGCGCTTTGGGAGGATGTAGCGCGAGCAGCTTGCACAGTACGAGTCGTCCATGCTGATGGGCGGGTATTCGAGGACCGCACCCAATTCCGCGCCCGGCTGTTTATAACTGGAATCATCCCTGCTCCAGACTTTCGCGCGTGTCCGTGCCTTGGACTCCCCACAGCACGGCGCGGCTAATCCCACAGATCTCAGATCCCATCGCCCCAATCTTCGCCTCGCTCATCTCGCCTCGCCGCGTGTCATGCTCTGTCCCACCGCCCTCCCCGTCCCCGCACCTCTCTCCGTCCATCCCCCTTTGTCCTTTCCTTCACCCTGCAGAGCCACTGAACATACATACCTGCCTGGCCGGGTCTCTCTGTAAACAACATGTTCCGCAGAAAATTATTAACGTCATCCCACCTACAATCTGGCCCCGCGGGCCCTGCGCCCAATCGATATCGAGGGCCCTCCTCGGCGTTCTCCGTCCTCCCGTCCGGCCCGCCGCTCAACAGTCCATATGATTCTTCTCACCGCTGTCCCCTTCCCGCATGCGAGCCCATCCCAACCGTGCCTTTCCTCACGTCGCCTGTCTTTCCCCGCGGCCTCTGTACAATGTTTTGAAGATGAAGAAAATCATCCTGAACTCTGTGCAATGTGATTGTCTGAACTCTACGGTTGCCCTTTCTCCGAGCTTGTCCCGCAGCTATGAGACATCTTGCCCTAGCTCGTAACCGGCAACTACTCGGACTGACTTTGTATATCCCTGTATATACCTCGTGCGTATCTTGTACGAGCGCATCAAACCGACCATCGTCCGCGCTTTATTTCCTCCGACGACCTAAACTCTGTCGGCGGATCCGAGCGCGACAGCAACGAGCGCATTGACAACAATCCAGGAGGTTTATTGACGTCCGTCGCGCTGTGCCTCATGCCGTGTGTGGCCCAGAACGACCATGAACATTGGCTCGATCCTTTGTCCCTGTCCGACGTCAGGAAAACCACGATTGTGTCTCAAGTTACATTGACCAGGTCGTGTGCCCTGTCTCGCAACGTCCATATGCGGTTTCTCAAATACGGGCAACGTAGCTGCGGAAGCATATATTTCCGTGAACCAATGGGCTTCTCTTGCGCGGGCACAGCGCGCAGCGGTTGCGAAGCCGTCCCGCTTAGCTCGGGGTTTACGGCCACGGCGAACAGTGAACACAGCTGGGTTCTTTGCGATGTTCGGCGTCGGGACGCATACAAGCAGCTCCATTATACGGTGAGGAATAGGCCGTCGGGATGTGCGGATTGTATACAGCCACGCCAGTCATCGGCGCATACAGCCACAACTTTCGCCGTTCATTCGCGCTCAGGCTCGGACCTTCGGACTGGGCCTCTACATACAACGCCGTGACTTCCTCAATGATACTTGAGAGCTGCGTTCTCACAACCCTGACATTCTTTCATTCGGTCGACGTAAAACGGCGACGTCGTCCTTCACACCAAGACCACCCAAGAGCGAAGAACGGCGATTTCTCGAGCGCGATGACGCCGACAACTAATCTTACCTCCGCAATCAGCTTACAATGCACTCTTCGTACTTACGAGGATCTTGCCCAGGTAGCACAGCCTTGACCTTGCCGCGGGGGAACATTGAATACCCCACACCACCCTGGCCGTACCGTACGCATATGTACAACCCTTGGCGCGTCAACGAAGACAAAGTAAAAGTGCTTCTACGACTTCTCGAAGTTCGTCCTATGGACAAACAAGTCAACTTGACCGTCCGCCTCGGGCGTCTCTCACACCCTCGGCATCTTCTATCTTCATGAACTTCAATCCTCGGCGGCTTCTTCGGAGCCCTCGCGGACCGCCGGGAGTACGTTGTTTATCCCGCGCACATATGCTACTGGTCGGCCGGCGTTCTTGGGCTCTATGGATCTATGGTTGGAAGTCAAGGCCAAGGTTTGAAGTGGTAATCAGGCGGGCCGTACGATACCGTTGAGCAACCGAGGTTCACCCATCCGACTATCTACCCTTCACCCTCGTCTTTCTGTACGTGCCGCATTCTACCCGCTATCTTCAAAGCAGCATTATTGAGATGTTAACATTCAGGTGCTTGACAACGTTTGCTTCCCTGCACATTCGTGCGTTCGCATATTCACTCTGCCCGTCCGGACGTCCGCGATATACGGCGCGCGCAACCCTGCGTCCGAGTGCGCATGCGCACGATGGACCGGATACTCCCATTCGTCTACATGCACTCATTTTCTCGCGCCCCTTCCGACCTTCCGAGCCGCGCCGCAAGTGTATATGGTACGCGACTACGACTACGGCATCGGCCGGGCCCACCAGTACTAGTGGCCACCCGGCCTGTGACTCGAACTAGTACTGTGAAGAAGTCTGTCAACAGCAATTCCGCCTGCCCGAGCGGAGCGGTGGGTCCAGGTTCGCAGTAGGTGCCAGCTCCGAGATGCCAGTGCATGTACTTATTCCGGGCGCCGCTACAACTTCCACTTTGCTCCGAAGACTGTCAAAGCCACGCAAGGTTTCCGATGGCTGTAATAATCCCAGAGGACCGAACACCTTCGCGAAGCATCTCATCGCGCGACGTTCCGCCCACGGTCGGGATGTATCTTCCGCGCGCAAGTATCTATACAGTACTCATCTCGCTCGGTCGCGCTTCGTTCAAACGGCGGAGCGGGACGCTCATGATCCCAGAGCGCTTCGTGGAAGCTTAAGGCGGATAGGTAGCCCTCAGCCCCGAAAGGTATACCTATACTTACATGCACATACACAGATAGCGGCGTCCGCCGAGTACGCCTGTTCACTTTGTATTGCGTTCGGCGCGCCTATCGCACTTATCGCGCGCCCTCGGTCGCGGTGAAGTTAGAAGGCGCATATATCTAGGTCGAACGTGCATACAACTATCCTACTCGGGTGCAAGCGCACCCCCGGACGGATCCCGCTCGGGCTTGAGCACACTGGCATCCACACTCGTGACCACCCTCTGCTGCATTCCAATGCTGTGAGCGGCCCGCGACTGTACAGCAGATGCCATGGCACGCGGGCGCCGCTGTGGCACTAGCATGTTCATGCACTATCTCTCAGTCTGATATCGAGTTCTAGGATAGCCCGGACATAGCGACGGACACTCCGAACAACTTCGCGAACTCAAGAGTTGATGGTTCTTCTCCTCGGTGGCTCTGGTTGAGATACGGTTTGCAAGGGGTAAGTTCGTTAGGTGTACACAGTGCCTGCGCATACACTGATACGATGCGACTCTTAGCTGCTAGTACGGCTGCTGCTGCACGTTGTCTGCTCCGTGAGAAGTGCGGCATAGTGTGGCGTCCCGAAGTTGCGCTTCCCGCTCAACGTTCATCACAATCGGCCAACTTCTCCGCCACCGCTTCTCGCCAGTAACCCGACGATCTTCCAGCCAAACTCAACTTGAAGCTTGATTACCTTGATTACAGACTCTCTCACTCGATCGCTACCGCTGCCTCAACCTTGCAGCCTCTCAGGCGGCGGAAGTCGGTAGATCCGCGCATTTCTTGACTCGGCCGACGTTTATGATGGCCTACGATAGCGCGCCCTCTACGCCCCAATTCGGCGCGCACGTACAAGTTATCGGCCTCGCGCGCTACTCTCAGGCCTCAATCCATGTAATCACCACGCAGGCGTCCAGTCCATACTTAATCTACACGCGCGGCGCAGGGCGCAACGCGCGCGCGGCATGCCAGCTCAGGACTCCCGTTCCGGACAAATACACGTTTTCCGGTAGATGTCACCGATTACTCTTTCTCTGCTCTCGTTGCCACTGCGTGGTTCTCTCGTGCCACCTGCGTGGATTGAAATACGTCCTGCGTGTTGTTCATGTCGGTCTTCCGTGTCGTCCTGGTTGTCGTAGATGCCCGCGTAATGCATCCATAAGCTTTCATCTACGCCCATGAATGACGTCCGTTGAGCCCGCTGAGCCCTCGTTGCCCATTGTTCCTTTCAGATGATCGAGCCAGCTGGCATCGATGTACAGGGATACCGGGCCTGTCGAGCGATCCGTCTCGCCTCGTGTACCGCCTGCGCGGGAACACAAAGGTCCTGCCTGTAACGGCTGACTTTAATCTAGGAGTTAAGTTCAGGACTATCGCGTTGCTATCCGACTACGCACCCTTTGTTGATCGTATATGGGCGCGGAGGCCCTTTGTACTTTCCTGTACTGGGCTAAGAGTTCCCCTTGTCTCCTCGACATCCCTGCACAATGGCTTTGCGCGAGAACGTGCTAGCGCCACGATGGAGGCCCTGCGTATACATTTGGATGCTCCATCATCGCCTTTGTCCTCCTCCAAGCAATAGTCCAACTGGCTTCATACGAAAGCGAGATGGTCTGTATCAGTACAGGTTGATTCATCTCGCCTTTGATTTGACAGAACTGTACTGGGTGAGCTGGTACGTGGACCTGGATGTGCGCCGAGCACGGATCCGCGTCCGCGCAGCTGACCACCGACGCCCCGTTTGTAGATCAACCCCTCGGATGTTCTCCGGTACGCAAGATACTCGAACATGATTGAACGGATCGTATAGATCGTCGCCATTGATGTGCAGCACAAGCACATCCGCAAATCGTTCCTACCCTTCCATCTAGAAATCACAGATCGCACTACCGCGTTGCTTTCAGGTGCTTTCAACAAACAGCCACGCGCCGCATCTCTATCAACTGCCTCGTACCGACATCACGCTTCATATCCGTACCGTGCTGCCCATTGTCCACTAATCACAAGCTGAAGCAGATGCGATTAGTACTGTCTACGCCGGGGATGAACAGACTTTCAGCGGGGTACTGCGCCGAGGTGGATCGCTATTCCGAGCTATGCTGCGCGCAGAGCTGGACGGAGTACCGAGGTGAGCTCCAGTCGCTGTTCCGTACATGAATGCGCTCTGACGTTTGAGTCTGTACTCCAGAAGGCATGAGTGCACCGACTACTTTGCTTATTCCTCGCGATGGTATGTACTGACGCACACATACTAGATGAGCGTATCTTCGGGCTATGAAGATCGAGATGCGCGAGCCCCACCCGGCGGTGCGCAATTACCGAGTGCACATGGAAGATGAAGAATGCATGCAGGAGGAGATGAACCGTGCATACCAAGCCAGCTCGACACTACGCGTAAGAGCGGCGTCGGCTCCTCCATGCCCGCGCACCATTCCTTTCATGTTCCACCGCCGCGCACCTCTGTCCGAAGCCGCGTATATGCACCGAGCATGATACGGACGGGTACCGCGTAACCGCAAGCGCTGTGCGCCTGCGCCCAAAGACAGCATGTACGCGTATTCCATTGAGCATGTATGCACTGTCTGCCCGTACAGGAGCGGCAGAAGTAGTAGCACGGGATTGACGAATCTCTACATCTTCGGCAGTGCATACACACTGGTTGCGCCACTCGGCACATTATCCCTTCATCTCGCCTATGGTTTCGTTGGTCAGCCTGGCCCGAGGCTGTACCGCCTGCTCTTGACCGCGCGTAGCGTCACGCGACGCAAGTGTCCGATAACGGTGCATTATGTGGTTGAACGGAATAACAGGAGGATGAGGACGAGCGGAAGCAGAGCTGCGCATTGTACCTCGGAAGCGTGGACCCATAGAGCAATATGCCTCCGCGTGAGCCACACCTTGGCTGCGTCACCGACAAACCCGGATGCCTCCGCATTCTGAACCAAACCTCCTGTGCAGACCTGGGCAGCTCTCCTTATTCTTCGTAGCTGCTTCTACGACCCTCTTGTCTCAAGCTCTTTGCGTCGCATCGCGTCGAGGCATTCAGAACTGGAAATAAAGCTATCACAGTCCCGAGTAGCTTGCGATTTTATGTCGCTCCATGAATTCCCCGTGGGGTTCGATACGTTTGCGCGTGATTCCCGAGTCGTATCTTCTGGATGGGGCACTCTCTTCCCGTGCCTCAAGCTCGCACATGTATACTCGAAGATACGTGCTTGTTGCATGGACCTACAGCACAAACCGTAGTAAATGCGCAAAGCGACTTTCCTTCCTCCTCGTTCCCCGCAATCTGTCTATCGGTCCCGAGAAGTGCTTCCAAGCTCCTACATCCAAATAATCCAAGTTAGCCGGATGCCGGAGGGCGCAGGCGCGGTCAAGTGGGGCTTTTGAGCCACACATCCTCATGGAGCGCCCCCAGTAACTCATAAAGAAGCTATTTATTCTCTTCAGATTCTCCAACGGCGCGCGCTAAAGCTTCTGGCACTCCGGCAAATAAGCTACAGGCTAGAACTTGCGCCCACCTCGAATTTACACATCCCTTTTCTTTTCGGATGAGCTGGAGCAAAAGATACATGTACGCACCAACGTCCGTTTGCCACGAGGCGAGATGGACGGCAGAGCGAATCACTGCCAATCAGCCATGATTGGCCCAGGCGGTCCGCGCGGCCCGCCCCGCATGCTCTCCGAACTCAGGCAGCGGTAACGGTTTCCCACCCGCTCTCACCTGCCCTGCGCGCATTGGTAAGATGCGCGCTCTGGTGTACGCGCTTGTATGGGACAAGCAGTATCTGCGTAATGATTGTGATGGATCTTCCAGCCTCTAGGCTTTGAGGTACGCAGCGAGCACGGCGAGGTCATCGATGTGTCCACGGCGCACTGCGCGATCGCAGAGGCTGCAGCACTGATCTTGCTGCTTGCTATTGGACTACACGGGTCTCCTTTTCTTCCGACACTCTCTCGAGCCCACGATCGCTCTTCCACGCTCTTTGCAAAGTGTACGTGTGCGCCTGTGCGTGTTGTGGGCGCGCATGACTGTCCCTTGCTACATGACCGCGCGAATTCGTCGGTGCGCGTTCACATATGGGGTTATTCTCGGCATAGTGAGAGTCATCCAATGGCCCGCCTTCGTCGAGGCGCTCGTCTGTGCTGTGCTCGGAATATCCTTGGAACCAGCTCTAGAAAGGACATTGCTATCTCAGAGGCCGACGCACTTGAACGCGGGCCCGCTCTTACTTCATGGGGTCCACAGTGACTTCTGTCAATCCGCGGACATGATCTCCGAACATTATAGCCTGCACTATCCGCCGCAAAACCCCATGGACCTCCCGCGAAGGCGCGCGGGCTCAGGAATAGCCCGCCCGGCTTCGTCTTCGTGAAGGTCGGCCATCAGCTCGCGACCAATCCCACCTCCTCAGCATACAGTTTTGAGCGCGCTGGAGACCGTGATGCGTTGGTGTCGCTGATGTGACGGCAGAGCGCAGGGCTTCTAGCATGCCTGGTTGATCCAAGGTGCCGAACTTCTCCTACTCAATCAACATTCGCTGACTTCTATTGCTAGTAAACGGCATAATGCCACGAGAGCTGTAAAGTCCGTGACGACGCCTTACGATGCTTTGTGGAAGGGCCAGTCACATCCCCGGTCAGGAGGCTCGCGCGAGATTGAAATATTCCGTACTGGCTGCAACGCCTGACGTGCTTAAATTTGCCCGGTGAAAGCGAGTGTGGCATATTGTGGTGCAGCATTTGCGTGCAATTTGCTGGGGTCACGATGCCGCGAGGGTATGAGGCGAGATGAGCTCCAACATGTAGGTTTGTAGCACATGCGAATGCGACTGTAGGCCGCGTGCATGTTTCAGCTACTTCAAATGCTTATTGCTGAATGTTTATGCCATGTAACCATTTGAACTTGCCGCGCGCAATTGCCTCTGAAGCAGATCCTATAGGCCGCGAACACTCACACCCCCATCGGACAAAGACAGGATCTCTGCGCCCGCTGCCTTTACCCCGCATGCGCGTTCTCGAACACAGGACTGGTACGTGCGGTAGTTGGTCGCGTGCGCGCTCGAATAGTACAGCCCATCTCATCTCGCTCGCCACATTCAGGTAAGCAACATCACCGCTGCCTCTTTCCCCGCACTGGTCATGCACTGTTGCCCCGCATCCGTGTATGCGCGTTACCCCGCAATCCGCGGCCATCCCGATATGTTGTGTCAGCGTATGATGCTCTGTTTGTTGCCCGTCGCACATCTTCCCGACCCCGGATTGACGGCGTTGCGTACGTTGCATGATGAACAATCGCGTCTTGTGCCCACTGTTGGTGTAATACGGTGATGTCGTCCTGTCCGGTGCTGTTCAGTGGGAACATCCGTCCTCAGACTGGCCGTCTAGTGTCCGCGGCAATACTTGCTTCCGCGGGATGACCTGTCAGTGCCATTGCGCGTCATGGGATAATGTTCAAGTCAGTGAGTTATTAACAGTGATTGGTACTGTTTCTAGAGTTCAAGCTACGTCGACAAAAGCTGCGCGGCGGCGACGACCTTGAAGATAGTTATGCACCAGACATGTAGCCGTTGAAGACAGGAAGATAACGAGGCAGGCGATGCTTGCGTCCAAGTACACGGTCGCCGATTAAAGATCTCGACAAAGCCTCGATGTTCCGTTGTGTGGCTACCGCATAGTCTAGACTTGCTTTCATTCTAGGGTCGTAGCGCTGACGCACGGAACAGCACTCAACTGGAGAAGGGAAGCTCTTTCCCGTCTGCTGATCTGTGTACTCTTCCCAATGGCATCCCAATGTAGCCTTTATGGGTATGTTCGAACATGTCGGCGTCGGAGGCGCAATGTCTGCGGCGGCTTCTGTGGCTGCGGCGTGCCAATCTACCGCCGGTACATGTTCATGTGGCGAGCGATACAACTCAGGTCGAACAATGTGTCTGCATCTGTGTTGTTACCCCACGCCGTCGGCCTTGTGGACAGCCTATCTGCTCGCCAGACCTGAATAGACCTGCCCTGGCTTCGCATGAACTGTTCAAATGACGCATCTGTAGGTCCAGGGGGCGGGGAAGATGCGGCTACGCGATGCAGGCCTGACAAGTGAACACCCGTATCTGTTTTCGAGTTTATTCGAGGGAGAGAGTTAAGGCACGGCTGCTGTTCTACATCTTGCTCGCCCAAAGCCGAGAGATTTCTGGCTGAGCCAACATGCGGCGAGACGATGTCAAGCAGAGTAGGCGTCTGCATCTGACACAACGAACGGGGAAACGAAGGCGAAGGATTAGGTCAATTCCCGGCATTCAAATCCAGCGATGGGACCAGCTGACCACTCTTTTGAACCCCGAAGCTCATCGTATGTCGATCATCGACGTCTTTGCTATCGTTCTCGACACGGGTGCGCATCCTTTCGGAACCGCACCAACGACAGTTGCCCGTTTGCTTTGCATGTCAAGTAGGCTCTGCCAAGGCTCTGCAGCCAAAGCAGCCGGCGGCATCGACGCACAGATTCTTGAAGCATTGATTCGCATTTATTCGATTTACTCAACCCAAGTCCAACACACAAGGCGAAACCGGAATGAACGTTGTGGCAAACTTCCAGCAACTGGCGTGCCCCGTCCATCTGACTGCCCGTTGTAAAACATTGGTAGGGTCCCGTGTGCAGTGGAACCCTCACAGGAGGTATGCGGAAACATGTAGCAAAATGCATTTTGTCCCCTCAATGTTAGCACGTCGCTGAGAATGGAGAAGCCTTGCGCAAACAGAGGTGCCCTCAATTGTGTTCCTAAGTAAATCAGTCTAGGCCTTACGCTGCTATCAGGCAGCCGATGCTCAGATTCCTGCATCGGCCCTAACCAGCGAATCGTGCATTGCATTGCTTCTCAGGCATCGATAATCTTCGTGATACAGTACACGCGTAGCAGGGTGCCTGAAGTAGACGCTAGATCCGACCACAAAAATGCTAGTGCGGCCGGTCAATAAAGTACCGCAGCTTTGCGAGAAAGACACCGGCTATCCAGGACCGATGCCCACTGGATCGACAGCTTTGGCCGAGGGCTTGCAGGGTAAGCAATGCGCCACATGATGGATTGCAGAAAGCCGGTAAGATACCGTACTTCTAGTCTTCGGCGACTTACGATTGAGGCAGGATGCCGGCCGGTATACAAGCCGATCAGTAGGCTGCTTCGACGAATCAGCAACTCGCCTCGCCCTCGGGGCGCGATGGGTATACATCGCTCTGGAGACGTGCGCTAAGAGCCGCCGTAGGCTCGGCACGAGGATCAGGCTAACTCGATGCCCTCAGTGCTCACAAGTCACCGCATCCAGCAGCGTTCGCAATAAACATGATATAACCCTAAAACCCGAGGTATACGGTGCGTGCTGCTGGATCGCGAAGCCTCAACATAAAAGTTATATGTCCACGTACGAAGCTAGCAGCATAACAAATGCTGCACAAATATCATCTGCCGATCTCAGAACGACCCAAGCGGTTAGTACTAGTAGGTTCAACCTTGATATCGGCGGTCTTGTGCGCTGTGAGCCGATGACCAAAAACGGGCCGAGCAAGCCAGCTCGAGCAAACCTGTTGAAGGGCTCAATCGGTTCGGTCACGTCTATGTATCAGGGCGCATATGAGCTTGGGAAGCCCTCGGGCTCATGCGCAGAGAAGTCGGGCGGCTGTGTGATCATGGTCCAAGACAAGACGAAGACGCGCTTTCGACGAACGCTGTCCGTTGGCGCTGGCAGCGATCCAAAGCGCTCGGCGCTCGGACGTAGCCGCGCGACGAACCTGCTCAGAACGACCACCATCTTGCATCTGGCCCAGTTTCTTAGTTGTGAACAGAGATCTGCACCTGCCACATCATATCGTTACAGTGTGGTGCGGGAGGCCACAGTAAGAATGCAAGGTCTCAACCGCGACCAGGATATTGGCGCGGTACAGTAAGTTCATTCCTCGCCGAGACTGGAAGCTGTATCATGCAATGCTATGTGCAACTCGCTGACGTCCAGAATAGAGAGACGTGGGAGGCACTTATACGTTCTCGCTTCGAGGGCGCTAGTCTGGAGAAGGATACTCGCGCGCTCGCCGTAGAGCGAGAATTGGCGGCGTTGAAGGCAGGGCTTGTGCTGGCGCAACGTCTTCGGAACGCCGCGGTCTTCGCGTCTTGCGCTCTCCCAGCCGAGCTCTTGTCTTTGATATTTCTACATCTGCGAGATAACTGGCTACCGGAGCAGCAAGAAACACCAGAAGATGCTTGGGAGTTGACCTTGGGCTGGATGACGGTTCTGTTAACTCTTCGAGTGAGTCCTATCCAGCCTGCGCTGTCAACCCGGCAGGCTGGTCGACAGCCTTGCAATGCGTCCAGCAAGTTTCTTTAATCTCTCGGACTCGGCGAAAGCTTTGAAAGTGAAAGAAGATGGACAAAGCTACAGCCATCACCGCATCCGCCAGCGTCCTCGACTTTCTCGAATGGCGTGAGGTGAGCGCCGTGACCCTACATATTCACGTATATGTGACTTAAGCTGTCTAGACTGCTGTCAACACTCCTGCCTTGTGAACTCTCATCCCGTGCTCAGCGCTGTGCCCATCCTACATTCTTGTATTCCTCACACGCTCGCGCAACCTTCCCCTCATACTCGAATTCACAACATACGCAGCATCATTATCGAAAATGTCCTCGTGGTGTTGGTTCAACCCTGCTATATTGAGTCGCGCCGAATCCATCCAGTACAGAGAGGCAGCCTCGCCGGATGACGATAACTTATCCCAATGGCAGCTCCTTTTCCAGCACACGACGCCCTTGCTCAAATCACTGGATCTTGAGCTTTCTATCGAGCTGGACGACCGGATCATAGACTCAGAGATGTTTCGACCACCGCCTAATCAACCTCACACCCTCACCCGACTGCGTCTAATCGACTGCTTTCTCTTGCCCAATTCCCCGCTACTGTCATCCAGTTTAACACATTTGATCCTCGAGTCGTCAGAACCATCGTCCCAATTTGCATTCCCGGATCTCACCTTGTTGCCAAATCTCCGGGAACTCCGACTGCTGGACATTTTCTCCGCTGCTCAATACGAGGCGTCTGAAATAAAGTTGCCATCCTGCTTCAAGCTCTTGCAGCTCGAATGCCAAACGCACACTAAGATCACCTCATGTTTTAATCTGGTTGCTCGTCTCAAGCTTCCACCTGATTCGACCGCGACGCTTGTAGCCATATATCCTTCTGATGATTCATCGGTTATTGACACTATGAAGGAGGCTCTCAAAGGCTTCTTTAACGACAGCCGGCGGCCGGTGTCCGAGCTACGCATCTTCGAGTCTGTGATTGACACTCTCCGCGGACAGAGGACGCAAACGGAATGGACGCTTTATCCGCCCGAGATGGGAGAGGCTCTAGCCGTTGATAGGATGCACGGAGCGCGCCACACCTTTTGCGTGGAACCAAAGACTACTGCGGTACTCTCCTGCATCTCGTTGACACATCTGAAGAGCGTCTGCCTCTCAGATTGGTCGCTTGAGACTACTGACGGCGTGTTCGACGCCGTGCTTTTTGAGCTCCAATACGCCACCCAGCTTAATCGCCTATCCCTCCAGTCGCCCTGGCAATGTGGAAAACTCCTACAAATGCTTGGAGAAGTCGACGATTCTCATACCGCTGACCCGGTTCACGCGCCAATTGCTCTTTTCCCCCAGCTCGAGGAGCTCATTCTTCATGATCAGGGAACCTTCCCAGTCGATGAAAGAAATAGACATATTATGATCAGTTGTTCAGCGACAGCGGTCTTGGTTTTTTTGGGGAGGCGGGCCAGACATGGCGCACCGTTGCGGAAGCTGTTAGTTGCGGAGTCGTTGAAGGATTGGGATGCTTGGTCCTTAGTTGAGAAACCCACTGCAGTCACTTTCTTCGAGCACGCTATCGAATCGTTATGGGACCCGAGTATCTAGACTCTGATCCAATACACATGATTTCAGGCGTATAGTCCGAAGTTCAACTCAAGGGCTACAACCACAGATTTGCGTGTACACATACAACCATTCTAATATACAATGTGGTACCATCATAACCTGCTCGGCATGGGCACGTCGTTGCATCCACGAAGGGCATCGTTTCTGTCAACCGACTGCCAGTGACGGCCGTTTTAGATCGGGCCGTTGCTTCAAGAATCAAACGGGCATCTGAAGGTGCAGAAGCTCAGAATAATGAATGAACAAAGAACGTTCCGAAGTAAAGAACGAATAGCACTACTATTTGACGAGTAATATACAGAGAACATGCGAGTTCTAGCCTGCGCTGACGTGTATACAGCAAGCTGCACTGTATGAACACGGCGTCAGCGCTTGTTAGATATAAGAGAGTGCCTTCGGGACCAACCGCGATTGTGTGGTCCCGCTGGGGCGCACTCATACAGCATTGCTCTTTGCCCCTGGGTAGTATGACTGTTGAGAGCCCTCGTATACTGTAACGTCGCCCTTCGAGTCGATGCGGTCGGATAGCTCGTGCGACTCCACGTCAATGTATACCTCTGGACGGACCGAGTTCGCGAAGGAGACTATCTGCCCTGGACCCTGTACACGTTGTTAGACTACCAGGCGTAAGCTGCAGAGGTACCAGTAGGACTTACTGCGCGGCCATTGTTATCAGACTTGCGCTGCGCGACCTGGTTCTCGGATGTCGACGTCATTCCGCCGCTGAGGCTCGAGCGAGCATTCAGTGATGATAAAAGACTGTTTGAGTACAGCTTCGCCAGCGGGAAGTTGAAGATGAGATGCCTGGGTTCAATGTAAGTCTATAGATCGTTTTCGTCCCGGGGTAGCGCAGAGAACTCACACGCCTGTAGGCTACAAAGAGACGTCAGAACAATGGAGAACTTGAGAATTGAAGGCTACTCACGATAGCGAGGAAGACTGCAAGGTCAACAATGGCCCACACGGAGGTAATGAGACCGGTTTGAACAGTCACTGACAATGTGGATGAGCAGACGTTAGGAAGCCCAATCCCTCGTATGACTTACGACGGATGATTTTCGACAACACGTCGTCGGTGCGTTGGAAACCGGTGCGATGCTTGCGCTACGTGCGCATTTAGCCATCGGATGCGAACGACACTATCTGGGTCGACGCTCACCAGATGGAATGTCAAGAATCCGGTGATAGTGACGTCAACCATCGCGCTCGTCACAAGCCAGACAATGACCGGAGCCTAACCATGATCTGTTAGGTTGGCAAGACATAGAGTGCAGAGCCTCGTACCTCGAACCTCTGGAACTCGAGCCAGTTGGGTACTATGCCAATGGCGATAGAAACAGCGACACCGCCAACTATGCGAAGTTATCAACCGTTGTGTATGTGCGCGAAAGATGCTACTGACGACCGGAGATGATTGAGCCCAAGATCAGGAGCGCGGCCACCCAGGTATTACCAGTAAGGACCTTGACGCGCCAGGCAAAGAATATTTGGACCATGCTTGCAATGAGTGACTTGAGGTCGGCGTTCAGTGACGACCAGTACGCGACATGGCGTATTGACTCACTCCCATAGCTGGATCTGCAACGTACTCTCAATATATGACAGCCTATCATCTTCAGACGATGACGTACCAGTGGCAAACACCCAGTTCGCTAGCGCGATAGCCTGTGGGTCATCTAAGAGGTGACTTGAGCATGTGCGCGCCGGATAGTGAACAGACGTCGGTACGCACTGTAATGGAGCACAAGCGCATCGTATATGTACACCACATCAAAGACAGAGTCTACGGATGAAGTAAGTCGGGATGGAGAGATGTGCTCGGGCGGAACAAACCGTACTCATCGTGTCGGCAACAAATATAACGAAGACCTGGGGTCTAGTTAGCGAAGTCGTGCATAGCAATCTATCAGCAGACACACCAACGCCTTCAGAATCCATCTATCCTGCTTGAACGTAGAGACATAGAAGAACGTCTGCGTGAGCGAAATGCCTATGGAAGCTCTCAGCGACAGTGCTCGATCAAGATGAAGGTGTCACGCACCGTATAGCAGGACGTTGAGGATGGTTCCGATGAGGATTGGTCCGTGGCTGCGTATATGGTGCTCAACGTAATGGAGACACCGCTTTGAATGGATCACGCACACAATGGGAACGACGCTCGGGGGTGCTGCTGCCATGGTAGTCGATACGCTCGATTCAGCTCACGGAGCGGGTGAGTAGGAGCGAAGACTGTGCGACGACCCTATGGAATGCAACGGTTGTCTAAATAGCGTCAGAGAATGACCCAGCAACTCGGAGCGCTGAGGAGTAAGGAAGTTAGGTTATATAGGGTCATCAAAGGAAGACTACACACTCTATAGAAGATGTTCTTCGCTTGATCTTCTCTTGAAACTTAAGGAAGGGCACAGCCCCAGTGTTTATAGTGAACGGTTCTACTCCAGTGCATCGACGGATACGTAGGCAAAGCCGATCGGATGGAGGAGATGAGAATAAGTACCTCTTACAAAAGGTGGTGAGCCAGGTGAGCAGATTCACGTATCGCTGTGGCATGCTTGTCAGCGGTCAGGTCACCCATATACGGGTGTATGGCAACCTGGGCATCAACGAAGCATCTTCGCTTACGACTCGCTGGCGAAGCGAACATCGTGGGCGTTCTTGCTCGTCGTGAAGGCCCCGTCAACTCAAGTACGCATGTGAACCTCCTCCACATGCCCGTCCGGCCATGCGGAACACCAACATGTCACTTAGCACACTGGTGGGAAAAATTGCCCGCAAAACGCCGTCCTGCAAGTTTTGCAAACGGGCTAAACTTGAAGCAGATATATAGAACGTTTGTGGCGCGCATACGCTAGCAACTTGTCATGACCCGTGTCACTGTGTGCCCATACCAGGTTATATTATGGCGCAGCAAGAAGCAGGGACTTGCCGGTTGCGCCGCCATTCACGAGGCAAACGAGACTGGGCTAGTAGCCGAGGGTTGAACACATTTCCAGATGTCGGCCGGCACACCCGTTGCGAACAAGTAGGCGCACAGGCCTGAACGAATGTATCCACCGGTGATACATACTTAAGCACCAAAATCTTTCCAAGACCCTTCTTTCTCTCCAAATCTTCACCCGGGCCCTTCGAAGAATGCAGCAAATTGCAAATTGCTCTGCGCATTCACCTGCTGATTTCGATGAGTGGGCTAGTTACAATGGAGTCTCGATTGCAAGAGTAGAAGACCCGGCAACCTCCGTGAACAGCGGGCGAAGTAGGTACAAGTTTACAACGTAGACGCCCTCGGACCGTTGAATTGACCGGGTCCGGAGTCGTCATCTCCATGGTCATAGACAGCAGTATACAGCTCTACTGACCTAGTTCTGTTTGCGAAAACAGCATAGTCTAGTCCATGCTTCGGGTCGTCAAGCGCACCTATCAGCAACTGTAGCCTGCCAGAGACAAACGACTCGGAGGATGGTAGAGGCCAGGATGTCGAGAAGCTGACAGCGAGATCCACCTCCAAAGACTACATACCTTCGTGTAGTGATGTTAAGCTATGTCACATCAGAGGCTGGTGGTAGTGTTTGAGAACGTTGAGACTGCTCTTCGTTGGGATTCGGCCCGGGATACTTCGGTTGGAAAAACGTGGCAACACGTGGCCAACGTGTGCCTTGCGAGCCTCATGGTGCCTGCCAGCGCTCATTGTTCTCTCCGTCCAGCATCATGTCCTGCAGCTTCGTTGACTTTTCCATGGTATGCGAACTGCCATAGAGGAGCAGGCACACAACGCTCATCGTATTGAATGCATCTAACCCCGATGTCCGGAATTGACTGTTTTCACGTCTGCATGCTGCCAGGACGAGCCTCCAGCGTGCACCTCGTCCATACCTACGCCTACAGAGCTGTCACATTCTGGGATAGTCTAGGATACGGATTTAAGCCCTGATGCATAAATCTCCTCGTCTTGAGCGCAGGGCGAGGAAAGGATCTGCGCTGACAAATCACAATAGATTTCTGTTGATTGTCGATCTCGGTTCTAGGCGGGCCGCCTATCGCTGGGCGTGCCCCTGCCACTGCTCTGAACTCGGTGCTGATGCCTTGAATCTCTATTCAGCCATGTTCTGAAAGTGTTAGGTGTCCAAGCAATAGGGTAAAGATTGTAGGAGCGATGAGCATCATGAGCGGCCGATGATACTGACGACTCCACGAAAACCACATACACTGACCTCCCAATAATTTTCAACCGACCACACCGTCCCCTTCACGTGATGCTTTGATTACCGTCCCGACTATCGTCCTTAGATATAACCACACGGACCTTTCCTCCCTTTATCCCCCACCTTCTGTTGACTCGACCTCTCGATTACCATCGTCGAACACAGACAAACATGCGACCAGACACTGCCATCTACCTCGTGGCTATCTGGCTGCACCAGCAAGCCTTCTCAACCACTACCTACGCTCTCATCACCACCATCCTCGCCATCGTCTTTTTCGTCCTCGTCACCCCAACTCTCCACTACATCGTCGCCGCTCGTCCCCATGGCTGCCTCTCCGCCACGCCGCTACTGCAACAGGCTGCTGCCCAGCTACCATGCCACTGCAACCACATCGACGAGGTCGCCGACCTGCGCGATAAACTGGACCTTGCCAAAGCCGAGTTGAAGGACTCCTCCTCCGAGATCGATCTGTACATCCTGGACCTCGATGCGATGCGTACTCAGCTTGCTGCCGAGACTGCCCGCGCGGACATGGCGTCGTGCAAGGCGGACGTGGTTAGCGATAAATTATCTGGGCTCCAGCGCACCCTCATTGCCGCGCACCGCACCACCGCCGCCTCCAAGCGCGAAGCTGCCACCGCGCACAATGAGCTCGCCGTCTCTCGCGAGAAGTATCGCACGATGGATATCGAGGTTACCGCCTGCCGCAAGCAGCTCGCTATGGCGCGCACTGAAGTGGACGCCTTCTCGGCATCCGCCAGAACTGCGCAGAAGGAGCTAGGCCATGCTCGTACCGAGACAATCGCCGCTCGTGAGGCCAGCGCCGCCGCCGAGGAGGTCGCCGCCGCCACACGCATGGAGCTTAGCATCGCTCGTGCGGACGTAAACGATATCTCCTCGCAGCTGAAGGGCGCGCAGGCTACGATCGCTAAACTTGAGGCCCGTAACGATTCCACCAGCGCGCGTCTAAAGCTGGCCCGCAAGGAGCTTGCGAATTTCAAGGCGGACAGCGGTGTTCTCCTTCAGGCTTACGACGCCGCTGACGCTGCGGCGTTCGTCATGGCTCATGCCGTGCGCGTCGCAGAGCATGCGCAGCTTCGCGAAAAGGAGGCCACATTCGACAATTTCAAGAGCATCTTCGCACAGAAATCAATGTCCGAGGCTCAGGCCCGGCATGAGGTCACCGCTCTTAAGGAGCAACTGGGCAAGCTTGAAGACAAGGTGCGTTGACTCCAAAAATCCCGAGTCGTGCAGCCGCTGACACTCCTTGGCAGTACGCTCAGCTACTTAAACACCACATCAAAGTCTTCTGGGAGCAGGCGTCGTTGCAGATGGAGGTACGTTGTAACACATCCCTGATGTCTTTGCTATACTCAACGGCGGGTCACAGGTTGACAAGCTTCGCGCCGAAAAGGTCGAGACTGAGCTCGACGATGCCAAACTTACACGCACCATTGCCGAGCGCGACGCGCTAGAGAAAACAGTTGGTCAGCTTACAGCCGAAGCTACCATTAACAAGGAGCAGTATGAACGCACGCTCGCTGTTCAGAAGGGTACGTTAGTCGTGTTTGGGTCCACACGCATATATCTCATCGCATGGCAGCGCGCGTTGGTGAGGCGGAAAAGGAGACGTCGCGGCAGATTAACCTGATCATCGCCGAGCGCGACCGCGCCCAGAACGAGGCCTATGACTTGTCAACCCAGTTGAAGAACCTCCAAAGTGCACTCGCAGACCTTCGTGGCGAGATGTCTACGCTCCGGGACGCCCTTCGCGCTAGCGAGGCCGCGCGTGATACCGCCGTTCAGCAGGCCGAGTGCGCCGCACTTGAACGGAGCATGTCCCGTCCTCTCGGGCGTATTGAGGCCATAGCGCTCCAAGGCACATTGGCCCAGCGCGACGCCGAAATCGAGGATTTGCTGGAGCAGATGAGCGCCTCCTGCCCACCTCGCTCACCCACGCCGGAGAACTCGCCCGCCCCAGTAGTGACGCAGTCGGCGGGGTACCTTCCATTGACGCCTGCCAGCTCGCTCGAGCTCATCGATGATCGTCCTCTTCCTACGCCGCCGATCACGCCCGCCGGAGGCGTCCTCCTGCGTTCTCCTGAGCGAGAGGCCTTGAACGGTCCTCCATCTGACGTCGACGACGTGTTCGTGTCGCCTCCGCGCCCAGTTACACCCGCTGCAACAACGCCGATGCGCATTCCGGTGCGCATCGGTGCCCCGCCTTCTCGCCCTTCCCCGCTCTCCGACATGTTCTCCTCGATCCCGCAAGCTCCTGTTGCTTTATCCTCGCCCATCACGCGACCATCTACAGTCAAGCCGTCGCACATTGGACAATCGCGTCTGCCGCGCCTGTCGGGGACGCCTCGCCAGAGTGCTCCGATTGCACAACTTCGCGAGAACGTCGCACTCACAGCCAGCCCCGCTACGCGCTCACCCGCATCCGTTCCGCTCCCGGCCTCCCCCGCTACCGGAACGCCTGCTGGGACGCCCGCGAGACGCCGTAGCCCGCGCACTGGGCCGAGGCGCTCTAATGAGAACGAGTCGCTCAACACTACGCCACGATACTTCGGTCTCCCAATGCCTCGCCCGGCATTCAGCGCGACGTCCTCGCCTGCCCTCAAGTCTTCGCCATTTTCTACGGGGCCGAAGAAAGGTTCCAAGCTACCCCAGTCCGCTGGCCCTAAGAAGGGGCTGAGGTGAGGGTGAGGCTCTGACCGACCTCTGATGAAGGTCAAGTCTATCGCGTCCTGCACCGCGCCGACGAGCGCGCGCGCTCTCTCTGCAGAGGCACCTTGGCTCACGCCATGCCCTCGGTCGGCAAATGGAGCCTGCGCTTCCCGCCATGCCGAATCGCCTTGGGTCTTCGGGCCAGGGATACATCGGGCCTCTGCCTGCCCTGCTACTGACTGTTTCTTGACTGTACCATCCACCTTGACTGCACTACCCGTTTTGACTGTATCATCCACCTTGACTGTTTCTGCTGATCTCGTCTGCTTGTCTGTTTTCCTGTAGTCTGGCATCATGTACTTCTCGGATTGACTGTGGGCGCTCCTTCCGGCACAGCGTAGCTCCGACATCTATACTAGAACGACCTCCAACTCAGCGCCTCTCCTAACGAGCTCGTGAAGGGTGTATACGTTCTACTTGCTACGCTTGGCGGCTACCTTACGCCTTGCGCCCACTTGCTTCTTCAATGACACTTGCAGCTCTCACCATAACCCTTCGTGTGTTCTCCGTTGCGCGCTTCAAGTTCGCTCCAAGTCTTCAAGGCTCAAGCTTGAGAAGCCCAAGTCATTATGCGACGATTTGCCGACAGACCCTCAAGCTCACTCGCTCAAGCGTCTCGCCTCAAGCCAGATCAAGAGAACCTTCTCGAGTGCCCTTAGGCACGGTATCTCATGTTCATGTACGTGGTTCCACAGCTAAGATACATTGACAGTCATGGCCACAGTCGCGGTGCGTGGTCAGCGCCATAGCAATCGACGGCTTTGACCTTGTCGACGGGATGGACCACACTGTGGTTGTCGCTTTGCCCCAGTGTCGTTCGGTCAAAAAAGTTCTCAAAACGGGTGGCCGGGAGGGCGAAGCTGGTTTGCGCAGCAGGTATATGCGCCTCGCGTGGCGCTGCACTAGAGCTGGGCTCAGCTTCACGATTGGTCTCTGCGTTCATTTTCGTAGAGGCTGCGCGTGAAGCTTGCTGAAGGTCTGAAGCTTACACGACGTCGCATGTAGACATAAAAATGTATACGAGGTGTATACGACATCGATAACACCTATATAGCTTACATCAGAATAGCGATATCTTACACCCGCCTCCAAGCCTATCGTCCCCTCAGGCCTCGTCGCCAATCCTCCCATAGACAAATTCGCTTGCGAACCGCGCCGCAGCGTCCCGTCGCGCACGCTCATCGTCGAGTCCTTGTACTCCCTCCCTCACGCTCGCGAGCGCACCAAGCACGTCCACAAGATCAAAAGCTGCGCGAGCATCGCGTACGTCCGCCTCGCCCGCGCCCACTCCTCTCACACCCGGAATTGACGATGATGCAACACCAGCAGGCGCAGGCGCAGGCGGCAACCCAAAGTCCAGCGGGTCATCCTCGAGCGGGTCGGATAACGAGCGGGTGGGGCGGAACGGTGAGAAGCCCGGCTCGAACGAATGGCCGGGTGCAAGATGCGATGAAGACTCGTCTCCAAGCTCGCTCAAGTCGGCTCGCAGTGAGTTATCTCCGAAGTGCGAGCCCGTCTCGGAGAGCGCCATCCAACCGGTCGCATCGTCGATTATCTCGTCCTGGCCAAAGCTGCTCAGCGAGTGTAGACTGCCGCCCGTACGCATTGGTGCGAGGAAGCCTGCCGAGCTTGACTCAGGGAGTGGGCTCGTCGAGAAAGCGGGAATGTTCATCGATGCAGTAGGAGATAAAGACGGGACTTGCGGGTCTGCGGACGACTCTGACAGGACGGAGATTGCGGGTGCTGAAACAAAGGCGGAGAAGTCGTCGTCGAAGCCGCGCGAGGGCGGCGTCTCAGCGACAGGTGTCGCGTCAGCGGAGAAGCGAGGTGCCCAAGGATCTCTACTTGTGCCCAAACTCGCAGCAAGCTCGCTCGTGAATGCGCTCTGCTCGCGAGTGTAAGAGTTGTCCTGTCCGAGGGCATCGTCACCAGCAGCGGTAGATGCATCGTCGTCGTGCCCTTCAGCACCCTCGCGCTCGTATAAGTCTTCATTCTCGAGCAGCCACCGTTCAAGAGCGGCCATCTGCGTCGCGCGGGCCTGTGCTCGGGGAAGCGGGACAGGCTGATCGGCCATAAGCGCAGCGAGTGTCTGTTCCTCATCGAGATCAGCGTCAAGCTCGCCGGCATCAAGACCCTCCAGGTCGCCTTCGTCGAGCATCGCGATCTGCTGCCCAAGGGTTGGCGGCTTGTTCGAACCCGCCGCCCGCTGCATGCTGGGCCACATGATTGTGCTGAGCGCGTCAATGACCCTCGAGAGATTGCCGACGCCGGGTTCACTGTCTTCATCGGCGGTGGTGGAGGATATGGACGCTGCGGCGGGGGCTGCCGCCTCGGCGTACTCGAAACCAGCATCGGCGAAGAACGCGTCAGGGCCTTCGGGCGGGTCGTCCGGGTGGGGCGGCTCTGAGCCGAGACCGACGGCGAGCACGACATCGGGCGCAGCGGCCTCGACGTGTGGCGCGATGTTATTGACATGTTGGGCGTATGGCTGTCAAGGCGTCAGCATGGAACTGGTAAGATGCGCTTCGATTCCCGAAGTGGAATGGAAAAGGTCGGGCGAAAAGAGACAAGAGACGGGAGAAGACTACGCGTACCTCACCACGCTGGAAGGCGAAGATCGTCGCGGGTATACCGGAGAGGACCGAGGGTGTCCACTGAGCCAGGGAGACGACGCGGAAGCGAACGTCGGCGGTGTAGTACTTGTTCGAGATCGTCCAAGGAACGTACTCCTCGTTTACCGGCGCATCGGCCTGCTTTATCCCTACTTTCGCGTCAGATGCGCCTTTGGAGGTCGGGCGCACGCATACGGGCGATTAGCGCGTGTGCGTCGGCATCGCGCGGAGCGAGGACTACGATCGTGTGCGACGCGTCCATCGCGGTGAAGACAAGGCTTCGCGCGTCGTGCTTTGGAAGCGAACCACGATCTCGGGCGGTGCCATCGGCCCTCGTGATGCCACATTCTCCCTGTCCGAGCTTCAGACTTGCCTACTTCTGTCTTCTGAGTTTGAATGCAAACCGTACACATATACATTCAAACTGGACTCCACGAGAGCGTCGGACTTGTATGTTTGACATGCGAAAGGTTTTGGAAGCTGTCCTTCGTTGTATCACACAGTTCTCGTTACCGACCTTTGGACCTTCAGACGGGCGTTGCGGCCTTTGCGAGCTTCGTGCCCCCAAGTAGAAAGGTTCTGTTCGGCTAGGAGCTTCTTTTCTTCGCCCGGAGACCCGCGCGTGAGTTGGTGGAGACGCCTATGTGCCGGAATGGGTGTAAGGTCTGACTGTTTGAGGGAGCGCAAATCAATGCATAGCCGGGTCCTACTTAAACTTTGCAGGCAAATAAGTCGTCGATCCTCTAGTGGCCCCGCCCGTCGACATCCCTCGTACCTACCGCCATGTCTGCCCCTGGTAACTTTGCCCTCGTCGCGTGAGTACCGCCGCCGGCGCCACAACTTGCCCTTCCCCATTCTGACCTCCCTGTGCCTCCACAAGCCATGGTCCGATCTTCATCGGCACCATTCTCAACGTCTGCCTCTATGGCATCTCCATCGCCCAGACCTGTACGCTCCTTCACTTTGCGCTCACCGCCGCTCGACCGCTGACAAGCTTTATCTATAAACAGACGTGTACATTCAGACATACAAGAAGTACGCCGCCGCCATCACTATTTCCACACCATCCCGCTAATACCTTATCTGTCTAAAGGGACAGGGCGTGGATGAAGGCTCTCGTCGGGTTTATCTTCCTCGCCGATACGCTCAATGCCGTCTTCGATGTCGAGTATACGTACAGCTCGCTCGTTCTGCACTACAGTCAGTCTCACCGCCGATGCCGCCCGTATGAGGCGCTAACTATTCTCTTGTAGACGACCCGGCGGCGATCCAGAAGGCTACTTGGGGTGAGTTCCCGAGCGCATTCCGACCAAAGTTGATATTGAACTGAAACTGTCCATTCGCAGTGTTCGCCACCGGTATGTCTACCGCCGAAGTCTTCCATTCTTTCTCTTCGCTGATACATCTTTGTTGTTCACTCAAGATCCTGCTATGACTGTTAGTACCTGCGAATCTTCTGCTGCGGGTCGTGCGGCTTATACCATATCCAGAGCATCATTGGCACAATGGTCCAGCTCTTCTTCGCCTGGCGTGTCAAGGTTCTTACCCGCAGCTACATCGCCACGGGTCTTCTCGTCCTCGGCGCTATCATCTCGTGCCGTGCGTCTTCTGATATTGTCTTCGGGGTTGTGAATCATCATGCTCATTCCGTCCACTGCCTACTGCAGTTGGAGGTATCGCGACGTCCATTGCCATAGGCATCGTGCCAGTATGGACGGAGTTCCAGCGCTTCGAGGTCCCGGTCATCGTCTGGCTCACCGTCTCCGCGATCGTCGATACTTCTATCACCGGGGTTATGGTGTGGCACCTCGTAAGCATCGCGTGTCTGGCTAGCGCGCATAACAATCTTGCTAACGCTTGCATGCAGAGGAAGTCCAAGCGCGGGTTCAAGCATTCGAACGACGTGCTCGATCGTATTATCCGCTGTCCGTATACTCGCTTCCCTATATGTACGAGGATGCTCATCGTTACGTGCAGTGACCGTCCAGACCGGGCTTATCACCTCCCTCTGGGCCATCATCGACCTTATCGTTTTCCTGAGCATCGTACGTATATATGCATATATGTTGCGTCGTATAACACACGTCTGACGCCGTGCCATAGCCCACCGGCACCCATCTCATCTTCAACTTCCCTCTTTCGAAGCTTTACAGTGCGTCACTCTTGCCGTGAACCAACTCTTGACCGGTCCGCTGATTGCATCTGGATGTACAGGCAACTCGCTTCTCAGCAGTCTGAACAGCCGCCAGGGCTGGAAGATGGGCGGAGCTGACTCTGAGGACGTCACCTCCGGCGGTGGCATGATGAACGGCAACACTAGCCGCCGCGTACGTCTTCCTCCTTCGTGATACTTTCGCCTTCTGACGCCTCGCCTGCAGCCCGCGGACGTGGTGACATTCGGCTCGGTTCCCATGCGCCCCGAGGTACGTCATCTTACCCTGGTCCATCACCTATTCAATGGTACTGATATGCGGCGCGCAGGTGTTCATCGACGTCGAGTCGCACGAGATGATACACGTCGACGACAAGATGGTCATGGACGACAAGACGCTCGTATCGGGCGCATCGACGCCTTCCACGGCGTACGGCACCCATGCTCCTCCTCCGAAGCCGTCGCGCGGTCGGCCCGTATCGAGCGTGATGAGCAACCCTGCCGTCGCCGTCACGAAGGGCTGAGCTGCCCTCGAGCCCACTTTACGCACTCATCTTGTACTCACTTTGTTCGCCCACTGGATCCCCATCTGACTTGCACGTCCCACTTATCACTGACCACTGTACACTCCGCACGCACTCATCGCGATATCCTCATCCGCCTCCGTTTATCCTCGCTGTATTCGCATGGCTGTTGTACTTCTAGAAACCGTCCTCGCTGTTCTGGGGTTTGACGAGGCCGGGTTCGGGTGTATGTCTTGTGTGTACATCTACTCTTCATTTCCCAATGTGGAATATACCCTTCGTTTGTAAAGTGTACGGCAAAGTTGCATGGCATGATACGAGTCACTCGCGAATGCTGGTGAGGAATGCACCCTGACAAGTGTAAAGCGCCCTGCGCTCGGTGTTCGTCGTATAGTACAAAAGATTAAAGAGGTAGACGGTCGTAGTTTGTTACTACGTTACCTTTAGAGATGTAAAGGCGGACACATACCTTAGGGATAATCTCAGCCTTTCGACGACTATAAGTGGGCAAAAAAGATGCAATTCACTGCTGAAGTTCGGATACGGGGAATCGAACCCCGAGCTGCCGCGATCTTTTAAACCAAGGGGTTCGAGTCCCGAGATCTTGAGAGGCGGCAATGTTAGCCGTTACACCATATCCGATATACTTTGATTGAGCTGCAATAAGCTATAGTCCATCAAAGTAGTCTTCTCTGCCACCCAAAGCAATCGTAGTCCAGCACTAAAAGTTTCAATACTGTTTTAGTCCTCAACATTCAGAGGCTTATACTGGTCATGGTTCATCAAGCAATAATTCACAACTGCGCACGGATCGAGCTGGGAGTCTTCATCCAGTCATCGCAACGCAGAATGCATGGGTGCATGTGGTTCTCTGTCAAGTCTGCAGCAAGTCCTGATAGTACAGCGTCGAGTCCGCAATAATATACGCAACATCCCCATCCATAGTTAAGGAGCCCTCACATGAGTTTGCCGTTCGAGTGCCCATTTCCGCTCGCAACACCGCTCTTCTTCTTCAGCGTGCGCTGCGTGGCGAAGAGGACGCTATCGACGATGCTGGCCACCGTGAGCACACCACCGACGATGGCGCATGTTCTGCATGGTACAGTTTAGCTTCAGCGAAGTAAAAGGGTAAGAGGGAAGGACTTACGAAGTGAGGAAATGCGCGAACGACTGGCGTTCCTCGACATGGCGAACCTGTATAGGCGAGATCTCATAATTGAAAAACGCCCCAGGAATCCCCGCTCCCTGATGCTGAACCTGCACACCCTCAACCGTCTGATCTCCATGCCCCTTACTCAAATCGCGTTCGAAATGGGTAACACTATACTGATGAGAGTTGACCTTCTGTCCATTCAACGCCTTGAACTGCGTGCTGACGACCTTGAGGAAATACTGGAACATATACTGCGCTTTACTCGTCCTGGCAAGGTACCCGTCCAAAGGATTACTCTCGATCCCTAAAGACTCGCGCAACCGAATGGCGACTCTCGCGCGGTTAGGGTTGTACTCGTCGTCGGCGGAGAACTGGAAACGGTGGACCGTATGACTGAAGTCGTGACGGTTGCCATCTTCCTTGAGATAGGGAACCAGATCGTAGATGTTCGAAGCGGCCGATTGGAAGGAACGTCCAGGCGAGAGCTGGATGTTCCCCGCGACCTTGTTCACGCGAACGCGACCGGCAATGTTACATCCCTCGGAGCTCTGCTCCTCTAAGCGCTCCGACCAATGTTCCTCGACACACTGCGAGATGGAGCCGGGGTTACCGAATGACCAGCCGCGAGCGACGTAGGCCGTTCGGACTTGGTCGCAGGTGTTGCAGCAGCCGCTTTCGGGAGGGGTACCACCGTAACAGGATCCACAGTAGCCGTCCGAGCGCTGCTCGTTCAACTTGTCGATCTCGTTGCGCATCTCTGCGATGGCGGAGTTCGGGACGGGTGTGCCGGCGTTCGTGAGGCGAGTTTTGAGGATGTGGTGGGAAATGTCGCGTTGGACTTCACCAGAGACGTCCATCACGTCCAGTGAGAGTACTAGTGAGTTGGTTATTGTAAGCTGGAAGTAAATGAATATAATACGGGTTGGGACGCACGGTAGCAGGGTACGCGGGGGAATGTGACGTTCATGTGTACGGTCAGCTTCTCGCCGCGCGAACGGTCGACGACGACGGAGGTGTCGATGTACACCCGCCGGTAGTCGATGAACTCCATAGTCGTGAATGCAAGGATAAGCGCGGCAGACAGCAAAGTCACTGTACTCTCAATTAGCATACTTATAACAGTATTTCACTACGAAATATACGCACGGAACGCGCCCGTTCGCGTCCTGATCTTCACGTCCTCCATCGTCTACAATGTCTCATTCAACTTCCGGCCCATAGCAACCAGCGTGACCTCGCGCACCTTGCCAAAGGCATCGACGCCCTTCAAGCTAGAGAAGATTCCCTTGGCCATCGCGCCCGAGCCGAGTTAGACCGTGTAAAGAAATAAGAGAAAGAGAACCCTGAAAGCTACTGCAGAGCTTTGGAGGCGGGTTGCGTCCGTAACGCAGAAAGAGAGAGAAATGGGTGAGTTGGTGGTAATTGAAGGACGCGCTTCCGGAACTTGTTGGCTGCTTAAACTCGAGACGTGGTCGTGGACACGCGACGTGGCCGAACTGTTCGCCGCCGACGAGCGCATGATACTCGTCCGCATGCCACTCCTCCGCAGCGAGGTTCTTCCGTTCCGAACCCGTATATCGTCCGCATGCGCATAAAATAATCCAAATCCATAGAACATAAAGTACTGTAAGTAATCAAGCCTCGCCCAATTTCAACTGGTCCACTCCCTGCCTAACCCTCCCAATCAAACTCCTAACACCATCCCTAATCCCATCCGCCTGAATACTATTCTCCGCAGTCGTCCTATACAACCCCGGCCCAGCCGGCCCACCAAGGCTCACATTTACCCCTCCCAGATTCAAATTGAGCGCAGGCGCATTACTCGCGCTCTCCGGTGGAGGATCGTACACGTTCGGTGGGAACCCGACGGCCGCACCGCGTATCATCTCTTGAAAGCTACTCGAGTTGTGTACGCATGTTCCACCCAGTAACAAACGCGCGCCGCCCGTCGCTGCGCCTTCTTGATTGAGCAGTGCGATGTGTCGGGCTTCTTCGTACGTCGTACCGCCTATCACGAAGATTATAACGTCTTGTGGTCGTTGGAGGCTGGCGTTTGGTCCGGGCGATTCGAGGAAGGGGTAGGAGGCTTCGCGGAGACGGCCTTTGAAGAGGTGTTCGAGCGTTTGGGAGAGGTGAGGCGTATGTTGCATGTAGACGTTCTCGACGCCTTTGAGGCCTTTAAGCGCCGAACGGCCGAGTGCCAGTAGCGACTCGGTCGAGTAGAGGTCGTCTTGTCGTTGGTCTGCGCCTGCGATGTTTAACAACGCATACACGAGCTGTATTCCGGGCGTTAGATAATGGTGTCTGCAAGTGAGATAGGCCAGATAAACTCACCCTAGCGTCCTCCCGCGTAACGCCATTCTGCAGCGCCAGATTGATGAGGTTCGCAATATCGCTCGCGCGCTGCTTCTGATACCTCAACGCATAAAGAATAACCAACCTCAACTTATTCCTAGCCGAAACCGTACTATCCACCACAAAACCCTGCACGCTCTTCAAATCCGCTCCAGCACTCGTAGCCAACCCTTGCTCGACCTCACCCAAATCCAAAAGCTTATCGCGGCCCACCAAACGACTGAGCTCGCCAACAAGAGCGACGTGCTTTGATACGTTCCCGCCCAGTTTACGGAACTCGGGGTATTCTTCTACGAAACGTTTCATGTCGGCTATGCTGTTGATCGCGTCGGGGGCTTGGGCTAGAGATTTGGATTGGTAGGTTTGGACGTAGTTTTTGAGGGCTTGGCCTAGGTCGCCGAATGTGGAGAGGTGGTTCGCGGCGAAGAAGGGATCGGTAGCTGTTGTCAGAGTGATTTCCTGTGAACAAGTCGTGAGTCGAAGGCAGTTACGTGAGTTCAATGAAGTAGTACAAACCGTGAGCTCGGGGCGGATATCCGGAACGCGGCTAAGGTCGACACGGCCGTTGATGATGCCAAACAGTTCGTGAACCATCGCCTGATACGTCCATTGCGAGAGCATAGGCGTGACCGGATCGTTTCTCCGGTCAAGAATGAGCAGTAACGGCGGGACCTGCGTCAACCTGAAGTCGAATAACTGTTGTTCGGACTGCATCTTGTGCTATAGTGATACACCATGTCATAGAGCAATGTGCATGTTTATGAGTGAATCCACGAACCTGGATCTCGCTAGCCAGCTTCTTGGCCATTCCGCTCATACGCTCATACCGGATGACGGGTTTCTTCTTTAAGCTGAGGAGTAACGCGGCGAGTCCTTGTACATGTCGATCGAGAGCAGCCGAGTTCCATGTATTGGGAGTACCGCCGTATAATGGCTCCTCTGGTGACGGGAAGTGGTTGAACGAAAACAGAGCGGGCAGCAGAGGCGCGTAGTCCGCAAAGTACTCCTACAAGTCCAATCAGATACGGCACTATAATGCATAGATCAGAACGCACCTGAACCTCGCGCACGACCTCATACTCGTCCGCATCCGCCAACCTCTCAATAGCCGTCTTGCTCAACACATTGCTAAAGTCTATATGGACCTAGACTTGAGCAACCCATACCCGCAACACGAAATGGCGCACGCACTGACACAGATAATATTCGCCATACTTCGGCTCTTTAAGCTCGGCTTCGAGAGCCCCAAGACTATCCTCGGCAACACGCAAGAAACACACGCATTTCATGTGCGGCATCCGGTCGCGTTTGGTGTTGTCGATCCGGTCTGTGAGGTATACTTGGTGCGCGAGAAGTGTGCTTTGGGTTGAGGCCAGGGATACGATCGGAGTCTATGATGGTATATAGGTTCAGATGTATAATTGTGGGGGAGCGAGAGGTTGGGACGGACGGTGTGCGAGTCGAGGAGGAAGACTTTCATGGCGTTCGGGACGGACACCATCTTGGTGATGTACGTCTCGACGGCCTTGACAACGTCCATCGTGTCTCCAGCTCAATGAAACGATCAAAGTGTGGGTGAGATGAGAGTTAGAGGTAAGACGCGTGCGGGATGCAGCGCGAGCTATATTGAGACCTGCTTGATGCGCGGTCATGTGAGTTACTAGTCTACTTTGTCCGGCCTTACGCGTGCTGTACGGAAACATGATACGCGAAACAACTATCAAAAGGCTCTCATAACATGTATCAGCGGCTGAACTGTGGCCATGGCATGCGCACAGCTCACAGCGCGTCATATACTGACACTGACGAACACCCGGCGCTTATCTAGGGTTTGAAGTTGAAATTGCTCTTAGTGCTCCCAACCTCATGCTAAGCACAGAGTATACTCCACGCACGCCAGTGCATTCAGATTTGCTGAAAGAATGTGAGAGGTCGAATGGCAAATACTCGTGAGCCATGCAGCTGCTAGGCTGCGCCATGATTGACGTTCACATACCAAATCCGGGGCATGTTCACACCGAGAATGAAGGGTAATAAGTAGAGCATTTTCAAGTAAGCGTCCAGTAGCGACAATGTCTCTAGCCAAACACATCTACTCGTCCTTCTTCTCCTCAGAAGACTCGGGCTTGTCCTCCTCCTTAGCCTTCTTCGGAGCCTGAGTCTATCAACCTCGTCAGCCCTCCAACATCATACTTCGAGACGCAAAACCGACTGACCTCCTTAGGATTACCCTTCTCGCTACCCTGAGCGGTCTGGCGTGCCGCAGCGCGAGCATCGCCCATGTCCGTCGGGCGCGACCCCTTGTCCTCCTCCTTCTGGAAAGTACCCTTCTTGGGCTCACGCTTCTCGACCTTCGCCTCGGGCGCGCCTTCAGCGGTAGGGTCCACGTCGGGTGTGAGGGGCGACGAGGTGTCGGCAGCTTCGCCTTTGCCGGCAGCCTCGGAGGCGAGCGCGTCACGGGGCGAGTCCTCGTTCTGTAGTTGAAGTTAGCTTACTGGCATGCGGTGCATGAATGATAAAATGTACGTACGGTAGACTTGGAGATAGAAGATGCAATCTCCTTGGGCGTCGCAGTCGTGCCCTCGCTGTCCGTCATACCCTGATTCTTCTGCAAGTCGTTCGTGTCACGTCAATTCATGAACTCCGTTGAATGTAGAGCGCAGAACGTACAGGCTCAGGAACTTCAGGCGCCGGCAAGTCGCCCTTTTGCGGTACCCTGTGCGGGTCGTCGGCAGCGTTGTGGGGCTTCGCATGTGCAATGTCCTTGGACGAGCCCATGAAGAGGTAGGCGATCTACGGGCCGTCCATAAGTCTCGTTACTCACTCAATAATTCGAGCGGGATACACACCAAGGGTCCGAAGACAGCCGCAGAGCCAATCTGCACGCATGAAGTCGTCAGTATACCGCACTTTACTTGCTCTCGCGCCAGTCCAAATAACGCACCATCCAAGCAGTGTCACTGCTCTTGCTCTCACCATGCGAAGTCGCCATACGACGACGCGCAACGCGAGGCGCATTTGTGGCGACACGACGGGTCGCGGGGAGAGCTGCACGAGCGAAGAGTCGGGAGGCCATGGTCGTGGTGGTAGTTCGTTGAAAGTACGGGGAGTTCAGCGCCTGTGAGCGAACCGGGGTGGTCCGGGGATGCGTGAGATGATGTCATTCGTGAAGGCGCGCAGGTTGATGGCGGCTTCCGAGGGAACTTCGTTCCTGCGGCCACGCAAGCGCTCATAGGTACCAGCGTGTACATATCTTTGCTGAACGACGAGTGCAGACGAGCTCAAGGCAGATATAGGTCTATATGGTATGTGAATGAGGTTCCTATAGACAGCGAGATACGGTACTTCGCCCTCCCGCTATGTGTCATCGTACCTTCGGTGTTGTTCTTTTTGGCCTTCGCCCATGGTATCGCATATATTCGATCACATATATGTGTGCTGGTGAACATTACGCCGATTCTTATGAAGTGGGACATAACTAGTACACTGCGAGGCTTGAGGTTCTCTCGACCCGGAGCCTTCTTCAGACTCTCATAGAACGACGAGATCACCCTTCTTAATGTCGTCGCTCGAGTTCAGGGCCTGAGGTTGGAGGAGAAAAGGCGCGATTCCAAAGCCGCAGACCAGTGAGCGACCTAAGCTACGACTTGGAGCGAATGCTCAAGTCTTTCCACAGGTACGCTCTTGAGAACGAGGCGAATGGGAAGATTGAGGAGGAGATATCGATTATCGTCCTGACCAAGCTACAGGAAGGCTCCTGCGCGGGGGGCGAACAGGTGCATGTCTTGCCAACCTGGACGCTCCTCGACTTCACTAACAAAGTGTGTTTGGCTCGCAAGTTGTCCCCTCACAGGACCCGCCATATATTCCACCGAAGGACATCTTCCGAGCCATCAAACGAAACGCGATAGCTCTATGGTATATCTCAGGTCGGTAGGACCGCAGACAGTGGACTTACCCCTGATGTCCATCGTAAATTTGGTGCACGAGCATACTTTGCTCCTGCACTTCCGTCCTGGCAGCACTCGATATAGCGCGCGGATATGGAGAAGAGATGGGTAGATGCCGAGATGCGAGGAAGCATCAATCTGCCCGAAAACGTTCTGTATGTCACGGTATCCAACGCCAACCGGGCGTGATGGATCCTGCGTACAAAGGCAAGGCTAAGGTCGGTCTTGACCTCAGTCAACTTGTGATCCTGCATGCCTCACCGTCATCCTGCAGAAGAACAACCTAGAGCCAGTCATGTAACCCCACTGATCTCGCATGCCTCTCCTGGGGTTCCCTCTGGTCTCGCGAAGCAACACGCCTTCAAACGTTGAGCTTAGTGCCGCCCATGGGGTACAAACATTATGCCTTCTTTTGAAGCTCATCGCTGCTGGACGCTGAGTCGCTGCCCAGGTTGACGCCGCGCACGCGCACGCTCGAGAGCCCTCGCGTTTATCATGTGATCGCGCTCACCTAAATCCGTACGTGGCATGCTTCGAGTTGCGCGCGACCCGCATCTTGATCAACTCTACTACACCCACGCCACCATGCTTCACATCTACAAGAACGTACTTAGACCTCCGTGTCTCGTCAATAAAGATCTGCGTAATGGGCTGGGCTCCCAAGTTAGATCCACTTGCCGTCTGCTGTGGACGCTCGCTGGTGGGGCAAAGCGGTGCGGGGTGGCAGTGTTCAGTCTGCTCTTGCAGATCTTTCCTCGTTTCTCAACAAAGTTGGAACTTCTGGGGCCTGTCCCTCATTTCACGGAAGCACCTACGACGCGCGGTCGGGGGATCTCTTCGATGCTTCGGGCACTGCATCTATCACCTGCGATAGCAAGAGGGCGAATGAACGGGATCCCGCGACAGAGATAGCATAACACGCCCCTCATCGAGAACACCGATTCTCTTCGCTCCTATTGACAGAACTCCACTACCACATGCAAGCGCTAAGTGTGGACATTGTATCGGCTATTCAAGAGCTTGACAGGAGGACTTCTTGAACACCATCTCCCGCCTGCCGTTCGATCATTTCTACGTCCCCACTGGCCAAGAATGTTGACTCGGTGACTACGTATCGTCCGGTGCTATAAAGTACCTGGGGCTCAGGGCCGACGCACAACCTAAGCTCGCCTCTACTCCGTCGTCACCATCACCATGGCCAACGCAAATATCGATCCAATCCAACTGTAAGCAGTGTTCCCACCATATTCAAAGCATGGTTGACAAAGTAAACCCCTAGGATTGGTCCACTGGTTGGTAATGACTTTATTTGACATTGGTCTGCGTCTAAACATACATCTTCCAACTACTTCTCAGTTCATAGCGAACTCCGTCAACTGGATGGGCCTGGGCTTCCTGCTTATTCAAGTTTGTGAGCCTACGCCTTGTGCTCCTCTGATGCTTGTCATTTCAATACTGATCCAATGTTGTAGACTTTTACTTCGACAACTTCCCCGTTGACAAGGTCAAAATTCGCGCTCTTGGTGCGTAAAGGTTGTGTAAGCTCGTGAAGCATACCAACCCGTTCGTAGTGTGGAGCCTGCTACTGTTGGAACTCTTTCAGAGCGCTTCGACCACGTATCATACCTGGGCTTGGTCTATCACTGACTGGTGTGCCACCACTGAAGTGATGATACACCCGTGGTCAGCGGCCGCGGTTCCCTTCGCAGTGGGAGCTCGTAAGTCGTGACCAACCCCAGTATCTCGATACGAGCACTCATATAGACGGAAGTCGGCTGGGTTGTTCAAATGTTTTATGCCTGGTATTGCATCTCTTGATTCTACGACACCATTCATTCAGTGCTTTATTGCATAGGCGCATTTGGGTTCTGGCATCCAACATGATCATGAAAGTTTTTTCTGTGCTGATTGTCCTTGTAAGCCTCTTTTGCATGGTTATAGATTTAAGCGTTGACGATCACCTCTCAGCTGTCAACCGTACAGTGTGTCGTCGCGAGCGTTGCATCAATTATTGTCAGTATTCCTCAAATCATGTGAGGATGTACATGAACACTCACCCTTCGCACCATACTAGTACGCCACAAACCTGACCTCCGCGGAGTTGGCGAAACTTGGTAACGACTTCATTGTGAGTCTATAACTATAGTTCGCAAACACGCAAGGACTTATCTCCCTGCTCAGGCTTGGGCCTCGATAAGCTTCGTCGCGGACCTTTTCATAGCTGTTGGGATGATCATTGTGGTACGTGATCTTTCTCTCGTATGGAGCCAAGGCAATACACCTGAGCACTGCTGGTTTTTGACAGCTTCGGAGTGGACGCCATGAGAATCTATGGTCAAAGACCGACAATATCATCAAGAAACTGACCATCATGACAATTGGTACAGGCTCGTTGCTTGCTGTTGTCAGCATGGCTACCATCGTACTCTTTGTGACGGCGGAGGGTCGTGCCAGCTTTCAGTACCAGCCTGGGTAAGAGATAACGATTCTTCTCCGTGACTAAATTGGCTCAATGTTAGGTTTGACGCAGTACCTACGTACTAGGGAAGCTGTACGGTGTCTTCATGTCCACAAAGCGTATTCCTGATGAAATATGCGATCTCAGGTACTCCAATAGTGCAATGGTTACCCTGAATGCCCGCAAGGGCTTCCGGCGCACCCTTATGGGGACGACGGGAGACCCTACTACAGTGTCCCTTCATTTTGGGGATCCGAGCCGTGACGGAAGGGAGTTCGAAACAACCGGTCTTAGCGTACGTTCAGGGCTACACCAGCCTCACAGGTTTTTGCTGACAATGTGTTATCCAGAACAACACTGTACAAAGCGCAGATGATCGTAGCCCTGTCGTCCTGGACACCCTTAAACCGGTTAACGAAGCGGTTATCCCTCGCAATAGTAAGTCTCAGGCGGCTGCCATTGTCTAGCTCCTGCCGTGCCCTACATCATGGACACGAGGCGCATCGGGGATGGCGAAAAGTCGGATGGTGATGGTGGTAGTGCGTTGAAAGTACGGCGATCGTGCGCTAGCGCCTGCATCGGGGATGCGTGCGGCGTCATGATGCCATCGAAGGCGCACAGATTTGATGCGAGTACGGACGTGTACGAACGCTCGTGTGTACAAGTGTGTTACTACTGTGTACACTATTTACTTGCTGGATCGGAGTGTCTGGGGATGTAAAATCTGGTGTGCGCTATTGGCTGCGTCTTAATTGCACTCGCATTTGGAATCACTGGCGCCACTGTTGCTACCTACAATCTCGCAGTTGTTGATTACCACTTATGGTAACTTTCAAAGGGTGGCCTCATTGCATCTCTCTGCAGCCAAAAGTTGCCGACGTCCCTTTCTTAGAATCTTACCCAGTGTGAGCGAAGTGGGTGGCCTGGGAATGCGTGACACGATTGTCATGATGTCATCAGAGGTGCCCAGGTTTGATGCGACTTTTCAAGACGAAACTTCGTTCTGGCGGCCACGCAAGCGCTCATAAGTACCAAGGAGTACATATTTTCTCTCTCTGAATCATAAGCATAGCCAGGCGCAAGATGGTGCGTGAATGAGGTGCGTATAGACAGGGAGATACTTACCGCATTTTCGCCGCTTCGCCATTTCGCCCTCGTGGCGACATCGTGTCTTCGTTGCTTTGTTCTTAGCCGGCTTTGCAGCTCGTACTTATACCGAATCCATTTCTATCTGCATGGGCGATTCCAAAAGTACGCGGGCTATCGACTAGCTTTTACGGATGGACGTTCAACGCCGTGCTCCGCGCCGCGAGGCTTAAAGTTCTTCTATTCCCGAGCATTCCTTGATCGTATGTGCTCACATGCTTCTCTGTCCTTTGTCCTGAGCGTTCTTTGACCGGTCAGCGATATAACCTGTATGAGTCTCACTCGACAGTTCCAAAATTCTCTTCGCAACAATCATGAAGGATGTCCATCTGCCAGCTAGGTTTCACGCCCGCTCGCCGTACGAGCGCGAGGAAATTCGTCGCCGCCCCACTCCTAGGATGGTACGCCGCCCCGCTCTCAGGATGGTAGAAACGGTACGTCGTTTGATGATAAGCTTGGATGACCTGTCTGATGAGATCTTCAGACTATCTCGACGACATATCATTACTCGAGCCCAGAGGCTGCAGAGAGGGACGAGACGGCGCATGATCTCGACATTGCAAGGCAGTGAGTGACCTTAGCTATCATACGGGCAGGGTGATTGACGCGTTTGACAGGCAAGCTCTTGAAGACGAGGCGGACGAGAAGGAGGTGGAGGCGATGCTTGATCCCGCGTTGGACGAGCTGCAGGAAGGCTCCGAGTCGAGTACGGAAGCGAATGGGTGCGCGCCATCCAGAACTCTTTCATACCTCTCGATCTGACCTTCCGGAATATTCGTAGCTCGCGGAGTGCTGCAAGTTCCTCTCACCCGCAGGAATCGCCGGTCATCCTACCGGAGAACAGCATCCTCACCATTGAAGAGAACAAACACCCGCTGAAGAAGTACAAGACCTCCATGACGTCGTTCAGGACGGTAGGGCCGGACACCATCCCCTCGCCACCCCTCGTACCCGGCGCGAAAGAGCACGATGTCTTCATCCACTGCTATCCTGGCGGTCAGACAATCTGGCGCGCGACTACGAACAAAAACAAGCGCTGGATAGTCGCGAAGTTGAAGGAGCACCACCCGGTTTACAAGGAATACCGTCTACACGTATCAAAGGACAACTGGGCGCGTTGGGTCCTTAAGAAAACGCTGACAACCTACCAGGGCAGGGAAAAGGTTTGTTCTAGTTGGCTCTTGGTCACTCTTGGATGTCTCTGATCGCTTTGCAGAAGGGCAACTGGACGCAATACCGCGGCGCGAAGCCTTGACGATAACCATGCGCCACTCCCTACTTTCTTCGACTTCTCTCGGGCCGTTCTTCTGCGCGCCTCTTGCTCCTTACTTGAGATCCAGTTTCGTGTATGATCGCGTATGCATATGTTTCTGTACAGTATCATAGACCAAACACCGCTGCTGCCTTGATTCGCCAGGCACGAGATGACAAAGGCGAGATGACTGATTTGATACGGCAAGTGCCACAACACAAAACGAGACAAACCCACTCCGGGCGGCAAGCGTATGACTTGAACTGAAGTCACATTCAGACTACTATCTGTAGGCTATGCAGAGCTCCCAAGCAGTGAGCCGGCGGTCGCATGAGGTGGGAAACATCAGGGTCATTCCGCCGGGAGTCAATCAAGTTGCTGGGGATGACGACGTCCACGCTCTCCTGGTTAGCTTTAGCACCACGAGCGTCTTGTGCTTGGGTTCCGCGCTAGAGCGAGGTGTGCTTTGGACGTAATAATGCGGGCAGAGATATAGCTTGAGGAACATGCTGCGATAAGAGAACCACACGATGATGAACGCCAGAGGCAAGACGGCTGGATAAGGCAACAGAGAACGTGTTAGCTAAATGCCCGAAACTATAAGTGTGACCTCCCGGGCCTTGCCACCGACCACGACCGAACTTGTGTCCTACCACCACTGTCGCATCGATTACAACCACACGCTCATGGCTGATACTCACCACCGCGCGGCCGACGCGCTGAACGGCCCACCGCCGCCT
>KV424487.1:0-243447 GCA_001632445.1 Peniophora sp. CONT
ATGGTTGATTCCTACTTACCAAGGGTCGTCGAGCGATCAGTACTCGGTGATGGTCAATGGCAGCTTGACGCGGTTGCGACCATTCCCTTTGCGTTGGCCCATTATCCTGTGCTTGTAAGAAACATCTGCGAGCCGAACATGCGCGGGCGCAAAGCGCCCGCGCTAGAACGCCGAAGGCCGAGCGGAGCGAGGCCAAGGCGCGTCGCGGCGCGAAGTGCCGCGACAGAACGGTTAAGACACAGGACCTTACACACTGGCTGAAATACACATAAGACATAGCTATCGTGGACAGAACTATGTTGTTGCTTCATGCAGCCTTCACTCCCTCTTGACCGTCCGTTAGTGCTCCGCGTAGTAACAGTTTATGATATCTCCCTCGATTGATACTATCCGCATCTCTCCCTGTGCTACTCTGATGCACATTTTGCAGCATATCAACTCGAACTAGCCGTGCCAAAGAACACTTTCGGCATGCCTGCGGTCCGCAGGACCTCGTTCATTGCTTGACTGTTCACCTCGTTTGATGGAGACGTTTTGTGGAAGACCGCCAGAGCAAACACGGACCTTAAGCTGCTACACGCGTTATGTATATCCCCCATATGTGGCTCAGAACAAGTAAGGATGTAGAGCCCCAGTAGTGCCCCGGAGGGGCTGTGACAGTGCTCTATCTTGGGCGCGACCACACTCACCTCGTGCACTTCTCCGTCTTCTCCGAACATCTCTGGGCGCCATCACGTCGCTCATCTTAGGTCTAAGGCACGACTACCTCGCTCTTCGAGATTCGTCGCTCGCATGACGCAGCCAAGTCGATTTCTTGCCTGATTCAACCTTTGTCAATCGGATGTTGCCACCATGTACCGTTTTGGACTGCTCAGAAGCTCAATTTCTATGATACTCTCTCAGGACCTCAAGATCTTTACGGCTTGTGACTTATTGCGGTTCCGTCTTACACCCGACGACCGTGTTCCCGGTTCGGAAGAAGCCTTTGCGCATGCCACCTCTGGACCCTGATAAAGATGTCGAGCTAAGCTGATTACCTTTGCTGGTTACCGAAGCGCCTAGAATACTAGGATTACTTGTCTATGGCTGCCGTTTAAGGAAGTTCAACCATGGTCAGCTGAGTTCTTACCGAATATTTTGGCCAGGGCCGTCGCCCAGAAGCACCCCTCGTCGTTGTCGGCTTCGAGATTGAGCATTGGAGCATGTTCACATATTAGGCGCCGGTATGCCTGCGATTTTATCTCCGCAATTCGGACCAGCAAGCAAAGCAGCTACGTAAAGCACGTCGGTTGCCATGCTCTTTTACCATGTGAATTTTCGGTCCTTTGAAATCCTGGGCTGCCTGAGCCATTTCTATACAAACATATACCGCCGAGCACGTCTCGTCCGACAGGTCGCAACGAACTAGGTCCACACTGATTAAGTATGCTGCGCTGTTTATGGCATTTGATCCTCTGTACTGTAGGCTGAGTTACACGACGTGTTGCCGCTTTCGCCGGACCATCAAGTTGCCTCTTCGAGTAAACGAACGCGATTTTCTTGCGTTCTCCCTCGGGTGGGATCACTTCTTCACGTCCGACCAGGCCATCTCGCCGAGGCCGATATACGCACCAAAGACAACGAACAGAAATGCGCTGTGGAAGCCAGGGTTTTCAGCGCCGAGCATTTCTTGCGCAGATCTGCGTGTGCGTGCGGAAAGGACGGTGAAGTTCGCTCTTGAGGTACCCTGACTAGACCTCGGTAAGTAAGAAGCGCCGACTGAGCATCGGACACGCCATCTGCTTGAGATATTACCTGGGAGCTTGGGCCTCGCGGTCCGTACTTGTTATACTTCAGAAGTACTGCAGAACAGCCCATATCTCCGTCAACTCCCTGCTGACTTACAAACGTATCCGGGTAGGCACGCCGACGACTTGAGTGGAGCGCTTTACGTGCACCTTTGTGATCGACGCCGAAGAAACTCTGGCACATCGACCGCGGATAGCAGGTCGTGCCAGCCAGTTGGCGAAATGCCTCGGAGCGCACTCCCAATCGTAGCCGAGAGCCACATGTTACATTGACGCTATGCACCACCAGTTCTCACTGCTCGAGCCAACCGGGTTTGCGCGCGCACATAGAAGGGCACCGAATTGCCGTGACTGCCGCGATGGTAAACTATCTGTGTTCCTTAGACTTATGCCGAGTGCTGAACGTTCACGCCAGAAGAGAGTGTGTCCTCATGGTCCCCGTACTTTCCCCTAGGGTGGTTCAAAGGCCATCTGACTTCTCTGAAGCCAAAGCATGCCCAGTGTGTCGGGGAAGTTCCAAAATCCTTACAATGCCAGTGGTTTTGTCCATAGGAGCCAGCCTGAGACGATAGAGTATCCCAACACTACGTTTCAAAACGTGCGCAAACTCAGATCGCCATGATAGTCTGTGAAAGAACGCTGCTCGTGGGTATCAGACTCAGGACGTTGGGGCATACCCACCTTCAAGCAGAACACCGTGTACCTTATTGACTGCACCGCCTGTATATTTCTTTCGCCCCATACCCTCCCATTTCATATTTGAACCTCTCCTTCTCATGTTTGCATCAAGCCTATCAATCAGGGAGCCAAGCTTTCCATACCGCTGGCTACCACCTGGACGCTCGTAGAGAGGCAAGGTCTGGAGTACGGGCCGACCCAGTCTCTTGTGCTTGCCTTCACCTGGAGCAATAGACACTCTCCCTACCGCAACACCTGCTACCCGCTAGGCTTCACTGGCTATACCCGGGCTGTTTCCAGCTCCTGGTACGTTTCATTGTCGCCGCCTGCTCGACAGATGGCTCACGTTTACAATGAAGTCCGACGGCCTTGCCTACAGCACCTACAGCACCACTGGCACCGTCGGCAGGCCCTAGTAGCATACGCCTACATCTGGCGCATGTATCATAACATAAACGAGACGTACGCCGCGGCAATACGAATATGAAGGAGACTTCGCCAAGGTGAAATCGCAAGTACGTGCACTCGTCGCTATCGAGAGTCTGCCCTCCCAATATTTGTACTGATATCTCCCCCAGGGCCAATGTCCAGACACTACGTATGCGAGCCGGATGTCTACTTTCTGCCAGTGCGGGATCAATGTTCTGCTCGCGCAGCTCAGGGAGCACATTGCCCCTGCCAGTGATGGGCACCGAGCTACGCCCTGAGAGCACCATCATGGTCGTCTTCGACTAGTTTTGAGGGTGGCGTTATGTACTGGGCAAACGCAATATCGAGTTGGGGTCGTCGTCTATGATGGGCGTGCGCCACAGAAGGTAAGCAGGCTGGTTTACTATGGGTTCATAATCGTCTATACTTTTTTAATCTTTCTGAGCACACTCGGATGGCCTATACAAATTCAACAGTGTATCAATTAGCGTGGTTCGACTGCAAGATGGTAGCACACGAAGGAGTTTTCTGGGTGATATACAGACAATAGAGGGCTGGGTATGGGTCCGAGACCGCACGCGGCGGCGACGAGGATGACAATCGACATTATGGTACAGAATCTCAAGCGCAACAACGGGTCAGAAAGTGCATGTGCACGAGATGCTTCTCGCGACAGAAAATCGAAAGAGTATGGAAACTAGGGACGCCAAGTCTAAGCAGGGCAAGAAGATCGAATAGGGCCTCGGGCAGAGATGCCCCGCCAGCGCAGCTCGTCAGAACGCGGGCGACTCAGCGAGGAAGGTCTGTACGTAGATGGCGATGATCAGCGACTGCATCCACATCCCGACAAGGCGGCTATGCGGACCTTCTGCCTCTCTGACATTGTATCCCGGCGGGTAAGTTCCGGGGGTGTAGAACGCGCCCTTCGTAGAGCGTCAGCGGGGAGCACGAACGACGATCGTAAGTCCAGAGGAGAGACGGGACTGAGCGCCTCGGCGATGGGAGTTGTGGGCGCCTTATCTTCGACCACGGTAACTCGTGGCGCCGGAGCCGGCCTGAGAATAACAACGGCCGGGCGCGGCCGGAGCACGAGCGCCTCGGTCGTGGAAGAGACCGCCGTGGAAGAGATCTCGCTAAGTTCTCCTGCTGAAGGACGCTTGTTAGTAGATCGAACAATCAGTACGTGTTGCGAAGAGCTTACGCGGCAGTACATCTTTCTCGTTGTGCACATACGGGCAGCCCTCGCCCATAGCGCAACTTCCATCAGCGAACGTTTGACATGCCTGGCGTTGCCCGCCCATCTTCACGCCGCCACCAATGACGCGCCATGTAATGGGATATATGCCCCGCGCGCGCAGCTCCTCGATCTCGGACTTTGGGCGCAGCGGCAGCGACGGCCATACGGGAGAAGTCGATGTTGGAGGCGGAGGCAGCGTGGTCGGGGCGGTCGAGGCCAACAGCGCGAATTGGTGCGGGTAACGCACGCGTAGGTCCGCGTCCTCGTCATCGTGCCTACTACGAGAGACGATCAGCGCATGTACCGGACTTGGTGAGAGGAACCAACAAAGAGCAGAGGTCTCCCTTCGGGCAGGTCTCATTCGCAACCCAGTGCCTGCAAGGCTTGGCTAACTTGACATCAGCGCAACGGCCTTGGGAAGTAGGCGGACGCAGCTTACATCGGTACGCGATAGCCTTCCTGTGTGTGGTTCGACGTGGCAGAGGCGGACGATCGAGCTTGATAGGCGTGGGTGGAGGAGGCAGCTGCGGAAAGTAGCCGACATTGGGCGAGAACATGTATGGATGAGCAGCATTAGGCGAGAACCCAGGTGGTGCGTAAGAGTGTGCATGGGGCGGCATCGCTTGCGGCATCGACAGCTTTAAGACAGACGCAGACGCGGGTTCGTATGTATCGTGCGACGGGTCAGACCCAAACGCAGACTCGGTATCAGACGAAGCGTTGCTGAGACTGGGCGCATCGCTGGCTGCTGGAGAGGTCGAAAGCGAGATTGGCAACTCGAGCGACGAGAATTCCGAGTGCGGGGTGATAGCCTGCGGCGTGGAAGCTAGGGTGTACCAGGGCCGTTGCGGGGGATGGTAGAGGGCGCCAAAGACCGGAACATGAGCGGCGCGCTCAGATGGCGAAGCGGGTGTGTCTGCAGAATACGGGTTAACAATGTAGACTGTGGCATGACAAGTTGTATCAGATCGAAAGAGAGAAGAATAGACAGTCCACTGGAGCACACGGGCCTCCATACTCGGTCCGGGTTTAGACGCCTCGTGTCGGCCTCGAGGCCTGCACCTGAGTACGCTGGCAAAGACGCAGCTCAGGTCTGCATTCCAACTTGTCGCCTCGAGGCAGAAGTTCAAGCGCAAAACAACACTCCATACCATCGATAATCGCCATATGAAGAGTAAGATGACGGGCAAAGTAGACAGATAACTCACAGTATTCGGACTCCGGACGAGGGTGAGCATGTTTATCGCGCCCGGAGCGGGCGAAAGTCTGAGAACCTAAGACGAACGACGTCAGTAAGTTCTGAGCAATGGTACTGGGTCAAATAATCACTTTCGACAGTATGGACCCTGGTGTCATATGGGCGTTGTCCTCGCAGAAAATCGTGACATGGATGTTCATGGCGTGGGCCGGGATAAATATGCGAGTTTGGGCATTCGCTCGCTGAGAGCGGACATCTGCCGTTCAAGAAGGACACACATGCAGCTTGAGTGTTGGTGAGTTCGTGCACAGCTGTTTCCAAAGCTCAAGAACGTACTGGTTTGGCTTGGATTCAAGTGCAACGGCATTGCGTTCGATGAAAGAGAGTGGGGAGGGTTTGTCAAGCCGCAAACTGGCAGCGCGCTCGGTTATAAAGCCCTAGCGGAGGCTGTCAGCCACAGGTCCGCGCGAAGGACAGGGCGGAGCGGCAAGATGAAAGATCAGATTCGACTGGTTCAGCGACAAGAAGACAAGGCCGCCATCACCAGATTCGCGTATCGTCCGAAACAAGACGAGGGAAAACAATAAAGCACGGTACGGACGACCGGGCGCAGCTCCCGGTTATACACGGCAAAGGCGCTGAACAGTTAATACTTACTTTATGCGCTAAATGCGGGACGGAAAGCACCTAGGTAAGGTATGCAGCCAGAACGTGTGGTGCGAGGTACATTCGACTTGAACCACGCTCCAAGGCTTTAAGCTTGCATCAGGATCTTCCATTCGCGTCACGTTCGCACTTCCTCCATGTTCAGAACGGCCGAGAAGTGACTCCTTGATGATGAGTGCGTCTTCCCTCACTTTCTAGCTTTCCACGGTTAAGCTACAAGCCGGTTTGTATCGCTCGCTTGCGTTGACGCAGCGTGCAAAACAATAGCGCGGGTCAAAACTGCGTCTAAATGGCCGACTGTCTGCTTGTCGATGTCATATCAGATGGGAAGGTGGAGGAGGGCGCCTCGGCCAATTGTTTTGCACATCCACAGGGACGAAGGCAAAGGCCCGTTGCGAAGTTGCCACACTTCTTTATTATATCCGAAGCACCAATTTGGTAGGAAGGTTCCTCGAGCTGCTTCCGTTGTCTATTGTGCAGGAAGCCTCGATCGACGAGACGAATGCGAGTAGTCGCGTTCGAGTATCGCATGGACTGGCGGGACCGACGTCCAATGCGGAGGCAGGAACAGAGTATAATGGTAGAATTTAGGTTGGCAACGCCACTGCGTTTATTGATCCAATGCCGACTAAGAGCGTGCCATACTAGCTTGCGATGCGTAGAGTCCAGAAGACCGAGCAGCACGACGCATCAGTTGGAGGTACAACTGGGGATATTATTGAAGCTCGGGTGCGCTGTGTAACAATAAGTAAGCAGTAGCCGAGGCGAGAATATGACCGACGTGCCTGTCGGAGCTGGAGGCTCACAGTTGAAGAAGATGGGCAACGCGTTGATGGGGAAGTGTCCAGACCAACTTTCGCCACACAGCAAACTCCGCTCCTTATTCGATGGGCCATACGATTAAGACATGATGCGCTAGCTGGACTGGCAGATGAACTGGGCTTGCCGGACTCTCAGCAAGAGAGAGCAAGCGATTTATACAGCGGTCGGGGTGCAGAAAGTTACATCGAGCGCCTGTGTTTGGCAGGCGCTTCAAATGCGCGACCAAGAGTTGTACAAGAAATCGGACGTCCGCATACATAGTGGTCCTCAAGCACAGTCAAAACGCTTCGGATACGTGAATATCGAGTTCGAGAGTGTACACGCGGTCACCATCGTTGTTGTCGCTGCGAAGAGACGCGTCGCGTCGCCGGCAGAGCCCGGGCCGAACGCCCGCCGGTTCCGAAGGCTTATATGCCGTTGATTCGCGTTGCAAAACTCTCTTTTCAACGAACCGCCATCTCCTTGATCGCCGGCTCGCTGCTAGCGCAGGGAGGACTCGAAAAGATCATCCGCTGGCCTTTCAGGAGCATCTTGGCAGAGTTCATAAACCTACCCCGCATGAATTCGGAGTTGAACTTGTAAACTTGAACTTGAATCTGGACGCCAATCACACGTTTTATCGCAATAAATATGGGGTGTCAAAGTCATTAAGAGCGCTACAAGGCTACGTATACGACGCGTATAAGACATAGAAGACTAATATGTGAGATCATGTAAGAAGTATGAGACGATAAGCTGTCTATGAGGCCAAGAAGATGATACAGCATGGGCGTTAGCACGATAGACGACAATAAACCCTGTCCCGGACAGTTGTGCGGACCATATAGATACACGAAGGTGGATGAAGCTTGCCATAGATGGTTTGAGAAGAGAACCAGTAGAAATTTACGCCGAGACCTGTTAAGACTTGTGTGCAAAACGGCTCGCCTTGCGGATGCGCTCGCCGTAATGCCAGAAGAAGTAGGGTGCGGGACACCCGATAACGATGGCGACAGCTGCGAGGATGGAGTTCCCCTTGCCGTATCCTAAGGCCGAGTACATTGCCTATCGAGGAGGTGAGGATTTAATGACTTATTAGACGTGAACGTGCACATACAGGGGCAAATAGCGGGAAGCTGAATGCACAAACACTGCGAAGGAATGCAGCTGCTGCTAGCGCAGAAGCAGCGTGTAAAGTGAAGGCGTCAATGATATACGTCTGTATAGCCTGGTATGGGAGAATGAGACCAGCGCCGATCAACGTGATGCCAATGTCGGGGACGATCCAATGGACATCTGCACGGGCGGTCCATCCTGCCATAAAGAGGCCAAGAGGTAGAATCACTGTGCCAGGGAACATGGCCGCTGTGGACGGGAATTCAGTCTATGCCGAACAAATGAAAGATGATGAGCGTACGTAGCCTGTACTCGGGCTTGCCAGCGCCACCGTTACGCTCCTTGAGCTTGCGGTAAATGAAGTCCAACATCCGTGCATTGATTTGTGACGCGCCCGTGATGCCGATACCAAGAGCAATGTAGTTGAGACCAGCTATGCCGATGGATTCCTGGTAGACTCCTTGAAAGATACCGGGGATCGTAGTCAGCGAAAGATAATGTATCCCATAGATCAACGCCCTGATTCGGCTGTCAGCTATCATTTAGTAGCGGGGCTGAGAGAAACTCACATATAGACGCCGAGAAGTTGAATGATCGGTTCGTTGTAGAAAAGAACCAAGGGTCGAATGAGAGCTTTCTTCATGACCACCTTCCAACTACAGATGCGTTAGTATGGCAATGCAGTCGTGTGAACGAAGGACGTACTCCCGGCTCATCTTCTCCTCATACACTGTCAGGATCTCGATGTTCTTCTCAACGTCAGTACCTTTCCGAAGTATCTCCGCACGTCGCTCGAGAAGGACGGGAGCATATGCTGTGCAACCAAAGTAAGTACTCGAGTTCGTCATGGAAGTGCAAGCCAACTTACTTTCACGAAGGTAGAAAAGGCCCAGTAGCTGAACCGTCGCATCAACGATTGTCGTCGACCAGAAAACCCAGCGCCATGTAGACTTCTCCGAAATCCAGGCACCTATTATACATAAGCAAAGTGGGATGAGAGAGAGTAACAATGACCATACCGCAGATTGGTCCAATGACAGGACCGAGGAGAGGAGCAAGCGAGTAGATAGCTATAGCCTGCCCACGCTGTTCGGGCGTGAAGAGGTCACCAATGACTCCGCCACCAATCTACAGCGCGTCAGATGGAAGAGTGATTGAACATTTGAAAGTGCGCGTACTGCCAGTGGGGCAGACCCACCCAGCCCTGAGAGGAAACGGAAGGCAATCAACTGGCCTTGACTCTGCGCAAATCCACAACCTGAAAGCGCGTTTATGAGCTATGTTACCCATTAGCTGAGCGACGGGCACGACGTACCAAGATTCCAGGCCAGATACCACATGTTCGCAATCTGAAGCACACGCGTACGGCCGTACATTTCCGATAGCGGCCCGAGTAAGAGAGGTCCAAAAGCTGCAATCGAATAAGCAGAGGTCTCATGTGTTGGGAGTAGAGATATACACACCATACGCTAGCACGAATATGCTCGTAGTCATCGCCAGCAATGCGGTTGAGGTAATTCCGAAGGCGTCTCGTAGTTGTCCCACCCCGGGAGCGATCATGGAGGATGAAACTTGACAACTGTCTGAGCAGACGTGTGGGGGTGTATTGTTGGCTCACACGCACCGGGAGAAATGAAGGTGAAGGAGGACACAATGATCATGGACCGCCACTTCTTGAATTGCGTCCAGCTAGAAAGACGATCAGGCTGTTGTCGGCGTAGAGTAAGTAAACTACACACTTCTTCGGGTTACCCGGGTCGTCGGGACCATCCCAGTCAATGATGAGAATATCGCCCTTGCGCGTAGCGCCATGAGGAAGATCAATGGTCGTAGCGAAAAGAGAGCCAGCGTCCGAGTCGTTCAACTCCTTCGACTTCACTGCTGGAGTCGAGGCATCCCCGGCGACGGTGACAGTCAGCAAAGACTCTGGTCGCGAATTGTCGGTCGGCGTAGAGTGTCCAGACTGTGCAGACATGGCGCAATTGAAAAAGGGAGGGTGGTAGCGTGAGGGGACTTGAGTCGGCCGCGTGCGGGTATATATACGGACTTTTGTCGCGAGGCCAGAGGCTGAAGCGCTGGTGGCGGGAGCCGTCGGTAAGTCAGCATAAAACATTCACAGCTACGGCGCTTTTCGTGGATATGAGCTCGCCCAGGCTTGCCCTTGGCCGACACGAAACTGAGTCTGGTGAGAGCCGCTCCTTTGGTCCCCGCTATCTCTCATACACTTCTTGTACCTGCTTCACCAGGCCCATTCAAACATGTTAAATCTGCGCAGTGGCCAAGTCAAGTGCGGCCGTGTCCGATCGTTACAGGTGACTGCCCACGCCAGGCGAGTCGCCGGGCACATGGTCGTGTGCCACCTTTGTCGGGCTAATAGCTCGCGAACCATCTGTCTCCTCGCGCTCTCCCTTTCAGAATAAAATAGCTTGCGCAAAGCTTTAAATCCTCGTCCTTACCGCATAGCCGTGCGTGGAGGATCCGGCGAGATACAAAACGAACAAGTCGGTGCGCGGACAACATTGTGCCGCCGGCGCGGTCATCATCAGGCACATCGTGGGCGAAGTCCGCGTGAATCAACTGGGAACAACAACGCAACTCGCCATTATGAAGTAGCTCCGGGTCCGGTGCCTGCGCCACAGCTCGAGCTCAATATTGAAAATTGAGGAACCGGCTCGTGTGCGAGGTTGAAACGTTGATTGGAAGTCTCCGTAGAGTTACGGGGTTGACCGTGCTTGTTGACAAGAAGACCGAAGAAGATGCGTCTTGAAAGTTCCCGGTGAACAATGCTGCGGCACTGAGCGCTCGTTGGACAGTTATGCGGGTACCAATCGGGAAAGCCGAGCAGCGAGTGAGCGGCGTTTGGTAACGGCGACCTCTTCGGCGAGCCGTTGCGCTTGCAGAGTGACTGAGGTTGAGCACATGATTGCTGGCTTGCGATACGTATCATCAGTGACTGAAATGGGAGTGGTGGGAGCCGCTTTGGTATTTTGGCATGCACGGCGGGAGGACAGCTGCGGCGCTCGCCTTGTACTTCAGGTCAAATACCAGGTGCGTTGGAGCTATATCTATCGCTTCATCTGCTTGTCTCGCTCAAGTATCAGAGCCAGGGCTCTAAACGCATGGGGGTTCGCGGAGAGGCCTACATCCAAGGCTGCGAAGGTCAATGCATGAGTTGTACTGCCACAGTGCTCCATCTTTCTGCCTATTTTGTCTCGCCCTGCTCGCTGCGCAATGACGGCGCAAGATTATAATTCGCAATGATCCGTGTACACCTCAGGCATCAAGAGCTCATCGAGCTGTGTACCCAGGGAATTAGTTTGTATTCTGGCGACGCATAACAAGATGAGGATTTACCTTCGTCGGGTTCTCGACTTCAACTTTGAACAACCAACCTAAAACCAATTAAAGTGGGCATGTAATTGAGACATATATATTAGATAGGTGTCATACCAGATGTCTGCAAGTGCAGCGTTGATCGTAACAAAGGTCCTGTGGGAGTCGCGCTACAAGGTTGACGAGCGGATACAGGGTCTGAATGTGACGCTCAAGTTCATCAAGATCGCGTTCAGCCGTAGCTGTGAAGACGACTCGCCCGGATTCTCAGGTGCAACGCATCCGACTCAAACGGCACAATAAGGTGGTGAGTGGTCGAACTTCAATATACACCGATGGTTCAAAAACTCGTATGGTCATCTATTTCGAGGAGCAGGCAGTTGCCTCTGGCAGGTTATACTGTAGACGTAGGCTCATCGCGGTTGAAAGCAACTTGAAGGCGCCCGACGCGTGCCCGACGCGTCTGGCGAAGTCGCGTCGAAGATCTTCCCACCAATTTACTTTTCTTTCCAACACAACCACCATGCCTCCTGTGCGAACAAAAGACTCTACCTCTACCTCCACATCTCAGGAGCGCCCACATAAACGGCGTCGTGTGCAACAAACACAACCGGCTGCCGATTCATCTGCGCCCGGCGTTTCGAAGCTCAAAGCTTCACTGCGGCAGACTAAGCGGCTGCTCGCTAAAGTGCGTACAATATCCCATTCTCCACGCTATTGATTGCTTAGACCATTGTCTCCTTTTGATGTAGGATACGCTAGCTGCGGATGTACGCGTCGATACTGAACGTCGTCTACATGCGCTCGAGGCCGAGCTGGCGGCGGCGGAACAGGCGAATAAGGAGCGCGCAATGGCGACAAAATATCACAGAATCAAGTTCTTCGGTGCGTCTATGACTAATATTCATTCTCTCCCTTTTCTCATAAACGCCAATCACAATGAACGTAGACCGCAAAAAGCTGCTCCGGCGCGTGAAGCAGGTTCAGCGGCAGCTCGGCGCGGACGAGCTCTCGGACAAAGAACGCAAGAAGCTCGAGCGTACTTTAAGCCACCTTCGCGTGGATCTGAACTATGTTACGGTTCGTGCCTTCCGTACTACGCTGTTATAACGTATCGAGTCTGAATATGCTCCACAGCATTACCCCAAAGCCGAACGTTACATCTCCCTCTTTCCACCCGAAGTGCGGCAGCAGGATGGCGAAGACGAGCCCCGTGCGGTCGAGCCTATACGTCTGAAGAAGGGCGAGGTGCCGGCGAGCGAGACGGAGAAACGAAGGGAAGAACTCAGGGCTTGGGTACGGGAAAGGATGGAGGCGGGCGAGTTTGCGAAGGAGCCTGAAGTTGGTGGGAGTAGTGGACAGGAGCGGAATCGGAAAGCCAAATCTTTGGCGCCGCCACGGCAGGAGGATGGGGAGGAGGATGTGACGACGGAGGACGAGAGCGAAGAGCGGTCCGACTTGGTGCCTGTGCAAAGCGAGAAGGTCGAGAAAAGGCACAAACGGGCTAACCAAGCGGACGAGAGCGAAGACGATGCCCGGCCCGAGCACCCGAAAAAGTCGAAGCGGCCGCAGGGAGAGTCGATGCCGCCTGCGAAGAAGCGCAAGGAAAAGTCGGCCAGGTCGAAGGTGGGCGGGAAGGGTGAAGAGGAGCCTGCAAAGACTGGCCTTGCAGGAGACGATTTCTTTGGCGAAGACTAGTCATCTCTTGTCTTGTGTGATTTTTGTAGCTGCATATACTATCTGACATTCCACTTGCGACACAAGAGCTGCTATACATCACCGTGGGTACCGACGCCAGGCGCCACCTGATGGTCTGTACGTCGCAATACCAATAAGCGCGCAGGATCTGTCATCTCTCTTTTGGCACTCATCTGCCTCATGTACGTCACCATTGATATTTACAGATCCTTGGCCTGCGTACTCGAATGGAATGGCATATGCAAACAAGACTACGGCTGCTGCCAACGGGACTACTTCTAAGAATGGGACTACATCAGCGAATCGGAATGGAACGTTGACAATGCCACTTCCACCGTATACTCGTGCGCTCGCTATAGCAGGGCCAACGGATGGGTACATGTAAAAACCGCTTTTGTACGACTATTTGGTTCATCATCATCGTCTGGTTTACTGTCTTGTAAAGAGTGTACGGTTACATTGTCCCTGAAATGCCCATTTGAAGAACAGCCTGATAACTGTAGACGCAGCAGACCTGGCGTAAACAAGATGCTCGCCATTCGTGGGCCCTAGAATCAGAAGACACCGAAGTAGGTAGGAGGGTTCTGATAACAATCTGTGAGCAGTGAACGCGGACAGTAAGTTTGTAAAGGTCGTTACCACAAAAGTATTAGTTTGAGGTCTTCATTGCACAGAGAAGACATGATGTCAGTATGCGCACGAATAGGTTATATTAGCATTACGCACTCGAAAAAGACGATGGCGGTGTGATCCTCCGAGTTGATCATCCAGTTGTATGCGCTCCTGCCTTGTCGTCCAGAGCTGAACATCACGCCGCATAGAATGGCAAATCCCTGCCCGCAAGCGATCTCAGCTCCTGGCATAACTGATTGACCGATAAGATCACACTCACGTCCGCCTTGAACTGGTTGTCTCCCCACTTGGCAACTTCTGCCTTGAACACTTAGCGCGGATCGACGTCAGACTTTGGCAAGATCACTCCGATGAAAGGCGGCCGCACCGAACGCAAAGTCTTCGTAATCGAAGATCTCGGAGCGCCAGCGCCGGTCCTGCAGCCCAGATGTACGCCAGATCTCTTGAAAGCGCGCCTCGCTCAGGATCAGGTACCTACGAGGACAATCTATTTAGACACGACTGAGAACTGTATAGGCATGTAGCACACTTACTTCCCGTCGCTTCTGTAGCTTTGGGAGCCTTGCCTGAGGTGCGGACTGTCGCGAAGGATCCTGTGAACCTCATCGCCGCGGAGACTCTGGGGACGGAATGTCCAATGCTGGTGCCCGAGCGACGTGGTGTTGTCAACAGCCCAACTGCCCTTGCATCCAGTAATCTTTGTGCCGTTGCCACCCCCGCTGTGCCATATTCTTCGATCAGAACGTATCACAAGAGCTTCAGCACGTACCCATTCCAGAGATCCAAAAAAGCTACGATCGCGTAAGCATACACAAAGGGTCATTTGCACTATCATGCTTACTCCCAGTCGCCTTGTTCTGGATCCTTGGGTTGGTTTGAGTGAAGGGCAAATTGCCTTAATTGACGGGGCTCACTTCCAGAATCCAGTTCCGGTCGACTCTTTCTTGATGATCCATTTCTGGTTCTCTCCTGGAAGCACCTTGCGGAACCCAATGATCGGTGTTTCAGTGGCAGCCGAGCCTACGTATGGCCATTTGCCGTTTAAAAGCACGTCGCACTGCATATCAAGGTTATGGACTCACTTCCAGTCAGGTCCATGTAGGTGCCTGACACCGTGTTGCGGATAGTATAGGTATCCTCCTCGTTCAACACGGACTCGACCAGCCACATGTGGTGTAGAACATCCTCGTTGACGCTCCAGCCCACCACAGGTGTACCTGATGATCTTGGCTGTCAAACGCATGCCCATGCAGTCAACATGTTCAACGTACCGTCATCACTAGAGGCTATGTTCGATGTTCACGATTAGCATGCGTATCTGATAGCGGCATGTGCGAACATACGCGATGCGAGGGCGATGCGCACGGCGACGCGAGCATGCTCGATGTGGTCTGGGTGCTACGATGAGCGACTATTGACTCAACGAAAGCCAGAAGAGGAGCGCACAGATGCCTTCTCCGTGAAAGGACATGTTGTGCGACCTCATGAGGTGTGACGTAGAAGCGGGGTGCGCGGGGTTGAGAAGCGGATCGCCAACTTCAAGAGGTATTTAGATAGCGTAGCTTGAGCAGTGTCAATAAAGATAGATGACCGGTTCTGTCGTTTGGAAGATCTATCCGAAGATGTCATGTAGCATCAGAGGGCCTGTATACCGAGGCCAGAAGTCCTACAACACGAGTGAGTTTCAGGGAACCCGTGGCGCCCCGTGGCAGGTCCACGAGATGCATCTGCCACTCGGGTTGTCCGCTGCTCAGAGCCTCCGTTATCGATGCTCACGTCAGGCTAAACGATTGGTGTGCATAGTGGCATCATTCGAGATCGAACCACGGCGAATCGAGTTCAGACGCCAGGTTATCTGAGCATCACTAATGGCAGCTGGGCCTGGGAACCACAGCTTTTCAGTTGCGAGATGTGTCCATCGACGAGGTTTCATTGGGGCCTATATAGTCGCTGTGCATACTAATAGAGGCTCGAGCGGGTATGGCCTGAGGAAAGACCCCAATCCCTCATGAGATGATGATGGCCTCTTCAAAGTTGCGCGATGCGCTCTCGCATGGGCGTGACGTCGCCGATTTTGATCGTGAGGATCTAATCTACATCGGGTGCGCGAGCAGGTCGTCCCAGCTCATACAGTATGAAGCCATGAAGCACTCTTTGATTATCAGTAGAGGTGTGTGTAGTACAAGAATTCCGTTAGAAGTCATCGCAAACAATAGATTACATAGTACAACGACAGCATTAAGAGGAAACCGAGTTACGGCGAAGAAGTGGCGTCCGTTCAGTAACAGTATCTTCCGGAAGAGGTTCTGCTTGTGGCGCGACCTCCGTAAGCTGCTCTGGCGTAGGGTTGACAGCGGCATTGTGCCGTGGTCGGTGCTCTGTTACGTCGGCTTTGCATACAGGACACTGCAGATAGTGACTCAGTCAGAATTAGTATGATGTGTATGGGGAAAGGCGCTTACCAGCTTCTTCCTCTGCGTCAACCACTCATCGATCTCTTCCAGATGGAAGATATGTTTACAAGGCAGCACCCTGACCCTATCCCCCTTCACAAAGTTCTCCAAACAGATGATACACTCTACCTGACTCGCGAACCACGCCGGATCGACATCCTCGTCCTCTCCCGCATGTAACGAACACTCTCCTCGCTCGACATCAAAGTTTCCAGAACCGACGGGCTCGCCGTCGTGCTTCTCCCAGCCTGTGCCAGTCCATACACGCCAGGGCAGACCGTGGACTATGGATGCTGGTGCACGGTCGCGTTGAGCGGCGCGGGCGGCGCGTACGCGGTGGACTACGAGGGTCAGGAATGTGAGGGAGGAGGGGATGAACAAGATGGTTATGAATGTGACAATGGGACTGGGACGTTTAGTTTCAGTATTGATATTGTGGTTAACGGAAATGGTATAGACGTACGAGTACCATTGCCAGGAAGAGTATTCAGAGCTTATGAGTAGCGAGAGCGTTTTGAGGCCCGAGTGAGACGTATTTGATGATAAGATGAGCGAGTATAACTGCATGTAATCCGAGAAACGTATAAACGTCGCGGCGATAGAAATATCCGACGCGTCTCCTAGCGTTCGTCAGCGCCACATACCCCTTCGTTTGATCAGACGACATACCGGGACTGTACATATTCACAAGCACGTCCGGATTGCCATGTAGCTCCGGATCGTCCCCGCCCACGACGACGCCCTTAGCGCCCAGGCGTTGCGCCTCCCTCGCTTTATCGACAAACTGACATTCTCCCCTCTGCACGAGCGCGATCCACGGCTCATCCACACCCGGCACATTCTCGCCCACAACGCAAAGCCGACTGCACCCCGTATTCACCGATCTATTCAACATCTCCACCTCCACCTCAGGGCAGGGTACGGTGAACGCGTTGAGCGGAATAACATATCCCAACAACGGATCCGTGAGCTCCGCGCCGAATCCAGCGGGTCTGGAGAGGAAAGTGACGGGCGGCGAACGGTCGACTATCGACACTGTGCTGTCGGGTCCCCATGCCCAACCCCAGAGCCAGGCTTGCTCGGTGATCCCCGTTTGAAGCGCCGTGGAGGCTTTGCGCATCCACTTCATTGGCCCGTGGGCATGACTGGGATCGCGCGCTGCGGCCGCGCCTATCAGGCTGGTCGCAGTCAGGAGGTACGCCTCTACGCGCATCGAGGGATGTATGAGGTAGGGGATGTCCTCGATTCAGAAAATGAGATGAGGTCGTGCAGAGAATCGTGGATCGAGATCGAGGTGTGCCTCCGACGGCTCTGCACCGCGTTCAGCCGCTTCTGCCTTCTTCGGCAAACGCCGACGCCGAGGCGCAGCACTTGGCCGGAGCATCCGTAGGTTTGTACCTGAGCTTACGACTTCATGCGTGGAACCTCCAGCATGTTTTGAGAGTTTGACAGGCTTACACGCAGAGAAAATGCCTGTAGGACAGCAACTGAAGTTGTTGGCGTGATGTGCCACAACCCGAGTGGCACCGACACGCACCCCCGCCAAACCCCCACGGTCAGATACTATCGTACCAAATAATCCGATATGCAATATATATGCTAGTATGTAGAGCTCTATAAAGTTCGAGTACTTCAGTCTCAGAAATACCTATCCCAGAACCCCCTCGTTCCATTCGTACTCGCCGCACTCTCCTCAATGCCTAACAACTTCATGACCAGCCCATAAACCTGAACGTTCTCGAACCCGTCCATCACGTACGTATCATCGGAAGTCGAGTGCCAGCCTGCGTTCTTATTCCATAACGACCCGAGGGTGCTGGGGAGAAGAGAGCGGCGGGATTGGTGGACGGCTTTGGCGACGGCGGAGAAGGGGCCGTGGGCGACGAACATGGCGTGCATCTCCGAGTAGATGTTGTCGTACCCATGGTTCTGTACAGCACTGAATCAACACCGTGTCAACCCTGATCCGTACTAAGACGACTTACGCCCTTGGTCAACCCAACATCCCCCTCCGCTCTCGTCGTCAACACATACCCCATCTTGGGCACAACATAAACCGGCGCTATCCTCTCGCTCTTAGAGAAGTGATATCGCTCGGGCATCGTATCGGGCGTATATACATCGAACTTCTCGGCGTTGGCTTCTGCGGCGGAGAGTAGGCGGTTGTAGTAGTGCGTCATGTTCGAGCCGGGTTTGAAGTGCAAGCCCATTGACGGCCAGCCATCTTCGTGCGAGATATCGGCGAGCCCTTCGGAGCCGAGGAAGTCGTCCATGTATACGAGTTCGGGATGAGAGGTGTCCGTCATGCCGTGGTCCGAGACGAAGATGACGTCTACGATCGAGGTCAAGTTGCGCGATACGAGGCCGGTATGAAGGTTCTTGGCGAAGGTGTCGACTTCTTGCAGTGTGCGCTATGAAACGAGGGATAAGCGGATGTGTTATATGAGGGACACGATAAAGAACGTACGTTGACGCGGGCAGAGTAAGGTCCTGTGGCGTGACCTGCTTGGTCGAGAGAAGGCTCATACGCAAGTAACAGCTGCGGGCGCTCCTCTAGAGGCAAGTCGATCCAAGTCAACAATTGATTGAGCTTCTCCTGAAGTGGCACATGATCCTAGATACTATCAGTACAAAATGCTGCACCGCAATACGAATGCGCCCACCCTCCATGGCTCGAAGTAAGTTGGCGACGCGCCAGACGTAGTCTTCGGCGGGCCGGGCCACATCAAGTTGGCATTGATCCTACCCGTCTTACCCACGGTCTCCCACATCTGGTGGATGGTCAACTGGGGATTGCGTATGCAATTCAGCAATAAAGACGTACGGGCTCGCCATACCACCAGTGCGCTTTCCAACATGAAGCGATCTGGTTGTAGTGGAACTCTGAGTCTGTGGCAGCGTCCCAGAAGTTCTGCGATGATGTTAGACACGAAGAGCCTTTCATTGTACGAAAAGCGTACATTAGCGACGATCCCGTGTGACTCAGCGTAGAGACCAGTCCTGTGCACAATAAGTGGGGGATTCGTTGAAAGAACGAAGTCGCGCACATTAAAGCCCAATGATTGCTAGAATGCAAACATGTTAGGTCGTTGTTCAGCAAGCTCGTCGGATGAGTACGCACGGGAATGTTAAAGTCTATATAGCATCATGAGTACCTTCTGACGATAGGAAGTTGGACAAAGTTGCATACAGGAAAGATAGGCTTCATATACTTCGCCCTCAAGCCCTGCTTCGCAATATCGAGCAGATGCGGCGTGAATCCGCGGTCAAGGTAATCCGCTCTGAAGCTCCATCGGCAACAATTCACTTCCCAGTATATACACAAAGCGCACCTCAAGCCATCAATAGACACCAACAACACTGTCCTCCTAAACTCATGTGTCCCGTTCGACCTCAACTCGTCTCCCTCGAAATGTAGAGCCTTGGCGCGTGCAAGCGCTTGACTCTTGCGATACACCACCGCGCCGCTGTACACACCCAGCAAGACTAGAGCAAGTAAAGATCCCAAGCCGAGACTTCGTTTCCAGGAGCGCTTGGGTTGTCTAGCGAACACATCCTCCGGCGCGTCGACGAAGCTATCGTGGTGCGAGTCAGAGCCAGATAGCAAGCCTTTGGTCTCCTCGGGCGCAACGGCGTCCTCATAGTCGCGAGGTGGCGGTGTATGATGGCCAGATGAGGAGGCGTAGTCCTTCTCCATGATTGAGTGAAGGTGGTGGCTGTAGGCCGCAAGGCGCGCTTGACGCATTGAGTCGCCCAACAGGAGCTATATCGTCCGGCCCGAGCGCCGACATTGCTTCAGACGCGGTCACCTGGGCTGCCGGTACCGCGCGTCGCGTCCCTCTCAGAGTTTGAGCGCGTTGATGAGTCAAGATCGATGCCATTCATTCGTAGCAATACAAGAAACAGAGATACAGTCCAGTCTATCAGTTACAGTCTAATCTTCAGAAACACGTTCAAAGAACTGCTTCAAGGTCCCCGCTAACACCTCCGGCAACGCCTCCACGTTCCTCAATACCACGTAGTACTCGAACGGGAACGTATCCAAGTACCGGTTGACCTGCAGCTCCATCCTCCCATCCACAACCGCATACGACGCGTGCTTCATGCTCACAATCGAGTCCTGCACCGCTCCTCCACTCGTCCCCGTAGCCGCGTCCGCATTGGACTGAAGCGAGTCGATCACGACGAATACCACCATAACCCGCTGCTCCTCCGCCTTCCTCAACACCGTACGCAACTTCTCATGGTCCTGACATATCCCATCCGAGATGATGATCTCCAGCTGCCACAGATCCGCCGCGCTCGACGAGCTCGCGGCCCTCCTCTCCCTCGCCTCTTCCAGAATCTTCAAGCTCGTATCAACAAGCGACAGTACGTTCGTCGCCCGCTGATTGAAATTAAACGCGCCCATAACCTTGGTTCCAGCTTGATCGGTAAACGGTCCTTCGTCGAACCCGTGTAGCACTTCGACTGCCTCGCCGAACTTGGCTATACCGACGTCGCCGACTTCGAGACGAGTGAGGGCTTTGGAGACTAGTGCGAGAGTCTGATAGGCGAGATGAACGGAGTGGGACTCGGACATCGAGCGTGAGTCGTCGAGCGCGATCAAGACCTGGTACTCCCGCTGGCTCGGCCGTGTGCGCCGCAACCAGATCTTGTCCTTGGTGTACTCAGAAGCGATGTACGGGATGATCTTCTTCATGTTCAAGCGCTTGCCAGTGCGGTAGTCGCCCTTGAGTCTTGTCGCTTGGGTAGGTTCGAGAATGAGGCGGAGCTGCTCGCAGAGGGCATAGGAAAGCTCGTGGGTGAGGGATTCGTAGAGGCGCCAGAGATGCTCGGTATCTTGGGTCTGCTGTCCGTCCGCTTTCCAGCGGCGAAGCTCAGCCTCAACGATCTCGTCTGGTAGAACCTCCTCAATATCCTCTTCGGCTTTGACTGTGGCGTCTTCCATGTGGGCATCGGGCAAGTTAGCAGCGCCTGGTGTGCGCAACTGGTGTTGGGTGAGGGCGTCTTCAACACCCGGCTGTAGAGACTGTGCGGTCTGCTGAGAGGGGAGAGCGGCGGATGATGGGTGAGGCTCGGCTGTATCTGGTGCGGCGGGCTCGTCAATGTCCATGGGAGCAACATCGTCCTGTAGCTCGTCCGCCTCATCGTCAATCAACTTGAGATCCTGTAGCCTTGCCGCCTCCTCAGCGCCCGCCGGACCAAGCGCCTGCATGTTTTGGTCATCGTCGTCCGGCCGAAGATACTCGAGTTGCGAAGGCTCTGAGACGTCCGCGAGCTTGGGTGGAGCGGTATCTTCGGCAGCGCTATTGAGGATATCGTCGAAGCGCTGACGAATCTCCTGTACGGCGTCGCCTAGGCTGCGCAGCGGGTTGCTCTGCATGTCTGTTGAGCGAGACTCTTGCGATGTCGAGGTGCCTTGCTGAGGTCCGGACTTGAGCGCGCCGACGCCGGTGGCTTCGTCTTGTTGCTGGTCGACGTCGCCGGCTTGCTCTTGGTCCTCTGCAGCACTGTAGAATATTAGTAAATTAGCAATGCTTGACGTCAAGCTGGACGTACCCTTCATCATCATTCGCATCCGCGCCCTTCCCAGCACTCTGACCGGCGCCGCCGGTGGTGGTCGTAGACTGGTTCTGAGCGGCCGATTCCCGCGCCTCCGCGTTCATGGAATCAGGGTTTGCCTCGTCGGTGTCCGCCTGTTCGCCCGGTTGCACATCAGGCGCAGCTGTAGCACCGCCTTGCTCCTCGTCCATCTGGTCCTCCTCGGCGTCCTCAGCAACATCTTCGCCAGCTTGCGCTTGCGCTTGTGCATCAGCGCCGTCCCCACCATCTTCATCCATCGGCTCGGGTTCAGCTGATTCTCGACCGCCAGCATCACGAGTGTCGTCGCCCAACTCAGCATCGTCCTCTAACTCGTCCATCTCGTCGTCTTCGTCACCAGCGTCGCTCTTCTGATCCTCAGGACCCAGATCCAGGTCATCGGGAAGATCCAACGTATCGGCGTCCTTGACAAAGTCGTCCATCGCGGCGCCTTGGCCCTGCGCCTCACCTTCCTGCTCCTCTTCACCCTCTTCGTCGCCTTCCTCGTCCACAGCATCGTCCTGCTTCTTGTCACCTTCCTGCGCTTCACCCTGCTCTTGCTGTTCTTCCTTCCCCTTTTCGCCCCTCTCTTTCTCCTTCTTCGAGCCCTCCTTTTCTTTCGCCACAACCTCAGACTCCGCGCCCGCCTCCTTCGACCTATCATCCTGCGTCTTTCCATCATCATCTTTCCCTTCCGGCCCCTTCTCGTCACCCCACAATTTCTCATCAACCGCAGACGGATCCAGCGGGTCCAAATCCCCAATCTGATCATCCGGTCCCTCCTCTTCTTCTCCATCATCCTTCTCATCCTTCTCATCTCCTTCCTCGTCCTCGGGTACATCCTCCATCTCCCCCTCAAAATCATCTCCCATCTCGATAGCATCTTTCCCCTCATCCTGACCCTTCTCCCGCTTCTGCTGCTCTGCATCCTGCTCGCCCTGTAGCCCCTCGACTTGACTCTCGTCCTCAATCTCTTTGCTGACGTCCTGATTGCCCGTGCCTTCGCCTAAACCGACACCGCCTACAGCTTCACCGCCTTCACCCTCGTCGCCTGCGTCGTCCAAATCGGGAGGCTTGCAGAAGCCCTTGGTCGCCACGCTCAGCATCACCGAGCATATGACGAACTCGAGCTTGAAAAGGCTTCCGGTCCATGAGGCCATGGCGGAAAGGTGATCGCGCACGAGCTGCTCATAGCGCTGAACGAAGGGGAGGATGCGCGGCACGATGCGCGCGAGATCTTCCTGCGAGCAGGTCGCGATCTTGTCGAAAGCGGCCACGAGCTTCTGGGAGACAGCATCGATGTGAAGAAGGCTGGTTAGGCGAGCGAAAAGCGCGTTGGTGGACTTGACGTAGTTATCGTCGTCTCTGTCGGACTCGTCGGTCTTTGGCTCCGGTACGGCTGCGATGAGCGCCTGAATCGTGACAAGTAGCGAGTCGATGATGGTGTCCAGGCTGTCCTGCGTAGGGATCGGCGCTCGAATAGCAGACAATGGCGTCGCAAGTGTCTCCGCCCATTCGCGGACCGGCGTGAGAATGCGCTCGACACGAGGCTCCTTGACAGTCCACTCGCGCAGTCGCAGGTTGACGCGTTTGACGAGTTCAGAGCCTGCGGTCGCCACCTCATACTCGTCTTTACGTTCATATATGAGTAAAACGTAGGCAATAGTGAGCTATAGAACGTACCAAGCAAGACGATGGGAGTGGCTGAAGCCGGCATGCGTGAACATATACCGGATAGCTGGTCGCGCAAGCCTAAAGACTCGGCGCGTAACGATGTCAACTCCACCAGCAAGTCGGCAGGCGCGGATGCCGTTGACGGCAAGTCGCAGAGCATATTGCAAAGCTCGGTTGACTCGGCCAGGGCGTGCGCCAGACGTCCCAAGTCGTCGTGCTGCCGCTGAAGGTCGCGCTGCAAGTCAGAGCCCGACGTTGCGATCTGCCGGGTGCCTTCAAAGGACTGGAGGCGTTCGACAAGTGCGTGGAGAGTCGCATATGAGTTGAGTCCATCGGCCAACCTATGTGCTTGTTGGCAAGTAATTGGACGACAACACGCAGATGAACTCACCTAGAGCGTGCGTCGAGCGCGAAGGCAAGGCCGGACTCCAGCAAGTTGACGCCGCGCAAGAGCTCGCGCGTCTGGATGTCCTCGTTGTGACTTGACAACGACGAGCGCAACTGAGGAAGAAGACCGAGTAGTCTCATGTAGTAAGTATCCATGAGCGCGACGTCGGCGACAGCGTTGTCAGTGCTGGGTACGACGGGCTGCTCACGCAACCAGCGAGCGCTGCGCTGCTGCTCAAGAACTTGAGGTTGCACGTTATACGCCATGCCGATACGCTTGAGCTCCTTCAGCAAGTCACTCCACGCCTTGCGCTTCCGTACGAGGAGCGCTTTGGCCAACTTCCCGCGACGCTCCGCCGGTCCCTCAGTGGGTAGAGGCCCGTTGGCGAGGTCGTTGGCGGTGGTGATGACCTCATGCGCGAGCTCGCGGAGTGCGGAGTGTGGGCTTGAGCCGAGGAAGGTATCCACACGAGAGATTATAAGCGTGCTGAATCGCTCGTACGTACGCGATAAGTTTTGCAGGTGCGCGGGGGCAGACGTGTTTAATGTGTCCGTTACGGTGAAGACAGCGGCGGGCGTAGATGCGGTGTAGTCGGCGAACTTGATGGATAGGCTATTACCGCTTGCGTGCTCGGCGCGTAGAAGAGGAAGAACTGGTTGGCGGAGAATGTCGCGGAACTTGCGGATGCTCTTATAGAGCTGGATATGCGTGCGCTTCGCACTCGCCTTCAGGGACTGCACGTTGACATCACGCCAGCTTGCGAGCTTGATGAAGTCTTTGATGTTCTTCTCCAAGGCGTTTCGTTGCGTCAAGAGCGAAGCGACTACCTGAGGTACGAACTGAGAGTAGTACGCCCTGGTTGAGGCGATGACCCTGAACACCCTGGACAGAGCTGCAGCCTCGGCGGCCGACTTCTTCTGGGCGAGCATCTTGATCCATCGCTCGAAGCCAAGAAGCATGTCCAAGCGGCGCTCATACTGGCCGAGAGGGCTTGAGGTGACGAAGTTCTCGACAAGCGGTACCAGCTCGTCAAGGAATTTGTCGAGATCGCCCTCAGACTCGACGATGTCGAAGAGTCCGCGGATGCACGCGTTGTAGATGCGGGACCACCACTCCGAAACCGCGTCCTGGAAAGCTGCTTCCTGCCTCTCGAGAAGACCCTGCCACGAGGCGAGCTCAAGTCGGCGCCACTCGACGATCAGCGCGGTGAGCGCATCGCGGTGCTCCTTCAGCGTATTCTCCCTGTTGGCGTACATCTCCCAGTCCTCGCTTTGCACGAGAAGCTGCTCGATCGCGGCAAGGACTTTGGCAACAGGACTGTGGATGTTGAGACGAAGGACCTGCTCGCAGCGCGCGAGCAAATGCTGGAGGACCATCTGCTCGGGCCATTCCGTGATGATAACCCGCAGACGGCGCGCCATGGCTTGCACAACCAGCGTAGCCTTGCGGACTTCGGGTACGTTGGCGTCGAGGTAGAAGTCGTAGGCCTTACCGAAGCTGTGCGTGCGATGTGTGATGCTCTGCAAGCGATGGTGGAGCATGGCCAGAGAGAAACCGTGGGATTGTATATCGAGGGCATCGGGAAGCGCATCGCCATGCGCGCTGAGCAGTTGCTGAGCAGCTGCCTTGCGCAGTTGTACGAATCGGGCAGTAGGATCAACCCTACGGCGAGCGCCTGAACTGGCGAAGAGGTGCATAAATGCTTCTGCGAGAGCTTGATTACGCGCAGATCCAGTATGCGAAGCGGAGGGTAGGCTTGAGACTAATTTGTCAACGTCTGACTCCTCGGCGAGCACGTTCTCGTAGTCCGGAAAAAGCGCAAGGAACTCCTCCATCTCGATCTCCGAGTCGTTGATAGTCTCGCTCTCAATAGCCTTAGAGCGATATAGGCTTTGACCAGCCGCATCCGCTTCCTCCTGCCTCGCTTGATCAATGAGCGTCAAACGTACGGCTTGCTCAAAAATAATGTCCAAGCTGCCGATGTGAGAGTGTACGTCTGCTCCTGTATCGTAGTCCGCAGTGATGCCCGTAAGCTGAAGCAGCAAGTAGTCGTAGGCAGCTACGTTCGCTGTATGCAGATCCGCGGCAGAGCGAGACACAAGAGGACTGATGACGGAGATAGTCGGAAGGGATACGAGGTCGCGCGCGAGTGCGGATACCTCCGACGCGTCGTTGACGGCGGCAGCGGACATTGCCAGGCGTAGACCGAAACGGAGTTGCAAGAGTGCGAACTGAAGAGGACCGTCAATATCCTGGAAGTCGCCGTACACTGAACGCATGCGCTGCATAAACCCTCGGATGGAGTCCTGCACGACGCTTTCGCGGCTGACTGCCGTCGCCGCATCGACCTCCGCCAGGGCGACGATCTGGTCGATCTTTTGCGCAGACACGACCCCCGACAGGAACTGTGAAACCTCGAGCCAATACTCGCGGAGGCGAGCGACGGGACGAGATGCAGGGGTGTCATTTTCTCCGCCTATTCGCAGATGGCGGCGCGCTACGTCCAAGTCCGTACCCAGATATTCCATGACGCCGTTGGACGAGTTGCTTGTAGTGCGACGCTCAAATTCGGCGTGCAGGGCCAGCTGTGCCGATAAACCATCACTCTCGGTAGACCAGTACGCATCCTCGCATTGTTGCGCCACGGCGGGATCGAGCGGCGTATCAGGCACGTAGAGGCCGACGAAGACGTAGAAGAGGCGGATGAACTCGTGCCCCAGACGAGACAAGACCGATGATTGTGTTTGTGAGCTCGAGGTAGAGAGGACGTTGTTGACTGATGTCATAAGTGCGTCTAGCGCGGCGCTGAGACCGGGATGGCTGGTGGCCGCGAGCAGACCGCGAAGCTGGGTCCAAGAGGATGCCCCGAGTAGCTCCCGTTGCACGCTTGCGTCGAGACTCTCCGAGAAACAACACACGATCTGCATAAATGTGATGAGCACGCGTCCACAATCTAAGGGCGTCGTATGCACTCACGAGCAGGATGGTGTTACGATAGAGCAGCGCTATTTTGTCGGAACGCGGCTTAGAGTCACCGAAAGTCAGGAGGCCGGCTTGCCTTCCCAGACCACTCTCAAAGTCACGCAGCGCATCGAGCGCGACCGTTTGCCAATCACTGGAGACGCACATTAGTTCAATCCTTCGGAGAGATGGCCATTGCTCACCAAGTTGCGAACAAAGCCATCAGTTCTGTGGGGCGGACAAGGAGAGCGGGGCCGGGAGTGTCGGACGCCCACAGGGCCTCATGCCATGACTTCACCGCCGCGGACGCTGCTGCAACAGTCACTGTTCGTAGGCGTTGGAGATCAGACGAGGTTTATAGCGAACAGTATTTTAAGAACGTACATCGATCCTCCTTCAAGCTCCATGCAGCCGTGCGGTATGAAACAAGCGATTGAACGTCGATGTGAGAATGAGCATACGCCAGCGCGAGAAAGCTTTCAACGGCCTATTGAATATTAGAGAGTGTAGAGGTAGTATTCAAGCGGCACCCACCGTTGCGTCTGTACTTGCGCCGCCTAGGCGCACTCTTATAACGGCGTCCAGTTGCTTCACGGCGATAGCCGATGCCTGAGTTGCGTGGTTTTCCCTTTCAAGTGCTTCAGAAGACAAGCTGGCAAGGCGCTGGAAGCATGTAAGCCAAAATCAAGAAAAGAAGATGTGAGCATAAACCCGCACCGCATGAACAGCTTCTATTGCACTCGCGATCGCGGACCTCTCCGAAGCAGTACCGGGCAAGCCAGCCATGGCATAGAGGTTGACGAGCTCGCGACGAACATCTACATGGCGTGTAAGTGATGCACGGGCAAAAGGCATGCGCAAACTCGTACCAGGGCTGAGTCGAAGCGAGTCAGCGAGCGTGAGTACTATACGAGGAAGAGCGGGGCCGCGCATAGCCGACCAGATATCAGTAAGACCCAGTCCCGTAGACGGCGTAACCAGACGGCCAAGTGCCCCGACGGCGCTATCGACCTCGCCAAAAGAGCTCGGGGCGTCCTTCATTGTCGCTGACAACCATTTGGCGATGGTTTGGATAGCTGAAAGGTTGACATCGCCATGCGTCGACTGAAGCAAGAACGCTACCATTTTCTGCAGAGAGTGCAAAGCATCGACGCCGGTCTGTAAAAATAATTAGAGTCGGCTTGCCACGCAAGTACATCGTGCGTACTGAGCTCATTGTCGAAAGATTCAACGTAGTATCTGAGAAGAATGCAACGCTCAAGGTACGAACAGCTTGATCAATGGTGTTCACGCCGATGAGCACGTCGCGGAGAAGCTTGTCTTGCGCGCTTTGAACTGGCGACGCGTCTGGAACGACCAATCCGTCTGGCGAAGCGATCTCTTGCGCTATTGATCTCACGACGATATCAATCGCTCGCAGTAGTGAGTGCTGCATTGCGACGTCCGCAAAATGAGGGTAGGTAGGCGAAGACACCGCGAACTTGGCGAAGAAGTCCGCGGGCTGCATATATTGACAAATGGGTATACATCAGCAACTATAATACGAAGAAGACGAGGCCGCGGATGGCGAACGCTGGGAGGAGAATGGTGAGTACTGACCTCGACGCGGAGGAGATCAGAAGATACTGGCCATATTGGTGCGAAAGCCTGCCGTATGGCTTCGATTTTGGACCAGCGACCATCCGAGGCGAGCATGTTCATGAGCTGAAGCAATGGTCGAAGGTCGCCAGCAGAGGGTTCGCATGCAAGTAGACGCAGGAAAGCCGCAGAGCGAGAGGTAAGTAGAGAGCGAGTCAAGAAGAGCAAGGAGGACAGGGCGAGAGGGGAATGCGATGCCGAGAGCACGGCAACCAGATCCTTGTTGTACGAAGTGATGCTGTCGCCCACAAGACGTCCAGATGGCCAGTTTGGATCAGCCGCAGAGAGAGGAGACGTAAATCCACGACGACGCGCTTCGAAGGCGACAGGGTCAGGTGAAGCGTCTTTTGGCAGACGATGCGAGACTTGTAGCCTGGAAATATCTTCGGCAGTCCTGTCAAGCGAGATGTAGACCTCGATACCGCGGTTGCGCATAGCCCTAGAGAGTTCGCCGTGCTGGGGATCAACGCACATGACTAGTCGAAAGTTAGGGTGAGGAGCAATGACCGGAACCGCGCCGTTTACGATGCCTTGCTCGTTGAGGGTCAGCACACCGCCCGGTTCGCAGAGAGCGTTAAGGCGATCCAAGACGGAGGGATTGCAGAGATTGGCGTTGTCGAGAAGCAGCCAGTGGCCTTCCTTGAGTGCGCGCACGAGCGGACCATCGACCCACTCGAAACGTCCTTCTGTAGTCGTAGTTGTTGCAAGAGCTTCCGCACTGGAGCAAAGTGTGTCCTTGATGGAGTTGTCGACGCCGGGAATTTGTTCCAAGAGGGACAGCGCCATCTGCAACGATGTTGAGTCGATAGGGTTGGAAGACGCGACAAGTCGCCAGAGCTCCCGCGTCTGTGAGAGTCTGGCGCGGGAGCCGTCCGCGGAGCGAAGCTGAGCGTCGACGAGGCTGAGGATCCTTCGAATGACACCGCGTGCGCGCGCACTTCCATCGACCTGCTCGAAGCTGCCTAGGATGTCCGTAGTATCCGTAGAGTTATTGATGGAGACTTCGTGAAGCGCAGCACCGGCGAGGTCGGCCATCAAGCGAACGACATTCGTCTTCCCAGACTCGCGCGGGCCGGTGACAATGACAAGCCACTGCTGCTCAAGAGCGATGCTCATGGTTTCCACAGCGGCAAGGTGCGACTGCAGAAGCTGCGGATGGGAGCCTAAAGAGAAGTTCGCGCGGTGCGCAACATAGTGTCCGACTTGGACAAGCTCGGGTGCGACGACATAGTGAGGTGCATGCAACGCCTTGTCTGCAGAGATCCCGAACGCCGCCGAGAACAGCGCGCACGCTGCACTCCTGTCCGCCTCGGAGCGGAAACGCGAGAGGTAGATTGAGCGGAGGTGCTCGATCGGGTGAAGGGAGCAGTCCTGTGATCGTAATACGGAGCCCCAGCGTGCAATGTCGCGAAGGTTGAACTCCCAAGGGCTGCCCGCGCGGCCGAACGAATGCTTGACAGCGATCTCCTCCTGCAGCCGCGAGTTGAAGTCTATCATGGCATGCAGGAGGTCTTCCGGGTAGTCGGGGAATAGATGATGGCCAATGAGGTGCAGGTCCTGGGCGGTAAGCGCCTCGACGTAGACCTTCGTGAAGCGATTGACGTAGGACTTCGGAAGTCCCTTGCGGCCGCCACCCTGTGCGATGGGGTTCTGCGCAGCGAAGATCCTGAATGAGGGATGCTTTGAGAACGAGCGACCCAGCTCCGGGATGAACACCGTGCCGCGATGGTCAAGCACGGCGTTGAGGCCCTCGAGTACCGATTGTGGTGCAAGGTTCATCTCGTCCAGCAGCACCCAGTGACCTTGCTGCATCGCGATGAGGAACTCGGCATCCTTCCACGCGAACTCGCCCGGCTTTCCACCCTCGACGGGGAGATCTGTCCCGAAGAGATCAGCGAGATCGGTCTGGTCGGAAAGGTTGATGCGGCAAAGGTGATGACCGCAGAGCTTCGCGAGCGCGACGATAAGACTCGTCTTGCCGACACCGGGACTGCCTTCGAGCAGAATAGGCTTAGGAAGCTGGCACGCCCGCGCCACGCGCATTGCATTATCGCGAGTCGTCGGTGCCTCGATATTGTAGGCGTGCAGCGTCTGCGGGAGTGGCCCTCGATGGATGGCGAACAAGCCGAGGCGTATGGCAGATTCGGATTCAGCAATGGGAGCTTCCTCCTGCGCGACGTCGGACAGCGGCACCAGCTCCTGCAGCTTCATCGTCGCCTCGGTCTTAATCTTAGCCAGCGCGTCCGAAGTATATGAGGACAGAACGGGGAGAGAGCCTAGCCCATCAAGACAAACCAGGTGCGCGGCATGGTGCTAATCACGAATTAGCCACCTCTCTTCATGTTGAACAATAGAGAACTTACGAAGACCGCCTCGAGCGAAAGGCTTTGCAGAGTAGGAGAATTGAGTACGGAGTTTGAGAACGAGACCCAGGCCTGCCGGACGTCATAAGCGGATGAATCATTGGCAGAAGCAATCCATACGTACCAGGATATCACGAAGGCCAAGAAGATTCCGTTCGTTAACCTTCGTACCGAGCCACTCGCAAAAGTCGAGTAACGGTGCGGTGTACGGCCTCAACGCCTCATGCGCCCAGCGTCCATTCACAATCCCTTCCAAATCTGCACGATACTCCACAGCCGGCACCCAGATCTCGGTAAAGCGGTTTCGGAGCGCAGGACTTAGCTCCTTCTTGCCGTAATCCCCACCCGGGTTCATGGTCGCGACGAGCTTGAAGCCCTGCGCGGCGGTCACCGACTCGCCGCCGGCACGCTCAGCGAGGACCACAGTGCGCGCGGACTCGAGGACGGAGTTCAGGCGCTCAAGCACGCTATCGTCCGCAAGCGATATTTCGTCCAGCAGGAAGACCGAGCCGGAGCGCAACGCAGTGACAAGCGGGCCGTCGTGCCACTCAAATATAGCGCCCAATCGAGCGAGCTTACCCCGCGCGTTCGCAGCGCGAAGAGCAAGCGCTGGATCTTGAGTCTGCTTCGCGAGCCGATCAAGAGAGGCTGAAAGGTCTGTCTGCTCGACGGTCATGCCTGCAGCGACCAAGACCTCGGTCGCCTCCTGGATCGCCTCGGTTTCGATGGCAGCGCGATTACGCACTGGACGCAGTCCACCGATGAGGTCCGCTGTCTCCGTGTTCTGATGGCAAGAAAGCTGGAATAGCTCTCTCCCAACAGCGTCTGCGAAGACCTGAACGACGGACGTCTTTCCCGTACCCGTCTCACCAACAAGTAATACAGGCTCGTCAAAGCGCAGCGCGCGTCCAAGGAGCACCAGCAGACGGCGCATTGCGCTCGTCCAGACCAGATCCGTACTGCTGGGCATAGCGAAACCAATGCGTTCGGCGAACTGTGCGGCTTCGAGGTCGTAGAGCGCGCGTGGGTCGATCTTGACGGGTCGCATGACTTCCTCGATAACCTCCTGCACGACAGCGCGGTCGTCCGCTCGACGCGCGCGTTCAGCCAGGAGCATGTATCCATTCTCAGCCAACTCCTGGTAGCCGACAGCGTCACGACCAGCCCAGCGGAAGAGGTCACGCAGGGTCGCAAACGCGTGCTTGGACTCGAATACACGGCCGGCCTGACGCCGCTTCTGAAGCTCCTGGAACACAATTACAATCTTCGTCGCGTACGACGGCGCGATGCGTGCGCGCTCGCAAAGGATGCGTTCAAGTTCAGCTTGGGGTACGTCCGCGAAGTGCACCTCAAGGAAGCGGTTACGGAAGGCGCGCGAGAGTACTTTGCGGCCTGCATACAGACCAGGAGGGTTCTGCGTCGCGAAGAGCACAAAGGAAGGGTGCGGTCGGAGTACCTCTCCCGTCGCAGGCAGAACGAGCTCACGGTTATCGTCGAGCAGGCGGTTCAGCGCCTCAAGTACGTCCGTAGGTGCGAGATTAAGCTCATCGAGTACCAGCCAGTCTCCCTGACGTAGTGCCTGAACGAGAAGGCCGTCGCGCCAGACGAGCGCTCCCGTCGCAGGGTCGGAGACGTAGGTGCCAAGGTACTCCTGGATGTCGGTATGCTCGTGATTGTTGATGCGCACGAAGCGGTGACCTGTGCGACGCGCCAGGTACTCGATGGCAGAGGTCTTGCCGGCGGACGTTGGACCTTCGATCAGGACTGGATAGCGGCGGGAGGAGACGATGCGCGAAAGGTCGATGAGCTTTTGCGACACCGAGGGCGTGATGATATAGTCCTCAGCTGCGTCGAGAGGCAGCGGGCCGCGCTCAAGATAGAACGGCCCGAACTTGACGAACTCCTCGGCAGACCGCCCAGCTGGCGGCGGCGGCTCTTTCTTGAGCAGCGAGCGCACGTTCTTGACGCCATGCAGAATATGCTTCTCCGCGAGTGCTGTGACTGCCTTCGCACTCTGCGCATCCAGCGCCATCGTGAAGGCCATCAAGCAGCCCTCCCACAACGCGCGGCGAAGACTGTACAAGGGCGCGATGTCCGCCGCGAAGGAAAGCGCACGCGCGAGTGTACGCATGCTGAAGTGCGGTCGGTGATTCGCACCGTCTGCGAGCTGGCGAGACTCTGCGAGGGCCTTCGTAGACGAGTAGAACTCTGCAACGTCGAGGATCGCGGCCTTGTCACCGAGTGCAACGCCGCCAATGTACTGTGCGACAATACTGAGGAGAGTTTCGCGGTCCGCATCGGGTGGAGGTACATCAATCTCTGTAAAGCGGGAGCGGATATGAGGTGGAAGGTCCTTCTTGCCGACATCGGTCGCAGGGTTCATGCACGCGAAGAGCCTGAAGTCAGGATGCCGCGGAACAGGCTCGAGCGAACCCTGCTCGGTCAGAGTAATCGAAGCAGTTGGTCCGCTCAAGAGACCCGAAACGGCCTCTAACGTCTCTGGGCTTGCAAGATTGATCTCGTCGAGCAGAATCCTGTATATTCAATTAGCATGCTACCCATTATCAGGGACAGTACCACTAACCAGTCACCCGAGCGCAGAGCCTTCACGAGCGGTCCCTCGACGAAGCTGAACGCGAACTTGCCCTTCCCTTGGACATGCTGCACTTCGAAGCGCGTAACATCTTCCTCGAGGGCGATCCACTTCTCCAACGATTCCGCCAGACCATCGGTCTTGCGCCTCTTGCGCGGCGCCTGCGAGTCCAGTTCGTCCTTCTCGTCTCCCCTGGAATGACTATTAGCACACGCTCTAACCCATCAAAAGTGTGATGTCTACGTACTTGGCCATTTTGCCGGTGATGCGCTCCTTCGCAATCCTTGTACTCTCCCTCCATAACCCCACGACCCTCTTCCACTTCCCCTCCCTCATACCCTTCTGCACATCTCCTTCGAACCTCTGCAAAGAACAATGAGCCCATATACGCAAGATTCAGTAAGACGATCTCTCTTACCGGGTTCTTCTTCGAACTGAAAGTAGCCCTAAACAGTCCCGTCCATCTCTCTCCAATCTCGCCGCCCATGATCCGAGCCTCTACAGGCTTAAACCCACCCACCAAGTCCGCACCCTCGCTCTGCTGACTCAAATTCAAGCTAACCAGGTTCCTACGCAGCAGACCTGCGAGGTGAGTGACGGCGCTCGTCTTGCCCGTGCCCGTCTCTCCAGTAAGCAACACGGGCTCGGCAAGTGTGATAGCGGCGCCAATGCGGGCAAGTAGCGCGCGGGCGGGTCGGTGCATGGCGAAGGGACGTTGCGGCGTTTGCAGCTGAAGTAGCTCCGCGCGTAGAGGCGCAGCAGGCAGCCTGACGCGACCGGCGCGTACGGCGGTCGCATTGCCGTTCGCGTCTCGGTCGACAGTGAACTCGGCTGCGCGTGTGTGAAGCAGCGCGTCACGCGTCTCGGGGGCGAGCGCCAGGTGTTCCGCTGCGAGAGCTGCCATGGCGTCGCCATGGGCGCGGGCTGTCGTCGTCGTTGAACCAGCGCCAAAGAAAACGTCGCGCGCCTCGAGGAAGATATCCTCGCGTAAGGAGGGGTTCGTGAAGACAAGCGATAATAAGTACGGAGCTTGCGCGTCCGTATCCATATCCATTGCCTGGAAGGACGTCGGTAAGACGGACGAAAGACGCGAGCAGACCTTGTCCAGCTCGCGCAGTCCGATAGGTCGTGCACCGGCACCGCCGCTACCGAGATCCTTCATGGCGGCCCAAAGAGCAATAGCACCAGTTGCAGCAGCCCCGCGGAGACGGGGAAAGCGTGCGTCCACGATGGTTTGAAGCTCGTCGACATCCGGAGTACCGATGGTAAGCTCCGTGAATTTGTGAGCAGCGAAGAATACAGGCTTAGGGAAGCTACCATTGCGAGTTGACGGCATACTGCGAGTCGCGAATAACCTAAAGCTCTCTTCGGCGATAACGACCTCCCGACCAGGGATGTTGAGGCGTGCCCTCCCACCAATGGCACGCACACCAGGCGCAAGAGATGCGGCGAGGGGTGCGAGTGTGCCAAGGACTTCAGCGGAGCCCTTGTCTATATCCTCGAGTACTAGCCAGCGTCCGGCGCGCATGGCACGAACAAGTACACCTTCGCGCCATTCGAAAGTTCCTGGCTTGGTGGGCGAGCTGATGTAACTGCCTAGTAGGGCGCGCGGGTCGAGAGAGGTGTCGGCAAGAGGCAGAGTGACGATCTGGTTCGAGACGCCAGGGTGGAGAACTGCCGCAAGATGGGACAGAAAGAGCGACTTTCCCGCAGACGGAGCAGACGTGAGCAGCGTGGGAACGCTCAGCGAGATGTGAAGAGCAAGACTTTGTAGTGCTGCAATGCTCGTCAAAGTCGGAATCAAGCCAGTCGAATGAAAGGGGCCGCCAGGTTGACGGAACATAAGAACCCCATGGATGTCCACGACAGAAGAGCTTAGATGGTGTCAGGAAGTAAGTCTGCATGTAGGAAGGTCGCAACTAACCTGAGCTCCGACTGAAGGATGGGTTCTTGTGCGCCGTAAAAGTCGGTATCGTCCGCGCCAATCGCTTCCCGTTCCGCGTGAACCCTCCTTGCCTCTGTCGCGGCTACAACCCAAGCGTCGATGATGATCTCCTTCTCAGAAGCTTCAAGTCCAGCATATAACGGACAATCGACCTCGTCGATCCTCCCCACCACCTCCATTTCCATCCTTTCTCTCTCGCCTTCGCCCATTCCACTCTGTAATGCGTAGCATCGCACGGCCATAAACCTTACGGCGGGATCGGGATGCGGTGCCCATGCAAGAGCGCTGAGAGGCTCCAGGGGCCACGCATATAGCAAAGGCAGTTCTCCGTTCGCCTCCAGAATGCGATAGTACGCTAGGAGCATGCGATGTAGACGTTTTGTGTCGACGTCCAGCGCAGACGGTGCAGACAGAACAAAAGCTAGCGGCCCTTCTTCCGTGATATTATCGCGCAGGAAGCTCGAGAGTATGCTATATCCTATATGAGTACGCGTATATTGACGAAGGTGAACTTTGACATACGGAAAAAGCTCTTCGTGCATCTGCACGAGCAAACATAATGCTTCGAATTTTTCCTCGACCAGATCTCTATTATCAAGCCAGCGCGAGCATAGATCAATTAGAATAGGTCTAAAAGCATGGGCGATCGTTGTCGTGAGGGAAGGCTCTAGGAGCGCGCCAGATAAAGTCGTAAGAAAAGTTGCGCGTGAAGACGCGTTTTGGAGAGCACGGAGGTGCGGTTGGGAGCCAGACCCGGTACATAGTTCTTGCAGCCGCCCTAGCTGTTTTTTCAGGTCGATTGCTAACGGATTTGAGGACATGACGACGAGACTACAGAGCTCGCCGCTGTGGGCGTCGAGAGCAAGATGCACTCCGACGCGTCTTTGAAAATTCGGGTGTTAGACGCGGTCACATGACATTTCTCATGAGAGGCGCGCTCGCGCTAGCGCGCCTCTTGCGTTCTGATGCATCGTTCGAATTTCGCAATGACCGCTGGCATCCGTCAACTGAGACGTATGTCCATCATACGTAGCTTCATAGCTTTGACAGTTGTTGTTCTACCTTAGACCGATAGCCGGTGAGCACGTAGTAAACAGTACGTCCTGCTGAAATATCGAGACTCCATTGGGAGTAAGGCGTGGTGTCCGACGAATGCGATCTGACGCGCCGATTTGCAGGAGAGATGTGATATAAAGGAGCCTATCGGAGTCGTGGTTAGGACCTCTGCACGCGTCACGGAGTTCCTCTCAATGTCACATTGAGTGCCGGGTTTTTTTTGCTTCCTGTAGGCCGAACTGCTGTCTTGCTCGTATAATCTATCCCACCAGGCACGTCTACAAAGAAGTTGGAGAGCATAGAATGTCAATGGTAAGCAAAACGGGTGTTGCACAAAGCTCAATGGGTCATCTAGGCGTACGGTACTACGTGACGCGACCCCAATTCTTCTTCAGGTTAGGTTGTTACTCGGAGAAGTCCATCTGTCTAGGCGGGCGCAAGGTGGCCATGCTCTCTATGTCGTCACCATCTGATATGGTTTCAAGCACGCTCTATATCCCAAGCAGCCTGTTCGGCTTCGTCCTTGTATCGGGCAAAGACATGTATATGTGCTAGTCCCGGCACGCTCTGCAAACGCTGAGAGATTCACATACACGTCAGTACTAGAGTCAGCTGCGCAACAATGTCGCAACGCACGGGTGGGTTGACAAACCATGCCGTCTCCCATTCCCTTACCGACCAGCGGCGTTCTACGAAGGTCTGGATCTCTTTGCCAGCCTCGCGTACGGCGGCCTCCTCCTCCTCAGTCCCCTTGGGGCTGCGTATCAGTTTATCTTCTGTAACTCCCCATTCTGCCAAGGCTGGAAGACACTGTGGGAGAAGCGAGGGCGAGGGAGGTGGCGAATCCTTCGTGTATCCGGTGAAACCCCATAGACCGTCCTGATAGAGACGAGGTCGGACGGGCTCGGGTATGTTGGGCGGCATGATACCAGCGACGGTCCACACTAGTGTGTGTTCGATGTTTGGCGGGACTATCGAGAGTTAGAACCGAACAAAGCCGTTCACAGCCCGATACTCACCCGAGTATGGCCAGTCGTTTTGGATTATGCTTATGAGGTCCGGAGATATATCCGCGGTGAAGTGGGCCGGGGCGCCTTGCGGGATCGTCGGCAGCGAGGGCGTCTCGCCGAGGGATGACTGGTTGCGTAACGAGATCGAGAAGGTAGATGGAGGATCAAGTTTGCTTTTCAGCCTCGATCGAGCATCCGGTTTCCCCCACTGAAGACGGTAAGTCAGGAGGTAGTTCACTGCATGATAGAAACACGTTGGAAAGCCGAACAGCGGGTGCAATCTCTACACTCACCCATTGACCCGTATTCGGCCTTGACGCCCTTCGCCCACTCGTCATAACGGCGTTGTAGGGTTCTGTCCCGCTTCAGCATACCCAGATCTCTGCAAGGGAACAACGTCAGACTGCTTCGTTTGGCGCTTGTGTCAACAACGAACCCAGAATTGACAAATGTTCGCAGCTGTTGCCAAGTAAACTTTGGTGGGTAGTGAACGAGTAGCTGCTCTCGTGTCGGCGGGCCCTCGCCGATGGGCACTGTCTGCGGCGAAAGCACCGAAAGATCCCCAGTGTCTACAGTCATTGAAACGACTACCCAGGCTTCAATAGCACAGAAATGGGAGATGAGGCACGGCAGACGTGAGAGACGTGGCCCAAGTGATGGCCGCTCAGAGCAAGCGCTGGAATTGTGGTCGCGCTCCGCACAACGCGGAAGTCAACTTGCTCTCAACTCCCACAGCACCCGGCCAACACCTTCCACGCATCGTGTTGTACGATGCCGCCCAGAAACCATCCTGCACATGGATCCGCGCCCACTGCTAGCATCGGAGGACCGTGGCGTAGAGGGCGCGGCAATGGAAGCGCGAGCGCGAGCACCATCATGAACCGTAATCCAGGCTCGAGTCGAGGCGGATCGCGAGGCACCTCATCGAACGCCCACGGGCGGCGCGATTTCGAGTACATCGCCTCAGTGAGCCGTAGCAGCGGCCTCGATAAGGACGGAGACGCGTGAGTTGTGATGTCTACATGCCGAGCCGCCACAACCCTGATCGTGCAATGAAACAGATTGAAGGATCCTGCAATACAGGTAGAGTATCGCGCGTTCGTTCAAGGCAAGGTACGCTGCGCTTAGATATCGCTCGGAGGCCGATCCTCAGTGCTGACGCACAATAAAGCTTGACGCCTATTGGAAACGTTTCCCAGTCGGTCAACGCAGCAGTGATACCGAGGTTGAGAAGCACCGGAAGGAGGTAGAAGGAAATATACTGATTCAACTTCGTGAGCGCTTACATTTCTTCACACACGCACTGGCGTCTAACTGTACCTGTACCAGGAAAGCTAAGAGAAGGCATATCAGCGATGAAGCGCTCAGACGAGTTTGCTGTAGAAGGCAAGTCGCAACTCTGTTTAGCTTATCCTTCGGAATGCCGATGTATGCTACGCTCACACTCGTCTATAGTCTATGAAACGTCCCTCCTTCTCTCCCTGATATTTCACTCGACGGGGAACTTGGCTTCGATATCCTCTCACTTAATTCGGAATCTATATGCTCGCTCAGCGGATAAAGCTGTCTTCTGGACGGTTGTACTGGTTCAACTTCAAGCCTTGGCTGACCGCGGCGCTTCCCAGAAGCAATTCTATCAGGCGCGACGAGATATGCTCAAGAATCACTCCTTGGATGATGCGCTCGAGTCTTGGATATTGGGCTTGGCTCGCTCATTACATCGCAACGAAGGCGTGCGTTTCGAAACGCTTTCTCGAACGAGTGCCGCACTGGAATTGCTCCCCAAACGGCCACCGACACCGGAAGTTGGTCCCGACTTGGCTGTAGCAGCTCTAGAAGAGCTTCTGGATGACCTTCGCGAGCATGCAAGGCGCTCTGCCTGGGCAGTGTTCCGAACATCATATCGCGAATTCGGCCCGTCTTCACGATCCTGGCTCGCTCGCATGCTACTGTTTGACATTGACTCTCCCGCAGGAAGCGATGCGTTTGATGCATGGCTGGCTCGCAGTGAGCAGCAAGGAGAAATTGCCCCGAAGAGTGGCGTTGAGAGCCACTGGATGGTCACAAAACGATGAAGGCTCTGTATTTGTAGAGAGCAAAACCATGTATGTTTCCGCAGAGATGACATGTACAACAGATAGTGCTTTATGTAGCAACGAGTCCAGAACCCCCCGGGTAAATCAACATGCAGAATGCGAGATGGGTATGAGGTATAATGAAAACATCTACTTGTCAAGGGACACCTTCCCGAGCAGATCCGCGAGTTCGTCAGCGTCGGTATCGGCAGCCGTTTTGGCCTGGCCTGGCGTAAGGACCTTCGCAACCTCAGGGGCGACAGGTACTGCCTCGGGCTCCTGCTCGTTCATGTCCGGCTCTTCATCCTCCTCCTCATCTTCGTCGTCAAAGAGGAACTTGCCGCCACGCGCGGTCATGTTCTCAATCAGCGCGAGCATCTCCTCGTCATCCTCCTCGACATCGTTTGCCTGGAACTCGATGCGAGAGACCGTCTTGAGCCCGCTGCCAATGTTGTCGGCAAGAACTTTGAGTGTCGCAGCATCGAGGTTGTTGTTCTGGATGAGCAGACGCTTGAGGGCAGGGCTCGCGCCACCGGCGAGAGCAGTGATCGTCTCTGGTACCTCTCCCTCGTCCGAGAGCACGCAATCAGAGAAGTTGAGCGTGTGCAACGCCGGCCACTTCGAAAGCGCTGCGGCGAAAGCACGCTCTCCCTGCTGCGAGAACGTGTTGTCCTGCAGATCAAGATGTGCGAGCGAGGGATTCGCGGAAAGGCCACCCGCCAGCGCCTCAATTCCGTCCATGCGAATACCGTTCTGCGGCATCCGGACCTCCTCCAGTGTTCCGTGTGCCTTGAAGGCAGCAGCCCAAGCCGACGCTGATCCGTCCTCCAGACGGTTGCGACCACACACGACCACGCGAAGATTCGACTTCTTCCCTTCCTTCGTTGACAACTCGGCGTTGACGCGCAGAGCATCCGCGATCACGGTGCCACCCGCGGGACCGAGACCATTGTTGTTCAACTTGAATATTTGGAAAGAGCGGTTGCCGGTAAGGAAGGGAACGAGCGGGTCTACGACACGCCCGCCTAGCGCGTTGTCAGACAGATCGACCTCGACAAGGTGCTTTTTGTCAATCAGCGCGTCGCAGAGAGCAGAGATGGCTTGCGGGATCTCGCTGATCAACCGCCCAGTGAAGATGTCTGCGTAGTCTGCAACCTAAGCGCAGATCAGAGCTACGCTCCATATAGAATGAGATATTCTAAGCATACTCTCAACTTGGTGGCCTTCTGCAAGACCTCTGCAAGCGCCTGTGCGGCCTCGACACCGACGGTGTTGCCACCGAGGTGAATCTCCTCAAGCACCTCCGCGTTGATCTCCCGCAGATACGGCTCGATGTCGGCACGGGAATCAAGTTTCAGACCTTTCCCGTGTATAGAGTAGATAGACATAGCAGTAGCAAGGATTCGGCAACAACAAACAGAGCAAGTGACAGGTGGAAGTGGAGAGCAAACTCGAACTTCGAAAAAGATCTATCAGCGTGACCGCGATTGATCTAGAGAACTCCATCGCGCGTGCAAGCAACGCGGTTAACTCTTTCTTCGTTTTGAGTACGACTGCTCTTGGGGTATATATCCGGTACGGGTCTATGAATTTGGATGCCGTGAAGCAAAAAGGGCACAGGTAAGGAATTCCGCAGAAAATCAGTAAACGTAGGTAGTAGGTATATTTGAGACAAGAACATGGCTCTGCTTCGATAGATCTAGCCCTCGAGTATGCCCATCTCCCTCCAGCGCTCCCAGAGCGCGCCAATGCCAACTGCGGGCGAGCCCGGTGCTCCCCGCACATCCTTGATGTCAAGGAGCTCGTACTCGCGGCCGAAAGCCAGGAAGTGCGCGAACAGCGAGTTAAAGTGCGGTTCAGAACGCAAGTGGAGGATTTGCGAGTAGTGTGCGTGGTAGATGTGGGCAAAGACGCGAAGCAGTTGGCGATAGACGTGCTTGATCGTTGCAGGGAAGGATGGTGGGAAGTCATGACCTGGCGCGCTATATTAGACGTGCGACGAGGCCCAAAGCAGTACAAGGACGAACCAGACTTAGTGGGGAAAGTCGCCTCGTCATCAAGAAGGTTCTGTACCCATGTCATGACATAATCGATGTATGTCGGTGCAGGCAGCTGCACGCTCTTGCGATCCTGGTTTATCCACGTGTAGCTCAACCTAGTTATTTCCGGGTTCAGCTTTCCGTAGCCGCCCAAAGATAGAAGACATACGCGGGGCCCGCAGACATTGTCGGACATGATGGCTGTGTGCAGCACTCAGAGATAACGCCGTAGAACATGTTCAGATTTTGGAAGAAGTCGAACACTGGCGGCGAAACATTGGGCATAAGTCCATTGGTCTTGAGAGCAATAGCAACCATACCATTTACGGCGACCCATTCCATGATATCCACGTACTTGGGCAACATGACGATCGTCTTGAAGTTGCCCTTCACGAGCGCCGCTTCAACGAACGGGCTGCATAGGTACAGCGGCTTTTGGCCAGGCGTCGTTGTCGTTGACGGCGATGCCGGCGGGAGACTGTCTGCACTCGAAGACGTAGGAAAAGTGGCAGAGGTCGGGGTCGGCGAACGCTTACTCTGCCTCGGCGCATTGCCCCGCATTGAACGTCTAGGAAGTCATATTTAGTTCTCCTAAACGATCAACTGTCATAACCAGGACGCACCCGATCGAGTTGAAGAAAGACATAGTTGATTAACCCGTCGATAAGTGTACTTGAAGGTGCAATAGAGAAAATCGAGTGTTCTGCTGTCACGCCCCGCGCTGTGCTCGTCGTCGTGCGCGCGCGGTCGCCTGAACGACAGCCATTGCCGATCCTTGATGCATGGCGTATTTCCCACGGGCCGTTTATCTGGCATCTTGAGTTCGAGATCAACCTTGGCCGAAACTGCGCGCGCCGACACCTTGTCTTCGACGTCCATCGTGCAGGGAACTGGCTGATACTTAACTTTTTCCTCGGTCTCTCACGGACATCGCCTAGTGTGTGCTCATTGTTCGTTCGGAAATAAGAGGGACCATGATTATGAAGTGTACTCGCAACCCTTACGCGCGCAGCCAGGCAACTCCTCGGAATTCAAGCCAATCTCAGCCACTATCATCCCTGATAGTTGAGCTCAGAGAGTACCTCCAGTATGAACTGCACAGTTATACTAGTCCCTGGCGCTGCGGCCGCCCATGTTACACTTGTTCAAACTCTAGAGTGTAGCCGAAGCGCCCACTTGCATGATGAGGGAGTCTAGCCACTGCTGTGTTTGCTGACTCGCAGCGCCCCTGCAGCCGTAGGCTGCAATTATACTATACAGTGACATAGTCGTGCGAGTAACCTCGTTTATCGCAGCTCTTCGGGTGCCTGCAAACGGTTCTTGGCAGGATTGTACGTCTGCGTACGCAGGCGCGCGTCTATACAATACTTCACGATTATCAGTTGATATCGGCAGCAAAGGACTACATCAGCAGTGGTTGAGACCATATGGAACAAAGATGGCGAGCTTATGTTACAAACAATCTAATGTGAGAATATGCATGGTCGAATCGTTGATGCGGTGGGAATGAGTCTAAGTACGTATGCGCCATACGAGCCCGTAACAAGAGAGAATATCCTGATATCCTGCGAACCTAATGTCCCAGAAAGCAACCATATACATGCATGAACCCCGGGCCTTGATCACTCCAAGAAAAGTGTCTGTCTAGTATCTAGAAATTGTAGAACGAGAAGTTGTCGTTTGAAGAGGCGTCCGTATCCCAGCTCTCGAGAGACTCAGCCGCAGTCATCAACTCGAACCAAAGCGATGTCGACACCTGCTCGCCATGGCGCACGACGCCCTGGATATGCTCAACCCACTGAGTGACTACCTTATAGCGCACGTCAGCGGCGAGCGTATAGAAGCGCGGAGCCTGTGCGCCGACGAGCAGCGTGACCTGCGCAAGCCAGTAATACGGTAACGCGTTTTGGTAGAATCGCGTTTCCGGACGACCTATATTGACAGCTATGTCCGGCGCGTGCCTCCAGCTGTGCAGCCAGGTGTGTAGGGCGTTATGCAGGGTGAGGGTGTCGGTCTGGGTCGAGCCCACGGCGCTAACGGTGTATGGCGTGTAGATGTCGGAAAGTAGCGAGTGAATGAGGATAAGATGAGCGAAGGTGGACAATGGCAGCTGAATGGGCATGAAGTGCATGCTCCCTAATACTGATCGGGCGTTCTGCGCGCTGAAGCCACTCAAGCGCGCCGAGATTTCGCCGTACGGGGATGGCCGCTGCAAGAGGTTGAACCAATCTTCGGCACTGCCTGCGCGCCAGAGATCTTCGTCGACGGGCAGATTCATCTCATTCCGAGGGAACGACGGCGGAAGGGAATCTGACAGAAACAATGAGCGCTCATGCGCGGCACTTCGAGCCCGAATCGACTCACAAAAGACGCATTGAAAAGTGTCGTGGATGTGTGCAATGTAGAGCGTGCTATCTGAGTTCAGCGCCGGTTGACGAAGAAAGTCATATGCGCCCTACCGTTTGATAGTTTCATGCATAGCCCAATCCTTCCAAGCGCGTTCGACATAGGGTTGATTCACCTCTTTCAGTGCTGGCGGCCGGTACTGCGAGCACCGGGAGACGAGCCCACACCGCTGAATCATCTAGTGGGCATGTAAGTTGGAAAGTTAACCTTCACAGTTTGATTGCGTACCATGATAAGCACGCCGTGGTAGATATTAGACGAAGCGCACTTGTCAAAGCTGCTGCGCTGCAAGTCAAGAGCTTGCAGTAAGAGACCTGCGATGATCAAGTCGAGCTGTTGAGCGAAGTCATTTGACGCCTTGGTCTGTGCACAGGTGTGTTAGCGCTATTTCAAACAACGAGTGGCAAACCCTACCATCAATTGAAGCAGTTGATCTCGAGTCTTGTTGAGAGTGTCAGAAACGAAGTCGCTCGCTTCTTGTGTGTCCACGAACAGCGCGCCGCATGCCTGCATGGCACGTATAAGAATGGGAGGCTTGCCATCGAGGGAACAGGTGGGTAGGTGTAAGAGCGGCAGATGCGAGAGGAAGGCAGTTTCAAACATGTATACTATGGTCGGGGCGTTCAGCGTCAACTAGTGGAAATGAGTACGCATACGACTCACGGTAGTGTTGAGATGTGGCCGAATGCAGGACGTCCGCGGAGATGCCCTCCGTGGCGAGGTTGGAAGATATTGACGGGGAAGGAAACGGCGGCGCCTGAGACGGCCACAGCACAGGCGATTCGAAGTATTGCGGAGACGTAAGGTCGATTGAAGGTCCAGCCAAAGGATCAGCCATGTACGATGCTGTGGTGGCCATCGAGGTGAGGGAAGGGCTTGGCACGTCACCGTCGAACCATCCTTCAAACGCCGTGGGCGCAAAGTAATTTACGGCCATATGGTCCGCAACGGTGGGAGCATCGACAGCGGGAGCTTGACCAGTCATGAGCCTCGTCAGTGCATCGTCGAGACCCTCGACATCCGGATCCGGTGCTAAGCCACCCACTGTAAGCAGCGTGTAAGGTCATTGAAGTCCCAAAAATGGTAATGTGCTCACTGATATCAACATCGAGGCAAGGCACCTCGACGTCAAGCGGGAGGAAGAGGGAATCTGTTGCGTAGGAGAACTCTAATCCGCTTGCCAGGTCGCGTACAGATTGAGTCATCGAAGACAGCGAAGAAGATGAGCTGGTCCGGTCGAAGTGATTCAGATCATGCGGCGAGCTGAGATCGCTAGCCTCGAGGGGCGAGAACGGCGGAGGGGATGACGACGCTTCACTATCAGGGTAGTCACGTTGTGCGGCGGCGAGCTTCTTCTGTTTGCGCGCCAGAGATGCTGCCTTCTTTTCCAAGGACGTCTTCGGATCGTTAAGGTAAGTGCACTCCTTGCGACGAGATACGCATTTCGCACACGGCTCGCCGAGATCGCACTTGACCTGGACACTTTAAGTGACCGAAAAGGCGGGAAATACGGCGCCTGAACGTACCTTGCTTTCAGCGCATGCCTGGCAGGACTTGCGTCTGGATCTGTTCTCATTGGCACTGGGCGAAAGTATGAGTAAACATATGGGACTATTCTGACCCAGCACTCACGGGTCCCCGCAGCTTCGCCTGTGCCGTGTCAGAAGATCGCTCCTGGTGAACTCCGCCTGACAAGTCTGGTTGGATATATTGATTCAATCGATCAGGAGACCGTCACTGCTAGCAGAAGACAACGTACGTCGCAGCAATATGAACGCTCATTGGTGTCTGGTCAGGAAAGGAGATTGTTAGTGAAGGCAGTGCTTGGATATGCTGATAAAGACCGACGTGTTCTCAGATGACGGTTGAGATGAGTAGACCGTGTAAAGCGGGCCGGGCAAATATGACAATATTTCGACTGCGGGAGGGAAGGCCGATTTCCCCTGTGCGAGCGCATAGTAGAGCTTGATGAGGTCGGACACATAGCACTGTTGACGGAGCTCGAAATAGGCACGGTCATGGAGCAGTATTGTTGATATCAAATGGAAGGAGCGGGGGGAGGCGCGCTGTGTGGATAGGCGACCATGAGCGTTATATAACAAAGGCGCTGCGATGAGACGCCTTGAACTTCGAAGCTTTTGATGCTTCGTTGTCTTGAAGAACTCACTCAAGCGGGATCCTTTACCGGGTATCCCGCGTGCGCCTCGCATGGTGACGCAGGTATCATAATTTCTGTGGGCGCCTCTTCAGGGCTGCAAGGAAATCAGATCGCGGTTGTATCGTGCTCGGAAGTAGGAAAGAACCGCTGAAGGGGCGTTTATTTCCAGTTCTGGTCGCCAATACGATAGCGCTGTGCGACCCATTCCCGCAGCGTTTACACGGGAAGGGACCAATTTGGCCGCTGCTGATATCTCAATACACAAACGCATGGGACCCTACGCTCGTAAAGGAGTTTAGCTTGATATAACTCCGGCCTTGTCCCCATACATTGGCGAGCCTGCCTAGCTGAACTGACAAAAGGGGCAATAGTTTAGGAAGAGTACGAACCTTCTCATCAGTGAGCAACCTCCGCCCTACCGCGTTTCCGATCAGTGTGCGCCAATGAAATGCTGAGATAATGTTCATTACACGCCAGATTCCGAACACTGCAGAGGCACGCGGCTTCGATTTTCGATCCTCTACTTTGTCCAGATGATGCTTTGCCAGCATCCATGCTGCTCGTATGATGCGACAACTGACGCGTCGACATCTCCAAGTAGATCTGCGATTCGTTGCCTGGCGAAGTAATGGCTTGGCGCCAACGCCAGTCGCATCTTAGATAAGAAGCACTCGGGATAGAGACAAGCAGGCCAGCACGTTTCAGCTGGCTGAAAGATAACCAGCCGTGAATTCCCGCAGTACTACAAACGGATGTAGCGGGCTGATTGTTCCAGCGAAGCAAGAGCTCGAGGCCACGTCGCGAGGAGTCCTTACAAAGAATCCACCCGACATCGTCCGTACAGAATGGGTTGAGCTGTTCACGCTCGGATAGTGTTTGATGACTTGAGGCATGTCGATGAGACAAGGCCTAGAACATCCCCTGAGTACTTTGGACACGATGCTTGGATGAATTTGGAAGGGGGCGGGGTGACAAATCGAGGACATAGACGGCGCCCTCAGGGCCAAATCGAGCCAACGAACTCGCGCACAACTTCTCCGTGGTCGATCCTGTGTGTATGACGCACAGTTTCTGTCATGAGTTTCGGCGACAACGGCGATCCCATCCACCCTCAGCGAGCTTGAAGCGGGAGGATGCGGGTGGTGAATGCAGATGGTGGGCGCGCGAAAGACGCGCATTGAGCGCGCAAAGCTCGGCTCAGCCATTCCGTGCGGAGGATCTCTCACGCTTCTACACGGTGGTTGCGGGCCACATAGTCCTTGGCGTAGGACATACGTGCTGCTGCTTGACTGTTGTTCTGTCAGCTATCATGGGCGCAGCAGACCAGTCTATATGAGATCAGCTCAACTGCCACCATACCCTCGGAGTTGCAGTAGGTTGTCTGCCTCATGGCGCTTGTGGCGTCGCCGTTGACATCGCCGCACGGCGCACACTGGGTGCTTCTTAAACCTACGAGTATCGAGTGCTGTAGGTAGAAGTGGTACAGCTATTACACATCCTTAAAATACGTACATCTGTGAGCCAGATCTCACACGTCATGTACAGTACTGTGATGGTGGTAAGCGCTGAGCATATATGGACTGTATAATGAACTCTCAACGCCAGATTGGTTTACGTTGCTGTAAGTTGTCTCTAAGCAGCGAGATGAGCACACGAGATGTTTCTGTAAGAAGTCGTTATTGGGGGCAGTCTGAGCTCTCAATGTATATCTTTCACGACCAGAAGACGTAATGATTCATTAAGAATTTACGATAGCAGACTTCCGATCCAGCGGCTGGGTGGCCTTCATCACTGCAACGAAGGTAAGATTCTTCATAGAGACGACGAGATCAGAGACGACAATATTTGCGCGATGAATGCTGTACAGTAGCAAGCGCTCGTCGGCGGTACGCGCCGATGCAATGCCGCTCAGGTCAGGCAGAGTCCGCTTTACATGCAGGGGAAGCTGTGAGATTGTCGATTAGTCAGCGTACCACTCTGTTCCTAGGGTAGCTGCAGCGCGGAGTGACGGACCTCGTACGGCGTTAACACGGGTTATGTTCTTCCCGAGCGCTCGAATTGGCGACTTGTAAGGTACGCCTTGACAACAGCGCAGAATGTCAGGGCGTCAACGTGCTCTATAATCTGGTGTACACGGCTTGTAGCTTTCCCTTCCGCTTTATCTAGATGGCCGTCAGGGGAGATGCGGCACGCCTTGGACCTTGGCATCACGGCGAATCAGAGTTGGTAGCAGGTCCTTACAGATATCCGGGTAGGGTGCGTAGTAGACGTGCACGTCATGTTGTATCTGATTCCGGTGTTTTGAAAGCGGTGTGCAAACGTGGCTCTCCGGGATAACTCAATATAGTCGATGCAATGCCCGCCAGTCAGTCAATTGATGAACACACGGGTGAACGGGTGAGTACACGCGGGCGTGTATGAGCGCCTCAGGCGAGGTCAAAAGGACGAAGCCATGAAATACGGACCTCGGGGCCGAGATAAAGAACGCAACATAGCGCTAGTATATAGGATCACGCAGCCGAACCTCAAGCTCTCACTATGAGCTTAAATGCCGGTTGCGCAACTGCGGATGATGTATGCGTAGTACCATGCGGGTAGCACTGCTGTACTGGGCGGTTGTTACTTGTCGATAGGCGCTCACTTCGAAACAAAGCGGTAGACTATTCTGAAGCCGAGTACGTAGTTGATAGATCAGAGCTTGACGTTACAAACCCAATCCGTGCTGGTGAGTCTGGCCCGATGCGCCTTCCATAGTTAGGAATCGAGGCTTGTGGCGCCCTGATAAGATAGCGTGCATCTGTTTCAACCAGAGCAGTCGTCGTTCCTCGCCTGTGCTGACCGTAGTCGACAGGAAATCAGTATACCGAAGCCTGAATGGTCCTCGTTCAATCCTGAGACAATTTACAAGTCATCTGAATGGCGGTGTGCGATAGAATATTATGTGACGAACGCAAGATCTCGATTCTCTGGCCGAATTACGTCCATTCCTTCAAAGCTCCTTCACGATTCTTTTACTTCTCCGTCACGAACTTTCCGTAGGTGCTCGAGCATCTCAACAACGCCATCTAAATTCCCAGCTGCCGCACGACCAGAGTTCCAGTCGACGACAATGGGCCACTTTAGCGCGTTCGGCGTGCGAGTAGCAACATCGACAACGCCTTCTGGTGTCGTTGGTCTGTCCTCGCCGCTGGGAGCGGATGGATGCGACGAGAGAAGAACCGATGGCGAGTCCGATTGTGTGATATATGGGAGTATCGTGCGGACCTGGTCCGCGGTCGGCGGGTGTTCCGCGACATTCAGGGTGAACTTCAATGGGCCCTTGGATGTGTGTGGCGGGTAAGGGTTGGATAATGCGGACTGAAGTAGAGCCAGAGCTTTCACAGATGTTGGAGACGATTTGCTGTGACTAATGAAAGCGATGAATCGGATATATAGCGTCAGAACCGAAGGAGTGCTTACAACAGCGTGATCTCAGGCTGGGTTAAGTGAAAAACGTCAGACGCGAGGCGCACAGAGTATGTGCAGCACACGCACCAGAGTTCGCAGAAAGGAGCCAAACATGACGCCTGCAGAAATTGAACCGAAGAAATCTGTAGTGAACTTGATAAAGTGTTCTTGGGCGAGATGGGCGTTCAGAGCAACGTCGTTGAGCCTGCTTGATGTGCGTCATTGTGTGTCCACGGTATGCCGGGCCGGAAACCGTGCATGTCCCCGAGGCTTGCCCGAGGCCACAGGCTTCACGCTTCGAGCGTCGAGTACTTTCATTATTTGCAGGAGTCCAAAGCATGCACGTATCCTGCATTGAAAGTCATGGGGAGTATATTGGATATAAAAGTTTACAAGGAACACAGATATTTAGGCAGCTCTATGCAGCAATCGAAGCTGGAGTAAATCATGATCCAATTGTACTGATATCACGCGCGCTCAGCGCTCAGTCATGCCCCGCAATCACTTCTTAAGCTGGTCATTGGAACTTGAATACTGGCAATCATCGAGTTCATCGGTTGTGCTTATAGATGGCTGAAATGCAGCAACCGACAATTGAATATCCTTGACATGCTGCCAGTCACTAAACGAGCAAGTGTGAGTGCATTGGAGAAGTCGAGAGAAATGGAATACTCACAAACCAGGATCACTCATAAAGAAAGGCTGTCCTTTGATCAGTTCAATATCCAGCAATCGACGGCCAGGATCAAGGCCGAGTAGGTCCTCAAGTAACCTACGGGCGTCCGCGTCCAGAACCTGGTCCATATCACGCTGCACCCGGAGGAGATCAAGAAGAAAAAGACCGTACGCGTGTATGTCAGCTGCGATTTCGTCTTCAGTCCGCTTTCCAGATATGAGTGCACTATGGGAGAAGTCGCCGAGAACAAGATGTCCCTTGCTAGCAATGTATATATTCTCTATACTGATGTTGCGGTGAACGATGCCGAGGGAGTGTAGTTCCTCAATGCCCAGCAGCTACGGGATATGTGAGCAACGGAGCATCAAACAAAACATACTACGCACGAGTTGCGCCGCCAATATGCGTAGATCGGACATAGATAAGATGTGGTCATCGAGTACGGCGCGTAGATCCCTGTGATGAAGGTCCACCACGATGTAGACGTTCTCGCTATCTTGAAAGCAACTAAGCATCCGAGTGAGAAACGGACTTGAATGGTCGCTTGAAGAGATACGTCGAAGCGCCTCAATCTCGTTCGCCACACTATTCAGTGGAGATGCTCCGTGAGCTTTATGATAGGCTTTGACCGACACATGGAGAGGCATGCCAGAGCGAGGCTCAAACGACTCAGAGAGAAGCGAGTCTGAAGAAGTATTGCAGGACATCGCTTCGACCTTCGCAGCGTAGACAGAGCTATGTTCGTCCCTCCAGAGTATAGCCTCGAGGATGTAGGCGTGTTCGCCATCGTTGATGCATGGGTGAACGGGCGTTTCATGACATACAGAATCCTGCAAGACCTAAGATGTTTCAGCAATGGTGGATAAAATTAATGATTAGTACTGACCGGGTACGGATCGTGAGTGGAGAGAATTGTGCCCTTGTACATTTCAGATCCCGGCGGAATTGAGCGAACCAAGGGCAGGACCACCGGTTTTGAGCAGTCATCATAGTCACTGTCGGAATCTGAATCGAAGTTCCGAGAGACCTTGAGATATCCGCTATCAGATAAGCCGTCCTGGCTTGTACCGCATTCGATGGTCGATGAGGGCGGAGAGAAAGACATATTTGGGAACGCCAACGGGAGATCACGCTTGGCAGACATGCTCACAGTATACGCGAGGGATGAACAGAGCTACGAAGAGGTCTATCAGTCAGCTTTATACCAGCTCCGGAATGCATTAGCGTTCACATCTCAGTCATTGACGTTGGCCCTGGGCCACTGTCGAAGACAAAGGTCCCAGTGACCGCCAAACCCGGAGAAGCTCAAATATTTCGACCGGGACAACCCTACTCGTACCCGTGTCCAAACATGGGAGTCTGTGCTTACTCTAGCGTGAAAAGCTTTGGCTGCTGGGGTCATGTAGCCTTGTGCGTGTTCAGCGCGCGGCACGAAGTTGTAGACCCAGAACAAACGCTGAAGCTCAAGATGCGCCACAGTCAGTCACCGACTTTCTGCTGTGCCTCCAAGCCCAGGTGTTTAATTCATCGCGTGTTCATGGATATAGCCCTTGATGTCGAACAAGAGAAGCAATGGCAGTGCACCCGGTCAAGGTGTTGCTAGATCATGGTGGTCAAGTGCGAGTTGTCGCGAGGCGACGACGCGTCTTGTTCATTCGCGCCCAGTGACCGCGAATGTTGACCTTGGCGCTGTAGGGCCTTGTTGACCACATGAACACAGCCCCATGCTTAAAGTCTCAAAGTGCTATCAATGATACACTGAACACGAACGATCATGTCCTTCCTCCGTAAGATTCGTGACAAGCTCGAACATCGAGAGCCAGAGCAGCAGCATTACGCCCCGCCCCCGGGCCCACCCCCGTCAACCCATCAAGACTATGCGCCACCTCCTGGCCCTCCCCCAAGCTTCAACCAGGCTGATTATGCGCCACCGCCTGGGCCTCCCCCAGGACCGCCTCTTGGGGACTCTCATGGACCTCCTCCCGGGCCACCTCCCGGCAGATTTCGAACAGGCCCAGCGCCTCCAGCTGCCTCTCCACCAACTTGGACAGCAGCCCCCGAACGCTCTCATACTCTAGGGCTCCTGTCTGATGCCCCCGAGAATGAGTTCGACGAGTCCGAGCGTTTCTGCGATCAGAACCCCCTCGAACAACCGCGCTTCATACCATCCGCCTCCGTAGAACGCATCGCAGAGCGCGGTGCAGGCGCATGGGGCCTCGTTCAACCCACCTTACGTCGTTTTGACGGTGTTGTATCGGGGGATAATAAGAATGGACTTGCCGGTGCTTGGCGTGTCAGAACGAGTGGGAAGTGCGGCGACACAAGTATTCTGAGCGATCTGCCTATTGTTGGGGGAATGTACGATGTGCCCAGAGGCAAACAGGGTGTGTACTACGAGGTGTTGGTGCATAAGATGGAGGGTACAATCGCCATCGGTAAGCTATCTCTCTCTCTCTCTCTCTCTCTCTCTCTCTCTCTCTCTCTCTCTCTCTCTCGGTTCGCATGGTATCCATCATTAACTTATCATATGTAGGAACGGCATGCAGACCGTATCCTGAGTATCGCCTCCCCGGCTGGAATCGTCAGAGCGCTGCCCTTCATTTGGACGACATGCGTAAGTTCTTCGAAGACGGCGATGGCGGACGCGACTATGCCACCCATCTCAAGGTCCACCCGGGCTGTGTCATAGGCTGTGGCTACGACTTCTTCACCGGCGCCATATTCTTCACTTACAACGGGCAGCGACAGCCCGACGCGTTCCCGAGCTTGTACATGCCGCGTGGAACTGTAGACGTGTATGCGTGCTTAGGTGTGCAGGGAGAGTGTGATTTTGAGGTCAATTTTGGGACGGCAGGTTTCGCGTGGAAGGAGGCGGAGGAGTGGAGGTGGAAGGTGGAAGGGCATGTTGGTGTTACGGGACAGGCTGGGTCTTCTGGGCCGTCTGAAGAGCTACCGGCGTATACTAGGACTGCTCGATCAGCGCGTCGGTAGCGCGCAGAATGTACTTGACACATTATATGACTGGCCAGCCGCGCATAGTTTTGTCAGTGCGACGTCCAGTAACTTCTCTACTTCATCTGTCCGAACCACTAGTACTATTCGAGCAGCCAGCTTGACGGTATTTCGATAGCAATGTCGATCCAGCGAGTCAAACGAGTGAATATACAATGTACGATAAGTACGCAAAGCACCCCCTACCCTCCCCACATCACACCACCTCCAATAGATCATACTACTAATGCTTCCCATACCCATATCCCCCTCCACCTCCATACTCCTGATCCGGCCTAAAACTACTCGTACTCCCCCTCCCCGCATACACGCTATCACTGCTCATCATAGCATCCTTCTGCCCTGCAACTCCCAACATGCCCGAGCCCCTCTGCTCACCAAGCGCAACATAATCCTGGTTCTGCCTCGTAGGCATAGCCAGACCCGCAGCGGTAGCAGCAGCAGCCGCGCGCCTACGCTTGCGGCGCATGCAGCATGCCCAGATACATAGGCCTGCTGCAATGCCGGTAAAAGCTAGACAACCGACGAGGATGTAGGGCCAGTATTTAAGGACCTTTTGTTCGCGATGGGCTTTGATTTCTGAGGCCGTTTCGGGGCTGCTGGATTGTTGGGAGGCGGGGAGGAGAGTAGGTGAGGTACTGCCTCGTGCAGAGGTGAACTCGGTATGTGCGGTCACGTTGTTTGTTGTGGGTAGCATCTGTACGAAAGGATCGGAGGTATCCTTGCCGTTGTCGACGAAGTCGCCAAAGTCGATAAGCACGTAGGCGTTCCTCACTATTTCCCAGCGCGTCAGCCAAAGAAGGATGATTACGAAGATGAGAAGAGTACGAACAGAAGGACATGCCCAGGATAATGTCGTACTCGCCGAGCAGACTGAACGCAGTAGTGATAGGCTGGAACGTGCCCGTGCAATACTTCGTCCCGCCCTGCGTAACCGTGATATCGCTCGTGCTCACATCGAGCGGATGAATCGGAAAGTCGGCCCCTCCAAAATGAAACACAATGTTCAACTCCTGCGCACACGGCACCCTCCACAACTCTTGCGTAGAGTCATACCAAGCGCCCTGCACGCGCCCGTATATCGCGTCGGACATCTTGCGCGGGACCTGCGAGTACGTGAACCCGGAGTCGATAACAGCTACGAGTTTTTGGTCATCCACTCTAGGCACCGACGACCCAATCTCCACATAATTCCCATCCGGACCCGTCAGACCCCACGCATCGCTCAGAACGGCCCAATGCTGATCGGCGTCAGTGAGCGTCGGCACGTCCTTGATGGTCAACTTCTGTTGCTGCTGAACGGCTTCGAGACCAGGTATGATTTCAGAAATGGTAAACTCGGACTGGTTGGCTGATTTGCCTGTCGCGTCCACACGGTTGAGGAAGAGGGTGATGAATTGCGAGGTGTTTTGGGATTCTTCGAAGATGCGGAATAGAGCGCTGTCTCCGGAATTGTCGTCTTCATCGAGTTTGCGGTAGATGACGGATCCCGAGTTGGGTCCCAAGCCGAGCAAGCCCTTATAAGCGGCAGTAGCAAAGTCGGACGAAAATGTTGATGTGTCGGTGACAAGCACTGGACAGACGTGGGTAAGTGCCACAAATAGCAGCGTAACTAAATATAGAGACGTACCGAACGCTTGATTGTCGACGGAATAGTCGCCAAAGGTGAGTTTTGCCGAGTTGACGTTGCCCTTTGCAGTGCCGATCGCATAACTCAGCGACACGGCCTTGCCAAGATCAGTCGAGCTCGGTACGCTGCCCGCGACCCACAAATCAGCGCTGTACGTCGACCATCAGCTTCAATCATTCTGGCTCCATTCCAAGCTGGCAAACATACCTTCCCGTATCCAGAATGACAGTGAATGTCTCCCCATTCAAGGTGATATTCCCAAGGTACTCGACGTTGGATACGTTCTCGACCTCGAGGCCTACGGTGGAATTGGCGCGCGCGGCCAGCCGTCGCGGTGCGTGGACATATCCCGAGCCGGGTACAGGCGTTACAGGTATGCGCACTGCGCTTGTTGCTGTTGGAAGGAGGAGGGCGAGGGCGGTCAGACCGGGCAGGAGCGTGTGCGGGCGTGGGAGTAAGCCGCGCATAGTGTTGGAGTGTATTACAAGACTTAAAACGAGAGTCGGTGTCAAGGAAAGACGAATGTGCAGACGAGACAGAGCCAGAGAGGTTGACGAGATGGGTGGAGGTCGAGAAAGATGTTGGATGCTGCGCTACCAAGCCGCGGCACGCGCACCGGGCGGTTTGAGCGCTTACGCTGCCGCATAACGACCACATCCATCGCCAAGCGGCTTGCCCTTACCGCAACGCAGATCGTAACGTACGTCGCCATCAAACAGCCTTGGAAGTGCAATAGTAATTTATTCGTTATGATGTGTCCGTGGCAAAGTGCGTATAATGAACGTGTACTGTACGTCGTAAGGCTACCGCTCGCACTCAGCGCAGCGCAACTCGAAGCCTATATCCGTATGTTGGAGTACAAAGCAAAGTCCATGAACTGGTACAAAAGAGACGGGCCTTGCAGCCCGCCAAAACCCTCCCTCTCTACTCCATCTTCCCAAACACAAAAACACTCCTAACCTCAAACGCCCGGAAACCAGGCGGACCCGAAGGTCAGGACGGATGATTGCGAAAGCCCAAAGCCGCGCCATTGAATGACAGGGAGCGTCGCTACAACCGGCGCATATTCACTAGGTGCACCATCTCGCGTCGGCCTTTCGGCGGGGTACGACGCGGGGGCACGATACAAGTGCTGCGACACGGGAACGGGTTGCTCTACGCGCACGAGTCTATTACTCTCCCCCAAGGGTTGCACGCCTCGAGGGGGAGACGCTCACAACCTTCACTTCGACTCTACATTCGCTCAACGCGAACAACGACGGGGCGTGCAGATGCCACTTCACTAGGAGATCGCTCTCAACCGGTGCAGGCAACGCACAAGCCCCAAAGCGGCACGGAACGTCTGCGGGCGATGTGTAGGTGCGGGCGGCCAAGTGCAGGGAACAGGCTCAGATCAGCGGTATCGGTCTGGATGGTTGGCCCGTCGGCGACTCGATCCAGGGATGACTACTGAGAGCGGGGCTACAACCTGAGGCTGCAGGCAGTGGGGGCACGCTCAAGTTTGAGGACCTGAGCGGCGGGGCTCAATCCACGAGTAGTGAAGAGCGGGGCAGCTGGGTTGCCGAGACCCAGCGCGGGGCGCAGTCCGTCCGGCGCGTACAGGCTAACGAGGTTGCTGAGATAAACATTAGCTTAAAGAGGCCTCACAGACAAGTGTCATATAAGCTTACTGTACAACAAATGTGTCGACGCTACAGACTCGACGAGCCCACAGAGAGCGCAAGCATCAAAAGCAAAGTCGAACCAGCCAAGGAGCAGCCGCATGCTTTAAACACACGGCATGGACGATGTCGGTGCGCACTCGCACGCAACGGCGCGGCAAATGCAGCTCGAAAGCGCAAACACCCGCCCGCCGGTGATGAGCGGGGTGCTCACGGCGCCGCGTGGAATGTAGGTCCTTGTCGCCCAAAACTATCCAAGCGAACTCGGATAGACGCTCTACTCGGCATAGTTCTCCCCGGATTTCTTTACTGATCATCTGGGATGACTGGATGGGGTGCAGGTAGACCGGTGAAGCAAGACTACCCGCGAGCCAACCAGCAAATGGTGACAACAGATGATCCCGACAGAAGTCGGTACGCTAACACAGTCCTCGCGCATGCACACGCAGCCGCGCCCTTTCAGGCGCGGGGGAGGCGGCGTGTTCGGTAGTATGAGCGATGAAGTAGAGTGAGAGGACTAGAGAATATGAGAAAGTGGTAGTCGAGGGCAACGACGACGAGGGCCTGCCGAAATCTCGAGCTGCGTCATATAGCGAGCTGCCCCTGGCCCTGGGAGCATCGCGGTCACGTTAGATATTTCCGTCGCGTCGGGATTTGGCCAAGCTGCGAAATACACCGCCGCTGATTTGAGTTCGGCGCGCAAGATTGGATATTTCTGGTTTGATTAGATGAATATAGCGTATCGCGAGTGTGCTATGATAAGACTCGTAAGAGCAGCTAAACACATATCCCAATTCCCTTATTCCTCGTCCATGTCATCGTCCTCGAAGAACGGCCAACCAGCCCCTGCCGCAGGCAGCTGATTGTGGGTCTCCTTCGCTACAACCAGAGCTTCCAGCGCCTCTTCAGACTCCACAGATGGCAGTACAATGTCATCAGTCACTCCAATCTCTATTTCTCTGTCCCGCTTCGGGCTGTACAGGCGGTGCAAGAAACGGCTGTCATTCGCAGCGTCTCGTCTGAAGTAGATATCCTGGCCCTCCTCGAAAGTAGATATATTGTGCCTATTCCGACGTCAGGCGAGCCAGAAACAATAAGGAGTCAAGACACCTACTTTTCTTGCAGATGCTTCTTGACGTTATCGAGCGTCATGAACCGATCGCGACGGCCGTAGTAGTGCTCGACGCCTACATTGTACATGGCCAGATGGTCCGTGCAGTGGATACATCCCCACACGTCCGATTCAAGCGGACCGTACCGAGATCGAGGGAAATGCGCCTTGAGGAAACGCTTCTCAAGGTCGCTGGCCATGCGAAAGACGGGTCTCTTCGAGACATGTGCTTTGCGCCTGTTAGGATCGGCGTGAGAAACCTATATAGGAGCATTGATGAGAAACAATGATCAGATAGTCAAGAAGAGGAACATACCGCATCACGCCAAGTCATGAATATTGCGCCGCCGCTGTCCCGCGGGCAGTTCACGCAAACAAAGGCCTTGTCGAGTCTGTCGAGATCCAACGGCCTTGCAGCATCTGCGTCCAGACCCAGTAGCTCACAGATATGCGCAACGGTATCGTGACAGGCCTGGTCGAAGGCAACCCCGGCGACCTGTGCAGAGCGTAGGGCATTCCGATCATAGTCGTAGTCCCGGTCGCAGAAGTGAGCCAATGCGTCGAGGCCAAAGTGTACCGGGATCCTGTTCCGATGTAATTCTGTCCAGCCGTGGCGTCCGCAGCGCGTCACATATACGGCACGGTCAAGGTCGGCTATTTGCGCTATCGAGAGCTGCTCGGGAGTGTCGATGGATTCTGCTTGTGGCAAGGTAGAGCTCGACGCCGTAAGCCAGTGCGTAGGCAATGCCTGGCGAAGTCCCCTTCCGCGCTCGTTGATGAAGCGTTGTAAAGCAGAAAGGCCAGCGGGAAGAGCGTTCCGGATATTTTCGCGCAATTCATCGGTGACCACTCCATCAGGTGAGATCAGAGCCTTCACATCCGGGAAGAGCTCATAGATGTTGTCCAGCGGCGGCAAAAAGGGCACGACACTGTGATGAACGCGACGCAGGATATGCTCAACATACTCTACGTGGACAGCCTCCTGCCTCTGGCGCAGACGCTTATTCAGTTCCATGTTGAGTCGACGGGTGTGGGCCTTCTCGACCAGCTCAACGAACACAGGCTGTATGCGCGTCCAAACTGTGCAAGAAGTTAAACGCAGTTCTAAATGGCAGAGATGGGGCGTTACCCTTCTCGGTTAACGGTTTGGGGTCGCGGTATTCTTTATGCGCGCTTATTTCATAGCTATTGACGTCTTTACGATCGTATCCAAGAGCCAATAAACGCTGGCCTATCCTAGGAGATTGTCAGAGACTGTTCATTCATTAAGTTCGTCACCGGACGGAGAGCCTACTCTTTGCCTCTATCATTTCGGGCAGCACTAAGCTCGCGGCCGCGCTGTTTTGTGCGCATTCTGTCCCACTTAACGCAGAGAATAGCATGCTGTGGAAGCTCATCAGCGTCGCCTGACAGGAGCGATATAGTAAAGAGCCTACATACAGCGTTGCGTTTCTGCACTGCCAGTCTCAACTCTGCGTCAAACTCTGCACGGCGCTTCTCCCATTCACCCGGAACATCACAGTTGTTATGCAGCTCTTGAAGCCTGGCCTCATACGCGAGGACGTCGTCCTCGTATGCATGAGGTATCTTGCGGTTGCGGTCGTACTGGTCGAGACCTTCTTTGTCGAAAGGTCGTCTCTTATCCACCGACAAGATATTCGCCCAATCCGTCTCTGGATTCTTTAGCTCCGGCTCATCCAGTCTGGCGACGGGGATGAGTCTATGGATGGCATTATCAGTTATCTAGTACGAAGGGTACTACAAAGTGAAAGGGCTCACTTGTCTTCAGCGCAGCTTTTACAGAGCCGTCTGCGCTGCGCCCAGCACACTTCCAAAGTTGTCTTCGCCGCGCATAGCTGCAGCATGTGTCAGAGCATGCACACGAAGGAGCAGAGGTATATTCCATCTCGTACACTGCAATAAGAGCCACCGAAGAAGAAGCCAGACCAGGCGGGCTCCGTCATGTCCTCAGGTCGCGGAGGATATCCCTCCTCAGCAGATGCCTCCAGTACCTGGCGCCACAAGAACGAAGATTGGCGCGAGAGAAGTACGCTCCGGAAGCTTTTGCTCGTACGTGCGAGGGAGATTAAGTCGCCCGGTCCGAGGTGTGCGAATATCTAAGCGCTCGGGGTTTCAGAGTCTGTATATGCACATGGAGCTGAGTTCACGTACCTCGTACAGTACATCGAGAGGTAGCGTAGGCAGGACGCTAAGACGACCTTTCTTTCCGCGCGTCTTGGTGGCCGATTTGGTGGTTCCCTTCGTCGTCTTGACGCGCTTCGTCGCAGGCTCGGAATCTCCTGCAGCTGGTGGCGCGAGCAAGTCAGACGTCGCGGCGCTTAACAGCTCGAACCATGGTGACGAGTACCTTTTTTCCGCGAAGCTCTTGGAGGCATCTGATTCAACTCACGCACGGAGAAGATGGTGGTAGAAGGAAGAGTTGGCGTGCTAACAACCGGACAAGGCGTTGGTTGGGAGAGACCAGACGCGAGCGGCGAACCCGTTGTGGTGCGGAAAAGTCGGGCCGAAGCCGAAACGCGGTCACGCTGCTTTCCAAGTTTCTTTGACGATCACGACGCGTCCATCTGGAAGCGGTTTCGCCGTCCGCGTTGATACTAGCGCCTTCCGTTGGTAATATAAACGAGGTTCATGATACAGTATTAGGGTCCAGCTACGTTCAACTAATCAGAATCATCATCGCCCAACCCCCACATTCCCCAGATTTGTGCTGCTTGAGCAGCAGCTGCCGCTGCATCCTGTTGGTTCTGCACCTCCTTCGCCGCGATAAGAGCTTGCAACGCCTCATCTGACGCTTCAGACGGAAGCACTACATCTTCTGTCGTACCGAGGTGTCGTTTCCTGTCCCGCTTTCCCCAGTACAAAAGGTGCACGAAGCGACTGATGTTAACGGAACTTCTCTTGTGATAGAGATCTTCCCCCTCGATAGCGGTGGATCTGCCGTGACTACCCAAAGATCAGTCTCAGATCTGAAGCTATACTTGAACTGTTGAAACTCACTCGTCTTCCAGATGCTTCTTCGCGGTATCGAACAACATATACTTATCCCGCCGGCCGAGATGCCACTCAGAACCTGGGTTGCGTATAGCCAGATGCTTGGAACAGTACATGCATCCCCAAACTTCCTCATGGTGAAGATCGTATCGATTGTCTCGTTGCAAGTGCGTCGCGAGATAGCGCTTCTCAAGGTCAGTCGCCAAACGGAATGTGGGCCGCTTCGAGACATGTGCTTGACGTCGATCAGGGTCGGCATGAGCGACCTACAGATACAAGATCAGGGATATGTTCATGACGAGAGTGGGTTGCATACCGCGTCGCGCCATGTCATAAACACCGCGCCTCCAGAGTCCCGCGGACAGTTCAAACACACGAATGCTCGGTCGAGCTTGTCGAGATCGAGCGGCGTCACAGTCTCGGCGTCCAGTCCCAGAAGCGTGCAGATGTGCACGACCGTATCGTGACACGCCTGATCACATGTAACACCAATGACCCGTGAGGAGTGCAAGGCGGTCTGATCGTACTCGTAGTCGCGGTCGCAGAAGTGGGCCAACGCGTCGAGGCCGAAGTGAATTGGTACTCTATTGCGGCGCGTATCCGTGTAGCCATGACGGCCTCCACAGCGCGTCACGTATGCAGCGCGGTCAAGGTCGGCGATTTGCACAACATTGAGTTGCTCCGCGGTCGTGACGGGATCTGTCGGTGGAGACGTTGGGCTCTGGGACGGAAGCCACTCGGAGGGTAGTCCCTGGCGAAAGCCGTTACCGCGTCCGTCAATGAAACGCTGTAAAGCAGGCAGCCCAGCGGGGAGGGCGTCACGAATGGACGAACGCAACTCGTCGGTTACATCGCCGTCGGGTTCGATGAGCGCCTTCGCATCCGAAAAAATCTCGTAGATCTTATCCGTGGGAGGCATGAAGGGCACTACGCTGGGATGAACGCGGCGCAAAACGTGCTCGACATACTCCAACCGGACGGCCTCCCGCCTCAGACGCTCACGTTTGTGCAACTCTGTATTTAGTCGCTCTGCGTGCGTCTTCTCGACCAACTCGACCAAACCTGGCTGTATGCGCGTCCAGACTGTGATGGTATTAGAACAAATCGGGTTGGCGGATGCAGGGTATTACTTCTCTCAGTCAAAGGCTTGGGATCGCGGAAATCCTTATGTTCACGCATACGATGATTGACAATGTCTTGACGTTCATGACCCAGAGCCAATAGACGTTTGACTATCCTAATATTTGGTCAATAAGGCTCATCGCGGTCAAATATCGAAGAGCTCACTCTTTGCCTCTATCACGTCGCGTGTCATCGAGCTCGCGACTGCGTTGGATCGTGCGCGACGATTCCCAATTCATGCAGAGTTGTGCATGCTGAAAAATTCCATTAGCAATGCGCGATGAGACCGAGAGGGTAAGCGCCTACTGCGAAACGAGCCTGGACCGCCGTTTCCAGTTGTGTGTCCAGCGCTGCGCGGCGTCGTTCCCATTCGCTGTCATCATCGCAACCTTCATCCAGCCTCTGAAGCTCGGTTTCATATGCCTTGATATCATCCACGTATGCGTGCGGTATCTTGCGATTTCGGTCGTATTGATTGAGGCCTTCCTTGTCGAAAGGTCGTCTCTGGTCGACCGAAAGGATGCTAGACCAATCCGTCTCTTGATTCATCAACTCTTGGAAGCCGATCTTAACGACAGGGATGAGTCTATGGATACGTACTCAGCTGGCGAAGAACAAAACGCGTGTGTGTGAGAAGGCTCACTTCTCTTCAGCGCATGATTTGCAGAGTCGCCTTCGTTGCGCCCAGCACACCTCCAGGGTAGTTTTCGCTGCGCAAAGCTACAAGTGTGACAGTCAGTTGAGGCTCTCACCAGATGAAGTGTCTGGTTTCGTACACTGCAGAAAGAGCCGCCAAAGAAGAAGCCCGCCCAGGCCGGCTCCGTCATATCCTCCGGTCGCGGGGGATATCCTTCCTCGACAGATGCATCAAGTACCTCGCGCCACAAGAACGAAGATTGACGCGAGAGAAGCACACTGCGGAAAGCTTTGCTTGTGCGTGCGAGGGAGATCAAGTCGGTCGGCCCGAGATGCGCGAATATCTGAGCGCCCGTGTGGTTAGGGGTTTTGGCTCTTCAAGAGCAAAGTCTATTCCGGCGTACCTCGTATAGTAGATCCAGAGGTAAGGTCGGCAAGACGCTCAGACGTCCCTTCTTTCCACGCGTCTTGGTAGCGGGTTTGGTGGTGGCCTTCGTCGTCTTGACGCGCTTCGCCGCGGGCTCAGAGCCTTCTCCTGTGGTGGCGCGTGCAAGTCAGACGTCACGACTCGGACGCGAAGGATCTGAGCGACGCGTACCTTTCTTTCGCGAAGCTCTGGGAGGCATCTGGGACAGCGTATACGCAGAGAAGATGGTGGCAGGAAGCAAGAACTGACTTGCACGGCCTCGGTCGAGACTGGAGAGAGACGCAACTCGGTGAGGAAACTGCGGCTCGGGTATGCGGAAGCTTGCGGAAGTCGGGCCGAATTCTGGACGCGGTCACGCAGCTTTCCTCGACGCGTCAACGCCTTGCTCCCGACCTTGATCTCGTTGCCGCAGGTAAGCTCGCTCGTTACGCTTGGAACTAAGCTCATCCATGCATCCATGTAGGCTTGCTGTTCCCAACATGTCTACTCGCCTGACTTTGATTGTCGCTGCGACGCCAACGCATGGCATCGGCAAGTCAGGTGGTCTGCCATGGCGCCTTCCACAAGAGATGAAGTACTTTGCCCGCATCACTACGCTTGCGCCGGAAAATAAGAGGAACTCTGTCATTATGGGACGCAATACATGGGAAAGCATCCCGCTTAGATTTCGCCCGCTGCCGGGGAGGGCAAACGTAGTGTTGAGCTCGAAACAAGCATATACGTAGGTGCGTTTCATTCGTCCCCATATACCATATGCTCATGTGTGTCAAAGGCTTGGAGTGGACGGGGATGCGGCTACTCTTAGTACTCTCGCGTCGGCGCTGTCCGATCTCGCGCAACGACCCGAGCCCATTCATCGACATTTCATCATCGGTGGAGCAGGTCTCTACGATGAGACCCTTGCTTTACCACCAACATCGTCCACCTACGTTGACCGTGTACTTCTAACACGAGTGTTGGATCCAAGCTTCGAATGTGATACGTTCGTTCCTGCGCTCGCGTGCTTGGTAGACGAAGGACTACAAGGATGGCGGCGCGCTCCACATGAAGAGTTAAGCGGATGGGCCCAGTTTGATGTCCCGGCGGGCATCCAGGAAGAGAAGGGCGTGCACTATGAGTTCCAGATGTGGGTGCGAGACTAGATTACAAGATGTAGTTGCGTGTGTAGAGAGTGCGAAAGTGTACAACATCATGACATCGTTCAACCAGTGACGGTTTTGAGAGGGATTGTGTGGTTCAGTGCGGCGAACTCGGAGAAGTATGGGTTGTGTGGCGCAACAGATAGCACCAGGAAGTCCTGCGTATTGTCAATATCGGTTTCCGATGAAAAGGATGAAGAGAACTGACCGAAACAGTGATCTTGTTAGTCGCGAATGCGGCGTACTTGACACTGTCGGGACACTCTATTTCGCCCTCATATAAGACGCGCGCCTCGCCGGGATTAGCGTATCCAGGCGTGCCCATGCGTAAGGAACCCTCGCCGATGATGAAACTGTGCGCCAGAGTGATCGACTGCAAGCTGCATACGACTTGGCGTTTGACGGATATACGAATCGTAGGCGGCGGGAAATGCTCGGATTTCTCCTTCTTACGCAGCTTGGGAGGCACCGTAGGCACGAACAGCTCGCGCATGCTCGCAGATGGACCTTGTAGCAGGAGAGTGAACGGTGTTTTGTCGCGGATAGAGAACGTTTCCGAAGATGGAGCGTAGAGTGTACAGTCGATAGTCTCGATTGTGCTCGGTGGTGCGGCCTTCACCTGAGTTGCGATAGTCTGCCATCCTAGCGGTATCTCTTTGGTCTCCGCGAAGTTTGGGCGCGCTGCAGGCGCGGGCATTTGCCAGTTTTGAGGCGAGCGGGGCTCATAGTTGAGGTCGACTTCGACCGACTTTTGGAGATGGAGGTTACCGCGACCGACAGAGACAATCAGTCGGTACGCTACGCGCACGCGGAGTTCATCCTGGTATGCCTCCGCCCTGTCCTGAATGTCCAAACTGGGTACCAACGGGTAGCTCAATCCGTCATCGCGATCCGTAAACGTCTCCGGGATGGTGAGAGTGAAGGGCAAGACGCTCGATGCCGCGCCCAGCGAGACCGGCACATCCACGAACGTGTGATGGGTGCTCGTGAGGTCCCCCAAGCGAATCTTCATTCGTCCCTCCAGCCGCGCCACGACGGAAGACACGTCGTTCGTCGTCGCAAGCCCGACTTCACCGCGGATCGTATCGCCACGGCCGTACGTCGGCCGAGCACTGCGTGCATCCACCTGAACGTCCTGCAGTACGACCGTCACAATATCATTTTTGCGCACGAAAGTCTCGCGTGGGCGAGATTCGGTCGGCTGGGGGTGATGGGCGCCTCCGTAAGCAGGAGGGTGGGCGCCCACGTCGTAGGACGGTGCGCGGGAGAGCTGCGAAACAGCAGGCGAAGTCGGGGATGCAGTGGCGGCGGCCATGGGAGTTCGCTAAAGAGATGCTGACTTGAGACTGCACATTCTACCACAGTCAGCGTGCCGACGGCCGTTTCATGGGAGACCACCGCGCGCCTCGAGAGTGGAAGCATGCGGACGAGGGGCTGTGTGGACCAGATAAGTAAGGGCTTCGGGGTGTTGGCGCCGGCCGAATCGATGTGTTCTAGCGCCAAGAAGTAGGCCAGGTGTACAGTGACAGTGACAGTACATACGAGCTCGACAGACGGCGTGGAATTGGCAGTACAAGTAAGTGAGCAAACGCGCTTGTTGGATGATACATGGGTACAGTCACCGAACGGCCCGAACCACATCATGCGTCATGATCAACGCTGGTTGACTCTCCCCGTCACCGTCCGGTCACCTTGCTATAGCGTACGGCTGGTGTACAGAGCGACATGATCCCTTGAATGTCTTCGTTCAGACGTCCGTCAATGGCTTTCGAGATCGGGCGTGTTCAATTATTGAAGTAGGTTAAATGCCAAGCGCAAATATGTTACAGACGAAGAGAACGTTAACCAGTAACGATACGCACGCTCACCGCCTGTGTCAAACTGTCGAAATGGCTCGCAGCACTCTTCTGGGGCTCAATTGAGAGCACGACGAAATCCTGAGCAACGCGAAGCTGGGGTCAAGCTGGGGCCAGTAATAGTTGTGCTGACCAGCTCACCGTAACGGAGAGTTTCCGTATGTTGAAGCTACTTGTTGAGAGGTTGCTGACGAATCGAATATCGCCTTCGTAATCGTCCGTGGCGTTGAGCGAATCCGAGTCTTCACCATAAGGTATGTATCCTGGAGGGACGGAACGCAGCGAGCCGGTGCCGATAGTGTATGTTCGCACCATCTTGGCTTTGGCGGCCGTATTTATGTTCACCTGGCGCTTGATCGTGACATTGATCCGGGGCGCAATGTCGGTGTGTTCTGCTATGTGCAGCAAACGATGAGCTATTCCTTCACTGGACTGGCTCGGGCCTGAGCCGTACAACGCCATCATGCTAGACGTGGTCCCACGTAGCTGGAGGAAGAAAGGGACGTCATCACGTTTTGTGAACACCCGGATCGCAGGTATGAAAAGCTGTACAGAGGTGAGTCTACGAGCTACATTGTGGGACAGGCAAGGGATTTACGCACGTTACAGTGAACGGGATCCAATACCGAACGCGGTTTTGACGGCATCATGGCACTCATCTGGTGCCATTCCTCCGGGGCCGCCTTGACCATGTCGAAGAATGGGAACGGTGTGTCCGTGATGATTTGGGCAGGGAGAGTTCGCGGAGCGTAGTCTATGTCCATGAACATACTATACCGCAAGATGTCAGTGTCAGAGTCAATATTTTTGCGCAACATTGGTTCATTGATGCTCACGATTTGTTAGGAACCCAGCGTGAGCGAACGATCTGGACAAAGATCTCGTATACACATCGGATACGCATATCCTGTATTGCAAAGCCCGAGTCGTACGATGGGGGAAGAGGAAGCGTAGTGCCAGATTCTAGGTCCGCAAAGCTCTCAGGGAAGACAAAATTAAATGGTAGGACGCTGGGGCACGTGTACGGGTTACCATCGTCCCATAGAGTGAACGAGATATTCAGAAGCTCTTCATGCAGCCGTGTCGTCCCGCCCGAGCTACTCTTCGCCTTTCCTTCGAGCTGTGAAACCACGAAGTTAGCTTGTTTACTTCAAGGAAAGAACGCTCTAGCCCCACAGTGATTTTCACAGACGTGATACCATGCGTAGTCGATAAGGAGACCTCGCCGGCAACTGAAGCGTTGCGTGCATAGGTCGCACGGCGAGCATCTTCTTGCTGGTTGTACAGAGCGATGTCGATGCCGCTGCCGCGCTGTATGAACGTGCCAAGAGGGCCTGTGGGTGCATGCGCGCCTTGTAGTGCAATGGCAAGGCGGCGTTCGCCTGGACCAGGCTCAGAGGTGTATGATGGAGCCCGTGACATCTAGAGTATTGGAATGGCAAGCGCGGAGTTCACAATGCGAAGAGCAGCCTATCCTCTTGTCTTTATACAGTGGGGGATGGAGTGGCCATGCATCGCGATACGCTCGCAATCCCTTCGAGACGCTCCCTCGGGACACAAATCAATTACTATCAGGGCCGCCGCTGCTGAATGAGCTTATGGATCTGGATTACCGACTCCGATATCCATTCCAATACGGACGTTTTTAGCATAGCTAGAAGCCGGCGTGCTGTGTCCGTGTTAGAAGTTGCCAGTATGCTACCCAGAAACGACTGTGGACCTCTACACTGCCTCTTCGCCTGATGCGCAGCCATCATGCAGAGACCAGGGTATGGTCTCTCGAGCGAGCAGCTCGCGAGAATATGTGCCAGATACAGCTCACATGCAGATTGTAGCTCCGCATGAGGAAGAGCATGCATCCAGAGAACCTGCGGTCTGATGACCAAGCCGTTCCGAGCGAATTCCGAGCGCCGCGCGCGCTTGCTGGCGAGCTAGCGCGATTTCCGAGCGAATCCGCTGGATTCACCGCGCATGCGATACTCTCGGCCCATCGTCCCAGAGGCTGAACAGCTGTATGTATATATCTCCAGCACCAGTGCAATGGTGACCGAGGCGGGAAAGTGCTCATGATGGTTTGTAGTGAAAGACCAGATAGCAGCATCGCCGCGATTGGGCCGACAAACCCTAACCTCAAGGACGGTCTGATGGCCGCGGCGTCGGGTCCAACCTTGTCCAACCTTGGTCCGACCTTGATCTTCGCCCCCATGGGCTTCGGGCACGCTAGAACAGTTGATATACGTCAATACCCTCGTCGTCAAATCGTGCCGTGTTGTTCCCTTGGCAACGTACACTTCCTGTCCGAGATCAACTTTTAAGAGCCTTACTTATAGAGGGCAGTTTGCAAGAACATGGTCCACCACTGCCAGCCTCGCTGGTGCCGGTCACGGTTATCGCGGTTCATCTCATCGAAAGGTCATAGTAGGAACAATCCGGGGTTGATGTCGTCAGCCAGTAACGATACGCACACCCTCTGCCTGCCTCACACGGCCAAAGTGGGTTTCCGCACTCCCTGAAGGCTCGATGGAGAGCACGACAAAATCCTAGGTCATTTCAGTATAATGATTAAAGCGGTGTGATGACGTCCCAGCTCACCAGTATACGGAGTATACCCATATCAAAACTAGGCACGGAAAGTTTTGGAACGAATTGAACCTCGCCTTCGTAGTCGACAGTCAGCACACCCTCCTCCAAATCTGAAGGTACATATCCTGGAGGAACTGGACGCAGCGAGCCAGTTCCGATGGTGTACGACCGCGCTACGCGAGCGCCGGTACTGCTGATGACGACGACTTGCCGTTCGATTGAGACGGTGATTCGCGGGGCGGTTTGTGTGTTTTGAGCCATACGTCGTAATCGTTGTGCCCATCCTTCTTCGCGTTGTTGATTCCCCGAGGCGTACAGTATAAACATGCTTGAGCTCTGTCCGCGTAGCTGAAGAAAGAAGGGAATCATGTCACGTATGGTAAACACTCGGACGGAAGGCGTGAAGAGCTGCGTTGAAAGGCGTGGCGTTAGACTGCTGAACTCGACTCGCAGAGAGTCAGGGTAATACCTCGCAATGAACTGGGCCCATGTCTGAGCGCACTTTCGGAGGCAACACCGCACTCATTTGACGCCATTCCTCTGGAGCAGACTTCACGGTGTCAAAGAAGGGAAAGGGTGCTTCCATGATGGTCCGCGAGGGAAGATTCCGCGGCATGTAGATAACATCCACTGTCAACCTCGAATACAATTTTCAACCTAATGAACCGCAATATCGTTGAGCATGCTTACGTTTTATTCAGGGCCCAGCGGGATCGGACAGCTACAGCGACCAGTTGATAGACACATCGGGCATGCAAGTCTGACATCGAGAGAGCCGTGTCGTATGATGGAGGTAGCGGGTATTTGGAACCCGTTTTGGGATCGAGAAAGCTCTCGGGGATGGAAAGATCAAAGGGGACGGTGCTAGGGCAGACCTCGCTCCTCCCGGTATCCCATAAAGTGGACGATATGTGCAATATCTTGGGATAAGGCAATACCATATTATCAAAGCCTATCTCCACCTTTGCCTCCAGCTGCGCAAAGAGACATCAGCTTAGGCACAGAAAATCACGTATTGCACGGACTCACAATAACTCGTATCGCTGTGACGCCCTGTGTAGTCGATAGCGATATCTCGCCCATGACCGAGGCTCCGCGTCCATATGTTGCACAATGGGCATTGTCTTGCTGATTGTATAATGCGATACTGATACCGTTGCCTTGCTGAATCATGGTACCGAAAGAACTGCTCTGAGAGCTCGCGTTTGGCGCCACAATGCCGAGGCGACGTTCATCGGGACCAGGCTCGCAAGAGTATGATGGCGCCAGAGACATGTGAGAACGGATGGATCGTGCTGCTGGAGGCGGCTATGAATATCAAGCGCACGTCGTTGAAGGAGAGCTCAGGGTAGTTTCGAAAATGTAAGCGGGAGCCATGTTGATCATCAGGGCTTTTTAAGCCTTTCATGTCCGCAGGTCATCACGCAACGACCGTCGAAGCTTTCGCAAACGAGCCTTCAGATGTCGGCCGCAGCCCTTGAACGATTAACATTCGTGCTGCGTATATAGATACTCTAGCTGCGTTAGCATGCACAAGACGCCGGGTAATTGACTGTAGTGACTCGTCGTCCAGAGAGGAGGTAGGTTACGCAGTGAGAATCGCGGGCTTTGAGTCTTGCTCTGGCTGGCAAAGCGCAGCTTCGCAGCAAAAGTCGCGATACGATTGCCAACCCAGCTCGCGGCACAGTTCAACAATGACATGAGCCGCAGTTGCTTGAATCAAGCGCCATATATATGCTGCGGCTTATGCGAGACAGAACTCCTCCTGGTATCGGTCCTCGGAATGTCCAAGCGTCCTAAGCTCCAGCTAGACCAACTGCGGAGCCGCGCCATCAGCCTTGCCGGGGACTCTGGGCAGCTGAGCATAAAAGTTAACTGGGCAATGTCAAGACATTCAACATGAGTATCAACAATGCATTTCGCATCTTTAGCATCCCCAAGTAGCCGAGTTTTTCTGGGAAATTTATCGGAGTTCGTGGTGGTTTGAACCAGGTTTCGGTTGACATGGCTCGCGAGGCCGCGGCAGCCCCGGTCCGCGCCGCCGCACGCGTCGTGGCAAGGCGTGCGTCTTCGCGATTTTTGAAGTTGAAGTTCGCTATCGCTACCACCACTACTTCAAAATATAGTGCCAGATTGGAGAACAATCGTTCTCCGCGTTGCTCTCTCGGCTTGTTCTGCCCTCGTCCACATACATACGTTTGATCGCAGAGGACAACGCACGGTCATCCAATTCCAGCTCACCTCTACTGGCAATGCCGGCCAGCCAAGACCTACGCTTACTCGTCGTTTCTTCTGACTTCGAAACGACCCATATCAAGGGTTGGCTCGCGACCAGTGCCTAATACGAATTGCATTGAGGCGCCGTGGACCTGTGCATCATTCTATCACTTTTAAGTGGGTCAGATTGAATCGTCGGCCGTGGTACGGCTTTCATGCGCGAGATGATGGGAGGCTGGCTCGCGGATGCTCCATGCAGAACGTATCAGTTTTGCAGCTAGGGCTATCCAGAGTTAAGCGTGGAGTCGTGGGGTGGGCATGGTTGGCCCTCCTTGCAAGATCTCAGTGTTGCTGTCGAGAGGTCACTCAAACCGCAAGCGCTGGAGAGACACTTCGCGGACCACTACTGGACGAGCGTCGTGGCAGGCATGTTGGGCTGCAAGACCTTCGAGTCCAAGACTCTCTGCTTCGGATGGCGTGGATGATGTGCGGTGGTTCAAACGATGTAAGCTCGCGGACGAGCTGATGCGGGCTAATTTACAGGCTTTGCGCCGAGACTGGGTGAACTAGTTGAGGCGATACGTCGATCATGTCGAGTGCAATTCAGGGTGGAGTTAGAAGTTTTACGACATTCTTTAACACTCTCTTGTCATCATACACCGTATCTCAGGCTGTCTATACTGCGACACAATGCACACATAGGATATTTCATGAGATGCAGAACTGTAGACCGAGAACAAGGATTGCAAGACCGAACGAATCTACAGCAGCATATTACAAGGTATACCCTTGGATATAATGCTCCAGCCATGTGAGAGCCGTCAGCCTGTGACAACTCGTATCGACTGTGTATGTGTTACACTCGAGAACTGGTCCGCTGCACCCACCGAAGGCTTGATGGATAGAATTATAAAGTCCTGTCCATTTAATCCACATGAGCTGGGATTGACAATGAGTCTGTGTGTAGTACACTCACCGATACGCGTACTCTTCCTACGTCAAATCCGCCCACGGTGACGTGAGACGCGAACTGGATTTCGCCCTCATAGTCCATGGTGATTATGTTGGACTCCGATCCTGGTGGTACATAGCCAGGAGGGACTGGGCGCATTGAGCCGGTACCGATGGTGTAGGATCGCGCCACGCCGGTGCCATCGGTATCCAAAACGACCTGTCGCTTAATTGAAACGGAAATCTGGGGAGCGGTGCTAGTTGTCTGCGCCATTCGCAGCAAGCGACGAGCAAGCCCTTCTTCGCTCTTGCTTCCGGGACTGTACAGCGCTAGCATGCTGTTGCTTGTACCGCGAAGCTGGAGGAAGAATGGAACCATATCGCGTCTTGTGAATACCCGGACCGAGGGTATGAAGAGCTACAAAACAATGTTAAAGATCACGCAGAAGAGTTCAGTTATACAGCGTACGTCACAGGGAATCTGACCAGCGGTCGCATGCGGTTTCGTGGGCAGTACCGCGCTCATCTGATGCCATTCCTCTGGTGCAGACTTGATTGTATCGAAAAAAGGGAACGGGGCGTCCATGATAGCTCGAGGCGGTACAGTTCGGGGAGCATACTCCATGTCCACAGACATCCTACTATGTTGATCAGTTTCACCTTATTGAATCGGATGATCACTGCCCCTCACGACTTGTTTGGCATCCAGCGGGACCGGACAAGCATAACTGTAAGACGGTACACGCAACGAACGTGCATGTCCTGTAACGAGACGGAGTCTCCTAGGGGATCGTACGACGGGGGAAGGGGGTACGTAGACCCAGAGTCCGGCTCCTTGAAGTTCTCTGGAAGAACGAAACCGAAAGGGAGGACAGTGGGGCAGGCGCCCATCTCAGCGCCGGTTTCCCACAGAGTGGAAGACAGATGTAATAGCTTGAGGTCGGGTATCAATGCGTTGCCCAAGACAAAGGTCACCTTCCCTTCCAGCTAACAAGGTATATGTCAGACTGGGTGCTCATACTTGGAGATCACGCACGGCTCACGTTGACTTGTACGGATGTGATACCCTGGGTTGTCGAAAGGGAAACCTCGCCAGCAACTGAAGCATTGCGACCGTATATCGCACGACGAGCATCCTCGTGCTGGTTCTTCAAGGCGATAGCGATACCGCTCCCACGTAGGACCAGAGTTCCAAACGATCCCGCGGGGATTTCGCCACTTTGTACCGCAATACCTAGACGGCGCTCATCGGGACTGGGTTCGGAGGAGTAGGAAGGGGGCGAAGACATATAAGGGAGGGAAGACTTTGCTGTGTCTGTGTCAAGTCGAACATAACGTACACGTCGAGAGGATCCAGGCTCAAATATGTATGAAGGTGGCAAAGCTAAAGGGAGTCACCAGAGGTCATTCATAGGTCGGAAAGACCTTGCGCCGCGCATGCAGGCGCCAGAAACTGGGCGCTTATTACCGCTACATCAAGCTTCGATTCGCGGTACCGGGGTCGAGACACGCACGATAACGAAATATGCGATGGTCGGACGCTAGGGCTGTAAGCATACAAGCATCCTGCTCAGCAATCAGTTCGATGAATGAGCTCGGTCTACAGTAGTAGGTACCTATTCCGGGCAGGATGCGTCATAATTAAGGGGATATAGGTTGAGGAATCCCGCTTTGACTCGGAGATCCGCACGACTGTCATGCTCATAGCAACACAGCGAAGAGTCTACGAGTCCATAGACGGGGACCGCCATTCTACAAAATATACTATGCATCATGGGCGAAGCGCCTGAAGTGGATCGTCCATATGAACCCTACTCAAACTGATTTCTGCATCTTGATGCCCTTGTCTGATTGCGAGCGGCAGAACGTCCGCATGAACGAAAAGCAACCGTACTCCAGGCATTAAGGCCTACCGAGATGTGCGAGAATCACGTAGTTTGTTGTACATTCAACGGACAGACGTGACGCCGGGTTTAGCGGTGAGAGCAGGGAAGAGAGCTCGTGGCAGTTGGTTCACAAGTGGGAATGTTATGACTCGAGCACTGTTGTGATTAGTAACCTGCGTAGTCATCCATTTTAGTCGACACGAGCGCTACCGAAGAGAACCAAGTAGATGTTATAAATAAAGCAACAGGGCGCGACACGAGCTGGTGGTGGTCGAAGCCAAGAAGCGTCTGATGAGCAGAGGTCCGGCGACACCACCATCCGTCTACATGGACCTACAACCTGGCTTAATCACTCGGACGCGCGACGCGTCCGTTCAGCTTGTTACTTACCATCATTCCCCGATTTACGACGTGCCCGGTACCCAAGCCTTTCGAAGTCTTTCTTACGGGTCTGCTGAACTAATTGTATGGATCATGGCTCCGACCGTAGACTATCACTGTGCTTGTGCATCGGATGCTACTGTCCCGCCACCACCAACTTTGGCCTCGTCGAGCGCGTCCTTTCATCCACTACATGAACTCTTCTTCTGTGAAGAGTGCGACGCTGTCAGATGCAACCGATGTGTGTCTGTAGAAGTGAGCGGATACTATTGCCCAAACTGCCTATTCGAGGTACCTAGTGCCAGTGTACGAGCCGAGAAGAACCGGTGTGTTTTCAAAGGGAATTGCCGTCCAATCACTGAGATTTAATTGAGAATTCAGCTGTGCTCGCAATTGCTTCTTGTGCCCGTGCTGTCGAAACACGCTCTCTGTAGTCCCGTCTGATCCACCAGAAACCGACGACGGGAGGTCTATGCCCGTCAGCGCAGTGGGCGAGCCACCTTTCTTCCTGTACTGCAACCATTGTCGCTGGGACTCGGCCGAAGTCGGTATCACATTTGAGAAACCCACCGGTCTTGCAGGTATGCTCTATTTGTTCATTTCCCTACGATGTAGTCTAATACATGTACGTGCAGCGCAGTTGCAGAAGTTCGAAGATTCAGCGGCAGACTCCCTCGAATTCGAGCGGTTGAAAGAGCACTTTGAGCCATTTGTGCTCCGCGCCGGTGCCGCCCAATCCTCAGTCACGCCTGGACACACCTCGCACTCACACCACCACGTCAATCCCATCACAGCCGCTGCCTCTTCTGCGCTCGCGCGCGACATACCCGGCGTAGCGAAATATACCCCTGCTCAACCATCCAGAAGGTCAAAGGGCGCAAGGGACGAGATGTCGGAGTATAAGGCGCGTGTGGAGGCTAGTAATGGGAAGGGGGCTGGGCTGGGTGGAGATCCGGATGTGGAGTTTATGAGAGGGCTTGAGATTGTTAGCGAGGTGGCTTCGTTGGATCAGAGGTGGACGAGTAGCTGGGCGACCTCTTTCAAGTCAAGGTACATTCGTCAATACTCGCCTTCACATCTGCTTTATATCTGACAACTTGCATAGCGACGTGCGCCCCATGCGCATGCCGCTTCACTCAAAGAAATCGAAACGATGTCCCGTCTGCCGCCACATCCTTATCAAGCCCGAGCAGAAGGCGCAGTCTGTGCGGTACAAGATCAAGCTGGTCGCCGCCAACTACATACCCGCCATCATCGCCACCTTACCTCCCGACCCCTCGCGCCGGCAGGCGGACGCGCTACAAGTTACGCTGCATGCGAATCGAACTTATCCCTTTCAGCTCGCTCTGACGAACCCTTTGTACGATCCGGTACAAGTTCGATTGCAAGTCCAACGTCAAGCTCCTCCTTCCTCCGCAGCAGAAGGCGAAGTCCGACGACCTCCATTCGCTATCTCGCTTCCTACAACGGCCTTCCCTATAGCCGCGTTCGCCGAAGCGTGGGAGTATGAGGATGACGAGGATATGCTGGACGATGATGAGTTTGGGCTCGGACGCGAGAAAGACTCTGGAAGGAAGAACAAGACTGTTGGCGTCCTAGAGCGGAGAGCGAATGTGACCGTCGTTGGTGGCGAGGCGTTAATAGGGAAGGATGCGCGAGGAGACCTCAAGGTGCGTTCGTACCGTAACCGGTATTCAACACGCAGGCTTTGTGGGCTGACCTCGTTGATCGTCCCATACAGTTCAATATGCTGGTATCGTACACATACCGCTCAGACGACCCGCTCGCAGAGGATGACGTGCGTGTGACGCCGTCTCGCAAAGCTGCTGCGCCTGAGATGAAGACGTTCTCGTTTTGTACCGTGGTCAATCTGGGAAATATCATCCCTCGAGAGGAGCAGCAGAGAGTAGACATGATGGATCTATGATCATAGTTGAATCTCTCCGCTCTTGCCGTAGCTGTACACCGGTGCTGGTGGCGTTTACCTTGTAGATCATTTCTGCTGTGATCATTATACGCATACCTCGTACATAGCAAAGATGACGATGAATTGCTCGCGAGATGCTCGAGCTCAGACACAACGTCAACCTACCACTTTCCTGGCACTTCTCTTGAACCACCAGCTTAGAGCGAAGGTCAACCATAAGGAAGGGCACCAATCAACGCTCAATCCCTTTCATTGTCATGTCCGAAGCTGTCCTATCCTGTACTTGGATCAATTGTTCCTGGGGAAAAGGTGATTTGGGAGGATCGATGATGATTGGTTGCGACGCTGCTGCGAGCGACGGGGTGCACGAGCGCGGTTCCTCGTCCCTCGATATCAGTCAGTCGAATCTCGCAAGCCCTGTGCTTTGCTCCTGCCTCTTCCTTTTCATTTCCCTCATTTCTGCTTCATGACTGTTTGACTGTACACCTTGCCAGGCGCAAGCGACACCTATCCTTCTTCATCTTTCTGACCTTTTTAACGTCTCTGGACTGGACGCCTTTTCATACACTTTAACACTTTCTCTTTCTCGGCTCTACCCTAGCCTCTGCGGCAGCAAAAGCAGCAGCACATCTCAATCATGTCCAACACTCAAATACCCAGCAGCGCATCCTCAAGCACTGCAGCACCAATGGAGACAGCACCGCGGCCTCAAGCCGGGCCGCTACCGACGAAGCGAGGGGAGATTGGGTACGACGAGGAGGCGCACGGAAGGCAGATGGCGATGATGGACCGGCAGATAGCATCTGAGCGGTCGCAAGTCGTAATGGGCGAGCGCCATCCCGCCGACGTTCCGCCAGAAGGGAATGCTCCCACTGGGCCACCTGCAGCCGTCCCGGCCATTTCGGCGGCAGCAGCGAGCACGGACAATGTATCCATGTCGAGCACGGCACTCCGAATGGCAAAGTTCAAGAAGATTCGCGCACGCCATGTTGGAGGTGTCACGTATTATACTTTCAGTATGTTGTTTGCTATCTATGGCATAACGGGCAGCTAACCATCCTTTCCAGTTAAACTGATTCTCAGCCTCCTCATTCTTGCTGGAACGGGTGTTGGATGGGCATTCGCCATTATCATGCTCAACAAATCCTCCCAGAATACCGACCCGAACCAGGTCGACACCGGGTTCACTGGGGCAAACTCGCAAATATTTGTTCATGTCGCATTTGGTGTCATCTCACTCGCGCAGTTTGTCCTTCTCGAGCGCCTGATCTTCCGGGTCCGCGCCGAGCGGTACGGATTCAAGCATCCGGGGGAGATGCTGCGGCGGGGTGGGCGCATGAACGCTTCTATGCCTATGGTCCGTCGATCCTTACTATGCGAGCTGTGGCGCAGCGCTGACAAGTACATGTCTTGTCCAGGCGCCTTGGCAGCGCCCTTCGCTCCCGACGTACGCAGCTGCACTTGCGCAGAGCGGCGTACGCACCGGTGACGTTGAGGATGGATTGATCGCCCAGCCGCCACCGCCAGCCTACGGCAAGACGCGCGGAAGCACGCTGCTGTTACAGGGCTTCCTCAACCCCCAGCACCGCGAGCGCATTCAAATGTATGACGAGGAGGCTCAGATTGATGCGAACGGAAACCCGATTGAGTCGTCCTCGCGTCGGGGAAGTCGCGGCAGTCTCGGCTCTAACTCCGTCGTCATGGTTCAGCACCCCGACCGCCCGGTCAGCTACCGCGCAAACGACCCGGAGTGGAACGAGTTCATGGACGCGCAGCGTGCACAGGCCGTCGAGCAGGCTTTGGCGGCCATGGAGGGCACTGGCGTTCCCCGCGCTCACATCGACGACCGTGATCGACCGTAAAGGGCGCACAAGGATTGCCTTTTGTGTGTGCTGTGTTTTGCTTCCATGTTTTGTGATTGTGAGAGGACAAGGACCCCGCGTTTTGTTGTGGCCCATCACTGTTGCGGGAGAAGGACTGCTATTGTTGAACGATACGTATGTCAATCTTCCCGCTCATCTCTCTCGCGACATCGCAGAAGCTGATGCTTAGATGCTTCGTTCGCAGTGCTTGTTGTTTACTCCGCTCTTTTTAGCTTTGTTGACTGCTCACCCACGCCTTGAGGACGTTGTACCATTTGTGTCATTTATTGCATCTAGTTCCCCTTTGCTTCCGCCAGGCGCAGCGCCCTATAGCGCTAGAGCAGTCAAGGCGAGTCAAAAAGCTGTGGTCCGAGTGTGCTCGGAACCGTGAATCCGTCGGCGAGGACAACAACCTTCGGCGGAACTGTTCTGTCATCCATCAATCTGCGTTCTTGATTGGTTCGTTCCCCACATTCACAACTCTTCTGCGGAACGTGCAGATCGCCGCAGACGCTCAGCAGACGCCACTCTGCGCGCCCGCCTACGCAAGGCTGCGGCTTAGCAGCCTCCTGTCGTCCCAGCCTTTATCCTTAGCGAGCCCTTGAGGGTCACGCCACTGCGGGACAAGCAAGGCTTGACTCGCATTACTTTAAACAACACGGTGCCGTGCCCGAGGTCTCGAACATTGACCGCTGCGGTAGCGGTTGCGCGAAGCTCTAACTGTTTCACAGGCTATGTGACGGAGTCATCCTATTCATCTGACTGTCATCGCCACCCTCGCGATGAAAGGGCACGCGTCAGCCTGACCGCCTTTATAGAGTTGAACATGACCGTCAAAGGATGCTCCCCACTTTACGTTTATCCCGCCACCTTCTCTAACAGACCATGAGCGTCGCCTGCGTAACTGCTACCACTTCCGCTTCTGCCACCGCTCTCACAATGTCGCTGCCTGACTTTCTGTTACCGCCACCGACATACTCGCTGTCCGCCGCGGCACCGTCATACTCCTCCGAGCCCGGTCCCAGCGAGCAACGACTCGCTATTACCTCGCGCAAGAGTTCTCGACAAGAGTCACTAGGAACGCTGCGGAGGAGCCATAGCGGAATAGTCATCGCCCTCCGCGACCAGGACGCCACCGCCGACGCCCCAACGTATGGTCGCGGCGGTTACATTGCTGGCGACGTCGAGTTGGCCGGCAACCAGAGTATACTATCTGTTACCGCAACTGTAAGCTACCTTTTGGGATTGCTCTCACTATTCGTGCCGATCATACTTCTATCAGATCGAAGGCAGACTGGAGCTCTCCATCGCTGAGCTCTCCGAAAGCGAAGCGCCCTTTCTCTCCATCTCCCAAACATTATGGAAGGCGGACGGCGCTTCGTCAACATGCCCTTCCCTGCTACCCTTCGAGCTCGTGCTCCCGGAAACGTACCAGGACCGCGTGGATGAGCGTACGCGCCCGCTACTGCCTTCGTTCGACCCATTCTCGGATGGCCTCGTCATGCAAAGCATGAGCGCGCGCGTCGAGTACCGCATCGTCATCCGCGTCACAAAAGCAAAGCTCGGCAAGATGCTTTGGAAGCCTTCAAAATCGCTCACAGTTCGCATGAACTACGCGCCTCGATCCCGCCCGCACCAGCCCATCATCGCCTCGCCTTTCCCGTTCCTCACTGGTACACTCAAGTCTCTCCCGGAAGAATGGACACAAATCTGCGCGACCATGTCCTCGAAGCCTACTTCCTTGCTTTCCGACATCGACTGTCACCTGTTCATTCCCGCCGTTCAAATCTATGGTATTGCGGATGAAATTCCATTCTCCCTTCAACTCCGTGCTCCCGCAGCGAGTCTACAAGCTCTACTGCTCCCCGCAGCACCGACCACGTCCTCACTGGCCTTGCGCCGCATGCACACTGCGTCGTCTGCAAAACTCGTGGAACCAACGCTGCGCGTCTTTATCAGGCGCCAGGTCGTGGTGAACGCCCGAGGACAGCGCCTTGCGCGGTCGTACACCATAGGGGAGGGCACGTTGCGCCCTGTACCGCCTGGTAGTGCACCCGTGAATGTCGGAGTTGCGCCTGAAGACGCGGCGGTGGACTATGAGGGCGAGATTCGCTGTGAGCCGGAGGTCACAGTCGGCGGGTTCGGGACCGCTCGTTTGACGGTTTCCGACTTCCTTATGCTTTCTATCATCCCCGCTGGCACGTCAGTGGACTCGTTCGCAGAAGTCACCAAGGCGCATCCAATTCGTATTGTTACGGAATCGTATCGCACTGCCGTCTGACCTAGTGATGTATTTATCCGGATACACTTACTGTACGTTACTTTGGGCACATATCTGCTCTGATTGCTTCGGCTTCTGAATGCCTCTACCTCATTTACCTTTACTAGTAGTCACGCACGCTTTTGCATCATCGATACCTCTGCATATCACTGTCTCCATCTATTACACTCAGCTCCCACGTAGCCTATGCATAATTATATGACGAGTTCCTACGCAACGGCCCCGGAGTGTGACTTAGGGTTAGGGTTTAAAGTCACAAACGCTCCAACGACAAACGTGAGTTTGACTATGGCTTGACCAACGACGACCATCATCGAGTCGCTGGGGTCATACTCTACTCTTTCTATCCTCTATCCGGCCTCGGAGTGCTACTAGTAGCCGCTGCCACATGAAAAGGCGAACAGCTCAATGCGGAAATACAGCGTATCGGGTTAGCCGGCCCGAACTGGCACCCACAGCCAATGGCATCGCATCGCAGTTCGCGGCCAACGACATTCGATCTGAGCTTGACATACATCACCCATACATCACCCGAAATGCTTCTTCTGGGGGTCTGCTGTTAGGCTCTACTTCCGTTGAACGTAAATAGGTGGATCGTCTCGCTGTAAGTGTGAAGCCGCCGTTATCGGTTGCTTTAGCGAGGGCAAACCACCGCGGCGGACTGGCCGCGACAGTCATTCAAGTTGCCTCTTTGTCCTATGCAGGACACTATAAGTTTTCGGATGTCAGATGCTGTCCGTGCACATACTGTGTGCTGCGCTCTTCATTGCTCGTGTCAGCAATTGGGATAAGTTCGGCGCGCTCGATAAACATAGCCATCTCGACCGCCTTCGTACAACCTCTCTTTGCCTCGCAACTCGTGCCGAAATCCTCTCGTATAACAAATCAGCACCCGCAAAACAATGCCAGCGTCTGGTTCTTGCCCTGACGGATTGCCTCTACCGCCAGATCCTACGGACCTTCGTGTAGCCTCGGACGCGCCGGACTACTCTCCCGAACCTTCTTCAGGCGAGATGTGTCTGAGCTTAAGCCCGACATTACACAACGAATCAGCTATCCGCCGGACGTTCTTCGCTCGTCAGGACGATATCACTTTGGCGTTCGTTCGGCAGCGGGAGAATATCCCTGTCCCTCGATATGGACGAGCAGGATGCGTCTCTGGCGAGGTTCGCTTAGCTAGCAACTTCGGAGTAACTTCCGTCAGCTTGCAGGTGAGCTATCTGATTATTACCTAGTGCTACTAGGTCGAGCTGAAAGGATGCAGCTGGAAGGCAGACTTGTCATCGACCTCAAGGATCGCCCCCCAACGACGTTCACGTACCACTTCCTCAAGATACCACTCCCGCTATGGGAAAAGGGAACCGCTGGTGGCGAGAAGGCTCCTCCGTTCGCAATGCCGTTCAGCATCGACTTTCCCGAAGCGTTCACCGACGACCACGGGAAAGAGCTCCCGCTACCTCCGTCGTACGAGACCCAGTCTGAGTCTTCCAACCTCAAGGATCTGTGCGTGCAGTGCTCATACACTATGTGCGTTCGATTGGCGAGGAGCAGGTTCTTGCCAAGCAAAATGTGAGAGTGCAAACCTTCGATGTTTCGGATGTCCTGCTGACTACGTCGTTCAACGTAGGATGGTTCAGAAATTGACCTACGAGCCACGGACGGTTCCGCCACCGCATACACTTGCTTTCCCTTTCCCATATCACTCTATCACGGACGAAATCACGCCGCTCGGATGGAGTAGATACGACGAGGTCGTGGTTGCGCGACCTTCGAAGGGATTTCGCAACATTCATTGCCAGGTGAGAGGGACATGCATATTGAGTGAATTCATAGCTAATAGTTGTGTATTACTAGCTCTATGCGCCTGCATTACGCGTTTACTCCATTAAAAGCGGGCCAATACCTTATTTCCTGAGGATACGTGGTCATCACGATGATATGGTTGCGCTACTCGGAGACGCTGCCCCAACCTCAGCCCCACACCCGACGCTGCGTTCGCGAACTTGCGCCATCAATGTACAGGTTGAGCGCCAGGTCTCGGTAGAGGCCGGTAGGGTTAGCACTTCACGGTCGTATATTATCGGCAAGGGCACTCTACGTGACGTGCCCCCCGCATATCAACACGGTCAAGAGGAGTGCACAGTTGACTACGAAGGCGAGATCCAGATCGATCCAACCGTATCCGTAGGAGGATTCGATATAGTCAAACTCAGCATCGCTGTGAGTGCTTTGGGCAACCATATGCTAGTTGGCCGCGATCTCACGCCACTCAGGACTTCTTCATTTTCTCCGTCAAGGCGCCAGATCCTCACAACAATGCGTTTGACGAGCTCACGCACTCGCATGCCATCCGCATAGTCACCGGATTATGAATACGCACTGACGAGATTATACACGAGCATCGTCATGTACGTGGATACCCCTCAGAAATTGTATCATGCTATACCTCCTGGCCTCAGCAGTACTGCATTGTTCCCTCTTACTCGCAGTCGTTACGACTCGTACTCCCGCCACGCTCAGTCACGGTAGTCACGCACGCTCCTGGATGGTCGATGCCTCTGCATACCACTGTACCTGTTCATTTCACTCGGATACCACGTAGCACCTGCGTTATTCAGATCTCAACAAGTATTCTTGCGTGTAGTATGGTTCAAAACGGGGACGCAACGACCTGGGAGTGTAGTCTAGGGTTAGGGTTATACGTGCGCGTCAGCGACGAGCGTCGAGCGAGCGAGCTTGACTACAGCTTGACTGACGACGACGACTAGCCCGCCGCTCAAGCTTGCACTCTACACGCTTTATTCGCACTCGGTCTCGGTGTGCTACTAGTACCAGTAGCCGTTGCCATATGAAAATGGCGAATGACCGAATGTCAACCTCGGCTCGCGGAAATAGAGCGTATCGGTTCAGCCGGCCCGAACTCGTACCCACAGCCTCGCAGTCCAGGGAAAGCTACGACATCCAAGTTGATCTCAACATCCATCAACCAGAGTGCTTCGTCCGGCGTTGGCTTATAGGTTCTGTTCTTGTCAAACGTAAGTAGTCTCGCTGTAGTTTGAAAGTTGCCGGCGTTGTCGGCCACTACAGTGAGGGCAAACTGCGGGGGAGTGAACGCGAGAGTTTGGAGTTAGCTTTGTGTCCTACTGCGGATACTACAAGTTCTCAGACCTCAGGCTTTCCATTTACTTATCGTGTACTGCGCTTCTCAGACTGGGCGACTAGGATAACTTTAGGCCTGCAAATTCCTGGTCAGGCTGTCGACTGTCGTACATTCTCCATTCAAGGATACCCTCGTGCGCATCTTTCCTACAGCGTTTCATTCGTCCGCCAGACTTCCCCACGCCACATGTACACGCCCGATATCGGGGGTTATACATCATCAACCTGATTGCCTTCGTACAGTACTTTTCTTGCTCGCAGTCTTCTTAAGACTCCTCGGCTCACGTCAAACGTCTCAGCGCCCCACAATGTCCACGCCCGATTCTTCTACCGGCGGATTACCTCTGCGGCCAGAGTCTACAGACATCCGCATAGCTTCGAAGGCACCAGAATACTCTCCCGAGCCCGCAGCTGGCGAGACGTCTTTAAGCTTAAGCCCAACCATACGCAACGAGTCTGCCTCCCGCCGAACATTCTTCACACGCCAGGACGATATCACCTTGACGTTCGTTCGCCAGGTGGAGGACGTTGCTGTACCGCGATATGGAAGAGCCGGATGCATCGCCGGAGAAGTTCGTCTGGCGAGCACCTTCGGGGTGGCTGGCGTTAGCTTGGAGGTGAGAGGTTCAATGAGGTTGCCATTTAGCACTATGTCAAGCTGACGAATGGATACAGTTGGAAGGCAAAATTGTCATCGACCTCGAGGAACGCTTGCCGATATTCACATACCGGTTCCTCAAGATTCCTCTTCCTCTATGGGAGAAGGATGCCAATGAGAAGGCTCCGCCGTTCGCAATACCATTCAGAATTGACTTGCCTGAGACGTTCAAAGATGATGACGGGAAGGAACTCCCGTTACCACCCTCGTACGAGCCAAGCTTCGAGTCAGCTAGTCTCAAGGATCTATACGTGCAGTGCTCTTACACCTTGTCGGTCCGAATGGCGAGAACTCGGTTCCTTCCAAGTAAGATGTGAGTGCTTGGTCCACATGTATTTCTGAACGTCCTGCTAAACGCTACATGTAACGCAGGATGGTACAGAGACTGACCTACGAGCCGCGTACTGTCCCGCCAGCGCATACACTATCGTTTCCTTTCCCGTATCTTTCCGTTACGGACGAGGTCACACCGCTAGGATGGAGAAGATATGACGAGACTGTAGTCGCACACACTGGATTCCGCGACATTCATTGCCAGGTAAGGTCAAACACTCGAGGAGTTTCGTCAGCCAACTGAAAGCACCTCAGCTCTTCACACCCGCATCACGCGTATACTCTATGAGGAGTGGTCCAATACCGTATTTCCTAAGAATTCGCAGTCGTCAGGATAGTGTAGCCGCCTTGCTCGGGGACGCGGCTCCAGTGCCTAGCTCATCGCCGCGTTCGCGCTGGAGCAGAAGCCATGCCTCACACCCTACAACCTACGCCATTGAGATACGCGTCAAGCGCCAGGTCTCGATAGTAGCCGGTGGTGTCAGCGCGACTCGCTCGTACATGATTGGCAAGGGCACTCTACGCGACGTGCCCCCGGTGTATGAACCGAACCAAGAAGAGGCTACGGTGGACTACGAAGGGGAGATCCAGATCGAGCCAACTGTCACTGTCGGAGGTTTCGACGTGGGCAAACTCAGTATCGCGGTGAGTACTCACAACAAATGTAACGTCAATCGTCGTCTCATGTCTTGCAGGACTTCTTCATCTTCTCCATTAAAGCATCGGATCCACGCAAAGCAGCTTTCGACGAGCTCACCCACTCGCACGCTATCCGCATAGTCACTGGGTTATGAGTCCACACTGACAATATCATACACAACCACTATCATGTACACATATACCCCATTAATCATATCATGCTGCGCCTCCCGGCCCAAACAAGTAACGTATTGTCCCGTCATTGCGACCCAGTATCTCGTACTGCCTTTCAGCCTCGCTCCCTTGTCCCAACAGCGGTGCACGCTCGCGAGAAGTGTGTTCGCGTTCGCGCATTGCAATCTTTAGTCGGATAAGGTAGTCCGGCTTCCATGGCGAGCCGATCTGTTGCATCGCTTGAGTGCGTGCAGAATGCGTGCTCGGAGAGGACGGGGTACGAGGTGAAGTTTGAGCGACGGGGTTCTGGGCGGCGGAGATTAGAACGTCAAGAATTGCATGAGCGATGACTGAGGGTAGTTTAGACAGATACGGAGTGCATGAGCAAGTGCCACGTACCCTCGAGATCCTCAACCTGAACTTGAAACTTGCGCTCCCAAGGTCCTCGCTTCGTCAGGATCTCCATAACTCCCGAGTCGCTCTCACAGCCTGCTTCCGGCAACTCGGGGATCTGTTCGAATGTCGAAAGTAGTGAAGCGAGGTATATACCGGACATTGCGATGGCGATAGGAGGGTACTCCAGCGGAATAAGTGTCCTGTGACAGTCAACAGCTAACCGCCAGCCGAGCCTAGTGAGCTTCTTCGACGCTGTAAACGCATGTCAAGGCCGATCATCACAGCGTAGTCAAGCCAGGGTGGCTTACCTTTAAATTCTCGTCCGACTTTGATCACGTATGGAAACGGCATTCGGGAAGTGAAGTTGAAGCAGATCGTCTCAAGCAAGAGCCGTTCTACCCCAAGTAGACGCTGTAGATCCTGCAGTACCACCTACAAAATATGAACAAAAGTACCTGAAAGTCATTGATACACGCACATTGGGGTCCATGTCAATTTCTCCTCCCAACTTGGACTTGGCAGCAAGTTCGGGAAAGCGTACGGCGTACGACGCCATGAGAATCTCGCGCGGCTTCTTGAGTGTGTCGTGCATCTTCGTGGACACATATAATGATGCCAAAGATACTTCCTAAGACATGTTATGTACGCAATCAATATAACCGTTGGCGACCACGCACGTTAAGTCCATGATCCTTGCGAGGAAAGAACAGATGAAAGCGGTGGTATAGACTCTGCGCCGTGGCTATCGTCTTTCGCGGACTATACAATCAGCATTATAATACCAAATCAGAGGTAATGTGCTCACAAGCCGATCTTGCTGCCAACTGCCTCCATGAACGCGCATGCCTGCTGCCTGGCCTTATCTTCCTGAGTTGTCGAAAGCTTTCCGCGCTGCTTCTCCGATAAATGTTCGATTTCATCGGGTGTGAAGTAGGGATGATGTTGGACAGTATGCGACGTGGAGGAGCGACCTGCAGAGTGTGTATCCATGACGAAGGAGATGGAGGGCAAGACGAAGAGATGTCACCAACGAGCGCGCATCGACGCGTTGTGGCGGATACACGGTCACATGGCTTACAGACTCGTACACGATTTTTGCTTTCTCTTATGACATCAGACCATATAAGTTTGTCTACGTGGGGGTGGCTGCTACGTGACGTACTCCAAGGTGTAAAGCTCACATAATACTGGGCAACTGATTGTGACCAGATTTATATGTAATATGGTCCCTATCCACGGAAGTGGTCATGTTTGTTGCATTGACATGGCCTTAAATGATGGGTTGGGCATGGTATGCTGCAGGCCGTATTCTTATCTCTCAATAAACACTTCAGAGATCACAAGACAAAATATGACAAGAGCATTGAATTGCATTGAATGTTTCGAGAGCTACATATGAGCTCCTCCGAGCCAACCATTGGCTATTTCCTCAGCCTCGCGAACACGCGAGGATGTAGAGATAACCAAAAGAAGGGAAGGGAGGAGGGGAAGAAAGAAATCCCCCGACGACACAGGCCGGCAGTGCAGTGGCAAGGTCATCGCGTCCCCGGGTTGCAAGCAGAGCCCAGGGAACAAGGGCGGCAAAAATTAGATAACCAATAATGGAGGCGGTGCCTCCATAATAGTGGTTAAACTATTAAGAACAGATACTACACTTGATCTAAGCCAAAAGGCCAGAGTGGTAAGGATTTCAGGACGCGAGCGCCCACGAAGTCATCCGAAAGCCGCGCGCACGGACCAGCGTGAGCTCAGCGCTAATCGAGTGCGCGCAAGTCCTCCTGGTGATGGCTGCATTCTCTGGGTTCACGGTCCTGTACGGTCTAATTGTCATCTAGCTATTTCTCACGTCAGGCTAAGTAACTTCAGTTGACCTAGACTGTAGCATAGCAGGACGAAAACCAGTAGCTGTGCATTGTGTACAGACGATTTCGGTAATTTGTTGGATCCGAAACCCTGCCAGCCGCGTCGAGCTCTGCTCTCGTCCTCTACCATCGCGTCATGTATAGACCGTCCGCTCTCTTCTGTACTTGTTGCCTGCGAGAATTAATCCCCGCTGTCACTTATTGTATGCTGACACCAGCTCATCAGCTATGCGAAATGAGCGTGTCCGCGCCCATGTATCCAATCTGTCCGTTGCTGCTTCCCGCCGCTGATCTCGGTCTGTATCGGCGACTTGGAGGAAGCCTGGGATTCCTTCGGCTGGATGTATAGGTCATCCAATACTAAACAGGACACTGCATCGCCACATGGGAAGTGACTTCATAGAGACGCTGGCTTCCGCTCTGCAATCCTCACCTTTCCGCGCGTTCCGAACCCGAACATAGCGACCTCAGTACGCGGGACGGAACCCACGAACTGTGTCAGAGATGCGCTCGCGGTACCAATTTGGCGATCATAGCCAGCGCACATACTGATCACCGCAAGCGTTCGAACTCTGTATGTTATATCGGGGCTCTGCTCGCCGTGGATATGTACAGCGGAGCTTGGTCGTGGCAGCCCCTACGCCTCCTAGCATGGCGAGACCTGGCTCAGACACCTTGCCGCGGTTTCGTATAGAGTTGGGCCCAGATCAGCGTCCGTCGTCTTGTATGTAATATGCTCAGCCACCATCGGGCCTCGCTGCCTGCAGGCTTTTAAAACCTGCAACGCTAGTTCGAAACAATTGTTTCCGCCATCTGTTCCCCGGACGTCCCTGCTCGTACTCCCTTGCTCCCAGCCACTGACTCCTTGTACTTCCCCCCTACCTCCTTGTTGTGCTTTGGGCTTGCTCAAGCGCAAATCACTTCGTGAGTTCTACACGCCAGGAGCGCACATATCGCCGCTTACGTCGCTCCAAAGGCGAAATGAACACGCTCGAAACATGCCCGCACGACATTCTCTACCTCATCTTTGACGATGCTTGTCACGACACAGGTGTTACTGCTCGCTCCCTCGCGCTCACCTCCCGTCGAATGTCAGCCTTCTCGAGCCCCTTCCGCTACCGCAATCTCGCCATCACCAGCATCGCGCGTCTCGAGCGCGCCTACGAGGCGCTTCGGCTGGTGCCCAAGGAGCTGCGGCGGGTGCATCACCTCTACATTGCCGACACCCCGGCCGAGTATCTGCATGGAGAGCCTGTCCCCCCACACATGCGGCTACGCGGTTACTCCGGTACCGAGAAAGCCAAGCTCTTCCAACAAGCCGTCAACAAGCTCCTGACTTTGCTCGCACCGACCCTGCGTACCCTGACATGCGTGACGCGAAACCCTTGGCAGCGCTTCGTCCTCGCACATATGGGTTCAACAACTTTTCCGCGCCTCGAGAGCCTCGTTCTATCGCAGACCACGCGCATGCCCTTCCACTCGGATGCCTTCCTTCCGCCTGGCCCTCTTCAAATGCCCGAGCTTCGTCGCCTGCATCTCGCCTACACCGGCGCGGGGTACATTGACTTCCGTGTCGGCGGCATTGTGCGACTGTTCGCAGACCATTGCCCGAACTTGACGCAGCTGCGTATCTCCGACATAGACTTCTACCTGGGTGGCAAGGCGGAGCTCTTCAGGATGCTGCATGAGATGCGGATACCCACCACCGACGCCTTCCCCCTCGAGAGCTCGCCGATCAGCCGTCAGCTAGCCATAGACGGCCGCGTGTTGGAGTACCCGTCGACCATCAAGCGCATCGTCGTACAATTGCAGAAGCGAGGACGGCACGGCGAGAGCGGCCTGGAGGCCGAGGACATGAACGTCTTGCTCTCTGTGCAGTGCCCAGATCGCGACGAATTCATGCTTGACAAACCTCGGATAAGTCGGACTTACGACGAATGGGTGGCAGAGTGGCTGGAGGTCTCTCGCGGTAACTTCGACGCTTGGGAGGATCTTGAGCGACACCGTAGGCGTACGCTATCTATTTGCCTGCGACCATTCTACTCTCACTAACATACATGTATATTACTAGTAATCGATTCGACCCGGCGAGCTCAGCATAGTGTCTGAGATGTACTCTACTGTACATATCCTATTGAATACTCCTACGATCATCTCCTAGTTCTTGTTTCTTGCTTGCTACTGCCTGGCTATGTAGCCCTATCATACTTGCATTGAATATTCATATCCTTGAACAGGCTACATACGTTTGTGAGTGAAGCAGCAAAGTGATGCGAGGAGTCTCAGGAGAGGTAGCAACATACAGAGCCATTGTGGGCAGAGTGTACATACAGAACACACAAACATGGAAGACGAAGAGATAGTCATGCGTACTACACATAGGTTGCGGGCTAGAATGAGGAAATGCTAGAGATGCGTATCCAGTGTACGACATCCTGTGCTACAGAGTTAGACTCCATTGTACGTCGGTGCATCAAAATCCAAGGTCGGCACATCGTCCTCTCCCACCGATTCGGGCGGGCTGATGCGCGCAGGAGGCGTGTCAACGTACGCGCCGGTATGCGCCGAGTACGGGTCGGAAACAATCCGCACTGGTACGATGATACGCGCATCGCCAATAGGACCTCTGAGGGCGTTGGACGGGTTGAGTTGAAAGACGATAAAGTCCTTGACCCAGAGGCCACCGGCTTTGAACGCGCCAGCCTTCACGGTCGTGTCGACATTGATTTCTCCGGAAAATGAGAGCATACGAGGGCTGTCAGCCTAGGTAGACGAATATCAGTGGCTAGACCAAACGTGATATGGAGGAGAAAGCTTACACCACGACGCATGGTACCCTCACCAAGCTTGATCACTTTCCAGAGCTCCGTATTGGCGGCGGTTTGGGAGTATTCGTCCTTAACGTTAACGCATATCTGCCGAAGCAGCTGGATCCGCGTACTTGACTTGCCACCAGGATTTTCCTCAGTAGTAAGATAGGGAAGCAGCGAGGCAAGGGTCACAGCCGAGCTGACGAAGGATACGTGAAAGGGAATGGGCTCTGATTTGCAGAAGACATGGCTCTTGGGTACGAAGAACCGGACATTGATAGGCCGCGCGCCATCGGATCGTGCATTGACGGTGGCCTCGTATGTCTTCCAGTCGGTACTCTCCGGAACGTCACCACTCCCTTGTAAAGGCCCGGGCAGTGGAGATGAGGGACACGTCCGCGGCAAGTAGATGAAGGGTGTGCTGACGGCCGATTGTCCGAGACTGTTCAGCTTGCCGAGCGGCAGCTTGGTCTTGCTCGCAATAGCAGTGACTTGATACTCCACGTCTGCATGGAATCCTGGTAAGCCTGAAAGATGTGCCTCGAAGGTTGGTGGGAGAGGCTGCGGCGCGTCAGTCTTCCCGGGCTCTCCATACGGGGAGGAAATGGTGCACGCACATAGGTGTCTTTCTCATCCGAATATTGAGTGGGAAGCGAGATGGAGAAATCGAGCCTGTCGGGACACGGTCCGGGGTCGATGCCTTTGCGCCAGAGGGTGACAGTCTCGCTGCAAAGCGTGGACGTGACCATCCCTCCCTCTCCAAACTCGTGCAGCTTCATCGTGCCCTCGACCTGACATCAAAGCATTCATATAGCCCGTCGATGATGCAATGGTGTCGATGATGCACGGACCTTCACAGACACATGCACAAGCCCATCCGGCTTGCTCAGCTCAACCACGCCCTACATGAGCGTCAGGTCTCGGCCGAGACAACGTTCCTACTGTCCACAACGCACCTCGATGGGAGCTCGTAACCCATACGTCGGGATCTCGACGCCCTCAGCTTGATCGCTGAGTCTGAGCACAATACTAGCAGTCTTACTTTGCTTCACAAAGTCTGCCGCGCGCTCATTGCGCTGATTCCGCACAAACCCTTGAGCAAGTCTACGCTCCTCCGCGCGAGGCTCACGCGCATAAGACGGCGTCCGATGAAACTGAGGCGGAGAATCGTAGCTCGGAGGTTTCGCAAGGCTCACAGTAGACATGGAGGACGATGCACGATGACGGTTAGGAAGGAAATGTAGACTAGCATGTCTTCACAGGTTTCCGTAGCAGGTTGCGGAGGCCGAGATGGGCCGAACGAAACCCGCCACATGCGCACACGCCCACCGGGGGCGGATTGACAGTCCCGCGCTAGAATTCCGCGCGGCACGATCTTTCGCGGCGTGCGCGCGTGCGCGGCGGGAGGTACACGCTTCAGCTACAGCACAAGGTTTTGCTTCTCATGATGCTTCTACATCTTTGCGTATCTCCAGGAGCACGTTGCTCGTCATTGAAGGTTGTATACATTGCAAAGCAAGCTGGTGCATCCTCGTCCCCCAAACTAAGACTACACTAGTGGTACATACAGGTACATACAGACCGTAAAAGCGCTATACACCCGACCCGAAGGAATTGCCCAGAGAACAAAGCGCCGATAAACCGATGCCGAGATGCCCAAGACGCCGACGACAAGAGCACCGCGCCAATTAAAATACTTCAGGATCCATCAACTGAACTGCCGATATTGCTCGAGCAGAGTGCGATGTAAGGCGAATGGGGATTAGTTGTCTGAACGGTAGCTCATGTGTCTGCATCCCAGGCATCTCAATTGTGATGACGAGAAAATCCTGTAAGAGTGTCAGCGCCCGCTGTTCAAACCGCAGTCTGCGGTAAAGCCGAGGTATGCACGCACCTGTACGCTAAGACGGCCGGCTGCAAACCCAGGGCACACCGCGCTCGCCGGTATGTCTATAGCACCTCGCCATCGCACACGCCCATTGCCAGCCTTGGCGTGCTGCAGCTGGCCCTCCGCGAGGATCTCAGTTGATGCGATCCGTCGTCCGCGCACCCAACCTATGCCGGAGCCCAATTTCTCACCACCTGCCCCACGAGCGTCAAGGATAATGTGCCGCTCCAAGCGCACGGCCACCGGAGCACGGCCAATTGGTGCTTCTAGTAGGCGAGCCATAATCGATGGTCGGCTCCTCTGCCCGCTACCGAGGCTCTGCGTACTCGCATTCGCGGAGTTACATGGCAGGCTAGCAGGTGGTGGTGATGGCGAACATATAGGAAGGAAAGATGGCAGCACTGGTGTCCCGTGCAGCAGAGGCGCTAAGATGGCGTCTGGTGCATGCAGCGACACAGTGAAGGACATACGATCCGCTGCTGGCATGATCTGTCCGCCAGGTAGAAAGACGTGACTCTCTATTGGCACGGCACCGATGTCGCATGGTGGAATAGCATCGACGAAAAGCGTCTGTGGGCGCAATGATCCTCCACGGGTATCTCTTGAAGGAAATGGGCCAGGTGCAGGAGGCCGTGTTAGCGGTTTGAATGTGAAAGGCACCCGTAGTCTATTTGACTGGATCATCAACACAGCTGCCCCACGAACGCCACGAGGGAGACACGTACCGTGTACGTCGTTTCCAGAACTCCAGTGGCCCCGCATTTCTCATGACGCTGACCACAAACTCGTAGCGGACCGATACACTGAAGCCGGGTACGATATTGCTGAGCCTTGCCGTGAAGCTCGGAGGCAGGAGCCGTCGCTCATGCGCAGGAGGGATGAATGAGCTCAACAGCGTCTCGAAGTTGAACTCGTGAGGTGCAGTCCCGTGTCCATCCCACGAAAACAGCGTCTCTGATAGAAAGTACGAAGCGCCGTCGCCGCCTTGCAAATCTCGCACTCGCACAGAGCCTTCCAACTATGGGATACATCCGTGAGATTGAGATACGCATCACGACGAGGCGAAGTAGCACGTACGTTCACGACTACAGAGGAGACGCTGTCCGTTTTCAAGAGAGTGACCAGACCGCGTACCAAGCTGCCGCTGTGGTAGACGGGCAGATCGCCGGTCCCACTATGCCCGGAGAGTACGAGTGTCACTGTGCCCTCCTGGCGCACATAGTGCTTGCGAGCCCTCATAGCAAGCATAGTCATCGCGTCCGTTTCTCGACTTGTATTCCTAGAATGATGTTGGGCGGACTGAGGGCGGTGAGGGAGAGGTTTCTCTGTCTCATCGTGACGGGAAGGCTTCTCCGCCGGGACTGCCTGCTGTCGGGAGTGGCTGGGAGTATGCAATAAGCGACCCGTTGGTCGTGCGCTGGACGCTCGGCGGGTGGGATAGGGTTCATTTTCATCAGGTACGGGAGAGCCTGAATAGGTGCGTCCATAGGGGTGAGCCATGGCGAGCGAGCAGAAGGAATATCAGAGCTGGCTTCAATGGCGATAGGGTATATAAGCAAGAAGGCGGGTTGATTGGAAAGGAGCACAGTGGATGCAGGAGACAGGTTGAAGTACATGGGGGTGACGCTGAGAGGCGCCAAAGATGATCAATGTCCACAGTCCTCAAGCAGATGGACCTGCGTAAGATTGGCGCTCCCCCGTCCAGAACCGGACCGAGGCAGTGACTATTCACACTCAACCATTCAACCCACTGCAGGGCACGACTCCATGCTTAGATGAGGCGCAGTACATAGAGAATCGTTCATGCATCTCCGCTTATCGAGACTCATCCAGGCGGCTACAGACAATTACAATTGAGGGAGTGGGAGCGAAGCAGTGAGCTCGTGGCTGTTGTCATCATGGTGGGAAGCAGGAAGCGCGATGGCGGACACCGGAAATGGTAAGATGTGTAAACGCCGAGGCCGACACTTCTCAAACTACCACCACTGTTTAGCTTCACATCTTCCGATCTACATAATGGCGTACGAGTTCACTGGAGGTGCTTTCGATGGTCCCTCTGAATCTCCGTGGGATGAAAATTCGAGCGATGTTCGCGACGCGGAATGGACGAAAATCTCGTCAGACTTCACCAATGTCCGTCCTACTTGCGTTTTGTTTGATCTTCGACGTCTCATGTACCTGTGTCACGGCTATTAGGCCGGTTACCGCGAAGGAATCACGTCTGGCAAGGAGGATGCTCTGCAGGAGGGTTTTGACGCTGGCTATGCGGGCGTTGGCCTTCCGCTCGGCCGAACACTCGGCCTCCTGCGGGGACGAGCATCAGCACTCGCAGCGTTTCTATCCACGCAAACGACTCCTGAAGCTGCTCAGTATGCTGCAGAGGCTCGTGAACTCGCAGATGCGTTTGGTCGAGTTCGATTTACGGACATCGCTCCGCGCGATGAAGAGGCCGAGGCACACGCTCTTGAACATATTGCCATGACCGGGGAAGATCTAGACGAGAGCGAGGAAATCAGAGAGAAGAGGGCGATGGAGCAGCTCGAAGACCTCATGGGAGGAGTGTCCACAGGGGCTGCCATTGCGAGCAAAGGCGAGAAACGACCGACTCCAGACGATGTCGCGGCTTTGAGCGCTCGACTGGATGCGCTTAGCGCTGCCATAGGCATCATCCCAGATCCGCAGAGGAGTTGAGGCACCACTACTCACTTTGAGCGTATTCCCCGCGGGATCGCACGTCCTCATAGATATGTGGCGCCGGCTACTGATAGCCATGAATACTACGCTGCCTTCCCATGGCATCAAAGTACGTTGACCAGGTGCACTGTCGTCTTACTATAATTGACCCTTCAGCGCTGCAGCAGTCTACACATCTGGGCTCATACTGTGCTAACTCAATGGGCCAGCTTCGACACCCTGCTCGCTAAGAGCTGACCGGAAAGGGAGGTCCTGGAGTAGCTATAAGTAGACACTGCTTAGGTGAAAGCGCGTTGCGTTGCATCATATACTAGCTTTGCAGAGATACAAGACTTCGATTGTACGAGCATGTTTCGGAATCTCTATGATCCTCAACACTTCAGCGCTTTGAACTTGGCATACCTACAAATGTACGTCCAAGGACCAACGCGTGTCGACAACTGGAGTGATCTCATCTGGATCGGGCCGGCAATGTGGGAGCCCCCACGCCTGATCTTCTTTACACTTGACTTCCAATTTTCCAATACATTCAGGTCGGAAGAGGCGAGGTCAAACTTCAACCTTCATTCATGGTACTGAGACTATAAGTACAACTGAGCAGCGTCCGCGCTATGAGTCCATCGATACAGAAGGTGTCTGAAATATGGTAGTGATATTGTCCGTCTAGCAGCACATCTCGCATGGGCAGCCTGAGGAAGTTTAAGTCAACGCGGTTTTCTAAAACGATTGAGGATTTACTCACAGATAATGTCTGCGCAGCATTCGCAGCAGTCCTTGCAACACTCGAAGCACAGGAAGCACTCAATCAAACCAAGGAAGCAGTCCTACAACACATTCAGTGTATGCTCAAGAAGGGCAAAGGGGATAGCGTACCTTGCCTGCACCACCACCGCGAACGCGCTCGGCCTTATGTTGGTGGTGCTGTTGACCGTTGGCCTTTGCGGGCGCAGGGGACATGGCGTCTGTAAGGTCTGCTCAGCATAATGCAGACGAGACCGCGACGAGTCACGCACTCATCTCAACCGCCTGGGGCTGAGCGTTCTTGACGATAGCGGGCTGAGGGGCGTCCATGGTTGTAGGGTGGGTGACAAGGAGTGCGGGTGAAGACTGCCGCTAACCATTCCTGCAGTATATATAGCAGATCGCACGGTCCAGCGTCATTACAACTGATGCCGTCGCCCACGTTGGCTAGGTGCACTCTGGATAAAAATACGACACGCCACCGCCCTGACCGTAGTTACCGGAGGTAAAGGCCGTCACGAGCGCCTGAGACGTCATAACGAATGGGAGATGGCAGTCTGAGTCAACTGGGTGCATTGGATATGCGCTTCAAGAAATACAAGCCAAAGGCACTCGCAGGGCGAGGACTTGAGGAAGAACCAAAAAGAACGCCGGATGACGGTGCGTGGAAGCGTGGGGAGGCGCAGTGGGGGTCAGAACGAGCGCGTCGCGGCGCGCCGGCTGGGTCCTTTCAGCGCTTCCACGAATCCCTCTTTGTAACCCAGGACAGGGTAAAAAGTCCTTCTTGACACGCCTTGCAACAGATACACTCAGCCTAATCTTCGTGTCGGCTCGAGTACATACGCGCCAACAGGCCCAGTGACGAGTGCATACCGTCACAGGCAAGGCGAGACGAGAGGATCTTCGCAAGCTGCGTCGGCCGGATAGAAATGGTGTGCCCCATTTCCGATCGAGCCCTTCTCAATGCGCATCATTAAGCGCTGTCGATATTATCCAAAGTTCTGAGGGGTCGTGGTTGTTACTGTCCTGGTGGTGAGAGAGAAAGCAAAAGACTGCTCTATAGCACGGCGCCAAGGACTTATATGGATGTTGCGCCATGGCATACGCCATAGCACGTCCAGCTATCGTTATCACTTCTGGGACGCTATCACAATAATGAACACGAAGTCGGACCCACTGGTCCAAGTAGCTGCACAGTCGCAGCACTGTAAGAGTCGAGACGGTGGCTAAGGGCGCCCATCTTTCTACCTGCAGCGCAGCGTGGCACGCCGCATGCTATCGGCAACGCACGTACATCGAGGATACCATGAGGCGGTGGCATTCCATTCCAATGGGTCCCGGAATGAATGGCTATTCGATTCAAGTTTGTATAGTATAGAAGTTGTCGACTTACTCGTTAAGCCACCGCGAGCGTCTGTCCGGTGACTCTACATAATGTACTCATCCTTCTACAGAACCATATACACTTCGCTGAAACCTGCAAAGCAACTGGGTTGATATGTGCGCTCCGGGATACTCGCGTCATCCCAGTCAGTATCTCTTTGTCCCTTTGGCTATCTGATGTCCGCCCCCTTCCGTGACCTTCATCAACTCTGAAAGGGCTGAGTGGCAGAGCTTCCGGCAATGCGATAGAGGTCATGATATAAATCATGTTCCAGTTTTGCTTGAGACTGTCATCCCCTAGCGACTCCGCCTCCGCACATACTCATACTCAATCCTCCCTCATCTCGCTTCATGCCCCTTCCTCTTACCTGCGCTTCTCCTATTCATAATGTCTACGCCGACTGGTTCACCTACACTGCCCCCGCAGCAGCCCCCTTCTCCGCCCTCGCAGCCCTTCTCCTCGGTTGGCGTCCCTACGCCGATGTCGTTGACGGCGTCGATGCCCGCGGCGTTCCCAACGACCTCTCGGCCTGGACTGGGCTTATCTGAGCGGCCGGTCCGCCGATTTTCTAACCCGTCGAGCAGGCTCAGGGACTCCGAACTACCACTTGTACGTAGCTATCAGTATCTCGACCGGTTCTGTCGCTCATCGAAAGGTCTACAGTACCAGCCCTCGCCTGTATCAGAGGGCGGCTCTCGCGCTGCAGCCAAGGCGCGCGAGCGCCAATTCTTCCATGCTCGCGATGCCCTTAACATGTCGCCTTCTCCGTCTCTTCCGGATGACGACCCACCCCCTCGCAACAGCTCACCTGTGTCGCTGGTCGACTATATGCATGGAAGTTCCTCCGGGATGGTGGGTAATAGACCGTACCGGCGCGTCGTCAGTTTCAACGCCAAACACTTCCAGTCCGACAATCATGTTCCTTCTGGTAAGGCGCGTCGTCGCACTATGCACGAGATCGTACGTATCGGGCTACATGACGACACAGAACCGCATATACTCATGCACTTACAGTTTGGTGTGGATCAGAGGGAGCAGATGGACAAGGCTCTGCACTTCGACGTCTGCGACGAACTGGACCGAGCCAATTCGTCGCTGGACTTGCCCATTCTCGGAGGTGCGAGCGATAGTCCTTCGGACAGCGGCACGCGTGATGAACACGACGAAGGAACGGTCTCGATCAGTCGCCCGCCGTCACCTCCGCCCTCCTCTCCGACTCGTCAAGAGTTTCGCCACGTTAGAGAGGAGTACGATCAGGATCCAGCATATCATCACGCTCAGCTTGACTCCGAGATCTCCATGCTGCGAGCGCACGTCGAGTCCCTGTCGCATCAGCTCTCCGCGGTCTCTACAATGTGTTATAATCTTCACGCGACGCGGGCCCTGCCACCCATGATACCGTACTGTACCGCCCCGCACGTCACTCCCGGCACACCTTTCTCTAGCACGGTATGTGTGCTGCTCTCTCTCTCGTTTGATTCCGATTTTGACGGCAAAATAGGTTCATTGTACACAGTGCGACTCTCAGATGCGTCTACAGCTTGTGTCCCAAAGCGTGGATGCGCCGTATGAACTTGGTCTTGTTCAAAGCACACCGCTGTGACTTGATGAAGTACGACCAACTTGTCCGGACTCATGATTCCCTTCATCACTACTACTTCCGTTCCTGTACCTACATACTCTAATACCCAGTTTCAATAGCCATGGCCATGCACATTGTCATTGTCGCTGCCTTCGGCGGAATTGTCATATCGCGTCATAGATGGATCCAAGGGCTTCGTGTAGATGTAGTCGAGCCCTTCGACAGGATTCGTAACAGCATGACGCCTAGAGGCGACAAAATAAGTAAAACAGCCCAATTTGAGTTGGGCGAAAGACGGCTCACGTCAGAAGATGTGCCTTCATTCCCGACAGGGTTGTCCAACCAACAGTCCCGCACAGCTGGTAGTCTGCGATGTGCTGGTGACACATCCAGATGATGCTACCCGACACTTCAAGGTTGTCGTTGTTCCGGAAGGCCAAGTGCCGTGCACGAACTGCAACGCTCTGCTCTTCATCCGTTGCTAACCTAATCTCCGAGAGGGCACCGTCATGCCCTGGTGGATGTTCAGAACCGGCCGCCATGGAGGCCTAGGATGATATATACATGAGCGCGTGTAGTCCAAGGCAGGTATAGTAGTACTACTTGCCGCCTCTCTCCAAGTCACGTAATTCCAACGCCCGGCGTATCCCTGGACTGGCGAGTCATCAGACGAATAGCGCAGGAACCGTCTGTCAGCCCGGTCCAAATCCAACGGTGACGTTGTAGAAGGACTCAAGCCCAGGATATCAAGGATGCGAAGCACCATGGCATGACCTCTCGCATCCGGCCTCGCCTCGAAACCGGCACAGAAATGGGATAGGCCCTCCATTCCAAAGTGCACACCACTCCCTTCGCCACATCGAAACACATATACCGCAAGATCAAGGCGCGTGACAGCACCTATCTTCATCTCAGCGCCCGCATTTTTCCAAAAGTCTCTAGGTTGAACTCGTTCGGTCCGGGGCCAATCATATGGCAAGTCGCGGATGTAGAGATCGGCTGAGTACAGCAACATCGGACCGATTCCTTCAAGCCAATTTGACAGAGAATCCCGCAAGAACTGCTGAAATGCGACGTCAGCCTCGGCGTCGTTCTCAAGTGCGGCGGCGAGGAGTGGCGGGTGCTTTAAGATCCTGAAAGAACCCGGCAAGACTGTAATGAACCACAGACTCGGGGGCGAGTTGAGCCAGAGAGTCTTGTACTCCTGCTGGACGACCTTGTCCCTGGCCAGGCGGCGCGCATGCGCACGCTCTGCACGAACTTCGTCAGCTATCTTGCGTACGACCGGCTCTAAACGTATCCACGCTATCCTCCATGCCGTCAATCTCTTAAACCGCATGCAACGATGATGACACTGACCTTTATCCGTAACTACACCCGGTGCTCTCACTGTCTTATTCTTGCGAAACTTGGGAGAATCGATCTCGCTTTCGAGGTAACCCAAAACCAGTAGCCGCCTCTTCAATCTATACAAGCCATGAGTACGTTATAGCCTCATTGTACCACGCAACTCACTCTTCAAAACGCGCAGACCTCAGACGGTCCGCCACCTCCGCTCGCTTCGCCTCCCGTGCAGATAGAAACTGATCGCAAAGCGCCAGGTGCTACGAATCATTCATAAGCATGAAGCTTTACGCACGAGGACACGAGCCAGCATACCTCCTTCTTCGATGTTAACTGGGAAGACATGTCCTTGTGCAGCTCGGCGACTCGGAGTTTCCAGTCGTCGGGACTCCCAGAGGACTGAATCACCGTCAGACGTAAGGCGTACTGTTCAATATCCTTGCGCCAGAAGAAGGGCCAGCGACCCTCGATGAACGTGTAAGGTAACACGTCGGACAACTTGGTAGTCATGCCTGTAACCACCTCAGGGACTTGATCTTCGCTCACAAAACTAACAAAAATGTCAGATTAACAGATGCTTATATGCATTTCCGGAAATGCATACCACTCCTTCTGGCATGATTTACAGATTCGACAATAGAACTGCCAGGATATCTGTCTCATACACTTCACGCCACAAACCTTCGAAATGTTAGCTCGGGTGTAACGCAATCTCTTTCAAATAGGAAAGACGTACAGAGCATACACACCCTCCAAATACGAGCTGCGACCACATAGGCTCCGGCATATCTTTCGGGCACGGCGGATATCCTTCCTCGACGGTGGCGGCCAAGACGTCACGCCAGATGAAGGCAGAGGAGCGAGACATCAACACCCGTCGGAAACCCTTCGTGGTACGTGACAGAGACAGAAGATCGCCAGGATCAAGGCATGCGAATATCTGGAAACGATGCGGCGCTGAGAATCATGGTGTAGAAGCAAAGGGTAACACAGCTGACCTCGTACATCACATCAAGAGGGAGCGTCGGGAATACGCTCAGACGTCCTTGCTTCCTACGATACTTGGCCAGCGACATCGTACTTCGTGTTCTTCTGTCAGCTGGCCTTCAGCACTTCGGCGACGACGAGCAACTGGTGCATTGCGTGAGTGTGATCGTTTAGACAAACGAGTACTGTAGGACGTACATTCTAGGTCTTACGCACCTTTTTCCCCAGATATCGAGAGTAGCTTCGAGTGGCTGAGAATGCGGGGGAAAGTAGGGCGCGCATCTTGAGAGCAGTTGCGAAGGCCATGAAGTACCAGCGCAAGCCGTTTAACCACACAAACCACAAACGCGCCAACCACAATGACGCGATCACATGAGTTGCGGGCCCGCGCATGACGTGGTAAAGATGATGGAATGATGTCTAAATATACAAGCGACACACATAGCCGGTCCGGTAAGAATACAGTTACATCTTCGTCTTGGTGAACTGCGCCTCCGTTACACCCTTGCCCATGGCAGCGGTCGAGGAAATACCGCCCGTTACCGTCTTCATCAGGTTGTCGATGTAGTCGGCGCCGCTCCACTGAGTCGCACATTAGCACAGGCATCCCTTTGATCAGATCAGCGTGATAACACACCTTTTGATGTGTGAGCATGTCCGTGCCGATCTCGCGTTCCCTGCGCTGGACGAGCTCGACGTAAGCCTTCATGCCCTCCTTCGCGAAAGCCTTCGCGAAGAGGTCCGAGATGTAACCGTTCGAGTGCAGACCGCCGAGCTGAACGTGCATGAGTAAGATAAAAGCGCCAGCCCGAGATGTCGAGACGCACCGTGATGAACTGCCAGCAGAACCCAAGCTTGCCCAGGTCCCACACATAGCTCTGCATCTCTTGCGGACCAAGACCCGCCGCCTCCCAGTTGAAGCTCGGGCTAAGGTTGTACGCAAGCCACTGCTCAGGGAACACCGCATGCACACCGTCAGCAAACTCCTTCGCCTGCGAGTAGATAGGCTTCTTCGTCTCCATCCATAGCAAGTCCGCGTAAGGCGCGAACGCAACGGCGCGGTTGATCGCACATTGCGTACCGCCCTGGTAGCGGTAGTAACCCTCCATCGTACGCGGGGCATCCCAGTCCCAGAAAGGTACGCTCTTGAGCCCGAAGTCGCGCTTTGCAATGTCGATTGCTGCGGGGTAAGAAACGTGCGAGATCTTGGCACGGAACTGCGCAAGCTTGTCAGGAGACGCGCCGGACTGCTGTGCGAGCGCGTCGGCGAGCACATCAGGAAAGAGACGCAGGTTCGCGGCACCGAGCCATGCATCCTCGACCTCCTGAAGTGCCTGACCGTGCTTGCCCGATGCCTCGGCCTCCTGCATGACGATCACAAGTGGGCGAAGGTCGGCGTTGGTCGTGCCCAGGATGAACGGGTGGTCGCGCCCGTCGACGTTAGTCGAGAGTAACGTAGCGGCTTCACTGTCAGTGCGCGCGATGACGAGGTTCTCGACGCCCATGATATCGAACTGGAGACGGATAGCGACCATCCGGTTGATGTGCTCCTGAATGGGGACGAGCACCTTGCCAGCCATATGTCCGCACTTCTTCGTGCCTGCAGCCTGGTCCTCGATGTGCACGCCTGCCGCACCCTTCTCAACGAACAGTTTTGCGAGCTTCATGGTCGCGGTAACACCACCATGACCAGTGTCGGCATCGGCGATGATCGGGCGCAGGTAGTCGATGGGTGGGTTGGCGTTGAGCTCAGCTTCGCTCAGACGTGCGCGCTCCTCGCGTTGTTTCCTGTCGTGGAAGAGCTGGGCCATGAAGAGGTGCTCGACCTTGTTCGGCACGGTGTTGTATGGGTAGTCTGTCACTTATTAGTATGCACTTCCTTACCATCGTTATGAGCAGACGTACCAGCAAGATCAGGGCCGGGCTCGTTGGTGCTTGATGCTGTGCTTGATGATTGCCAGCCGGAGACGTAGACGGTCTCGAGGTACTTTGCCATCTGCGTAAGTTGTACGGGATCCAATCTATACTACGATGAGTACAAGGTACGATGACAGTCTACTGAAGCCCACGTACGCGCCATAGGTATGCGACGGCGTGCCAGCCTTGAAGTGCCCGTCGAAGATCTTGTACGCCTTCTGCGCGATGATGTTTGACGGGTAGTTGATTGGGATAGTACCGCGCTTCGACACGACATCCGCGGCGGTGTAGGGGCGCTTGACGCGCGCAAAGCGGGGGTTCTGCACGAACCGGGTCAGCGTATGCACGACGCGCGAGGCGCGTGATAGGGGCACTGAGCACGCACCTTCATCCACTTCTCCGTCGCCGCGACCTCCGCGTCAAAAGCAGCCTTCTCGGGGTGCACCATTGTAGTCGAGTGAGGTTAGTGAGTCAGGAGTATGCGCGGATGGATAGGCAAGGAGGAGGGGGAGAGGAGGTTCAACGCGAGCCTACTTCTCCGGCGTTGGTTTTGTTCGCAGCGGACAGACCCTGCGCATGTGATTCGTACTAGCTAGTGCACTCATGAGCTTGTCTCATTCGTGCACCCCGCGCCGTCGTTAACCCCACGGCGGGGCCCCGCTCTCGGCGGCGGCATGTGCGGGTGAACTCTTCCCGCTCGCGGCAACGGCGGCCAGTCTACAATCCATTCCACTAGTTCCCGTGCCAAGGCCGCGCCGCACAAAGGACTTGCACTCAATTTATTCGCACAGAAACACAACCTCGTTTATCTCTGCAGCACGCGCGACCGGCGATGATATCACAAGCAGAAGCACCATCCAATGTGTCCGGTTTACGAGGCAGACAGCAGCTGAAATTGCGATTCGAACCGTGGTAGGACCGGCGCGACCCGTGGGTAAGCGCCACACTCGGCCCTCCGCCGAAATCACGCGACCATCCTCGCCCGCGCCTCGTCCGCCTCGTCTACAGACAAGCCTGTACACCCTGCGTGCCTCTAGATTCCACGGCCCCCGTATAACGTTTGCGAGCTCTCCCGCGTCCGCGTCTCTAACACCCTCAATCTCCTATCCATGTACCGCGGCGGGGGCCCGCTCCAGTCCTTCCTGACCCGTCCGTTCAATCGCCTCGACGAACAGAGTCAGACGCCGTCAATCGAGTCTTCTGATAGCTCCGCCGGGCGACGGTACTGCGCCGCCTCGCGCCGTATCGGCAGAACGCGGTCCAGCTCAGCGCCGGTCGCCGTCGTACACTAACCCGGCGAGACCGTATCGAACTACGAAAGCCAGTACGCTCCCCGCGATCTAGAGTGAATCTCCATCAGATACTCGCCTGGTCAGCTGTGAGACTCAAGCAACGCACCTGGACAGCTATCAGAGTCTGCGTAAGCCTTTTCTCGTTCATCGGGCCCAGACGGACGAGCAGAAAGTTGAGTATGGTGAGGTTCGTGCACTCCAATATCACGCCCGTTTGCGGATGAACAGTCAACTCCGTCAACTTCAACGCCGCCAGCACCTTCAACACCAAGCTCGACAGCTTATTCGGCGGCGTCAAGAATAGCGCCTTCGAAGGATGAAGTACATTCGCATCGGCGTCGAACCTCGGGACACGGTGTCGTGGACATGGAACGAGACCAAAAAGTTGCGGGCAGGACAGGATGAAGTTGAATATTTGAGGGAGGAAGAAGAGGAGGAGCGTTTTGGAGAAGTGGGCTTGGATGCCGACCACTGCGAACGCCATGCCAGCTAGGTAACAGAGCGTGTCGCCTGGGAAGGCACGAGCGGGGTACCTATTGTTTCTCGTCAGACTTTACATATCGACATGATAGTGAGATGACGTGCTTACCAGTTGTGGTACAAGAACCCACAGGTTACGCCTACGAGGGGTAGCATGAAATACAAGCTGAATAGATGACGTTCGACGAGCTCTGTGCTGCCGTACGCCATGCCAGCGCTCCAAACGCCGCCGACTTCAACCTCCGACTTGTTACCGAGGAGGTGTACCGGGATGTGGAAGCCAAATGGCCATGGGAGGTATAGCAGATCGTTCAAGATGACCGAGAGCGCGATGATGAGCGCTTGGCTGGCTTCGGAGCCGTTGATCCCGGCGAGAATGTTGATGCTGTTCGTGCAAAATGTCGACAACATGGACATGTACAGGTAATATAGCGGGCCTATCCGTATTCATCATCAGTGCCAATGCATACAATGGGCAAGTTGAGCGACTGACCGAGATTCAAGAGTGTGCCAAAGATGAAGCGTAGGGGCAACGGCACGACGACATTCGTATTCCCTCTTTCCGCATAATACACCATCAACAGCGGTATGCTGGCAATGATCGGAATCGGCAGCTTGTGCCTCCATCTTATATCGAACACGTCGTCCAGAAAGCCCAACATAGCAGCGACAAGCAAAGATAGCAAAGAGGACAGATAGACAGAGAGCTGGTAGTGCGGAAACGCATTGATGATTATGCCTTCGCGGACGGTATATTGGTGAGAGCTCGCTTGAGTGAAGGCGGAGAAGGCGAAGGGGATAAATGTGATGAGGGAGAGGATGTAAACGCAGGCGCAGACTAGTCCCAAGCTTTCCGGTCTGCATGAATGAAGTCAGCGGAATTTCGCTACAACTCATGAAGTGCCTGCGTACATGGGTGTACTGTATGTCTTGAGCAAGTCGCGTCCCTTCAGGTTCGCTTTCACCATGGAAGGTCCAACCGCAGGAACAAGATACAGCGTGGATATGAATGCAAGTATCGACATTCCCAGAGATACATATAAGGCGGGCAGGGCAGGTATCGGCGAGATGATAGGTCGCACAATGAACCAAGCAGCCGCAGGAATCAGCACGCTCAGTAGCAGGAATCCCGGTAACGGGCGGGGCGCTGTCGCGTCAGGCATCTTGCGCCGCGCGTCTCTTCAGCGGTTTGACCAGAGATTATGGAGGTAGGAGGCAAGTTGCAGTTCGAAGAAGGAAGGCATTGCCGGCGATGTGATGGTGTTCTGCGGACACGTTCGCGCGCGTTGTGCGACGCGTCGCGTCCGGGTTCTGACGCCGAGGTCGCGGGCATGCGCGTCCAAAATGGCGAACTCGACACCGACCACGATCATCACCGTGCCCGAACACCTCAATTCGGTCGGATGCACGATCAAATACTCAGAAGGAAAGGGCCGCGGTGTGTTCGGTCTGTCCAAAGATATATCTCTGCAGAAAGAGCTTCCATCTGAGACGAATTTTTATGAGGATGCAGCATCGCGTCCGATCCCGGCGCAGACACTAATCGAAGTGAGCCCGGTACTGCTGTTCTCTGCCGATGAATACGAGGCACATGGGAAGTACACCGCGCTGGATCACTATACTTTCAAGTGGCGCGATGGGCGTATGGCGCTTGCGCTCGGCCTTGGTCGGTACTTCTGACCGCTACCTGTGAAGACAGTTCTGAATGGTAGGCAGGATCGCTGTTCAACCATGATAAGGCGCCCAACGTATCGTTCTCCCTCGACTCTTCCACGGAAAGCATCAGGTACACTACGGCGAGGGACATCCTGCCTGATGAGGAGCTATGTATATTCTACGGGCACAAGCTCTGGTTCGAAGACTTCAACGCGGCTCAGGACGTTTCGTCCAGAACTGTGGATGCTGAAGATCCCTGGGGCGGTCTTGGGGCTGTCTCTGCGTCTGATGAAGTTGTTGATGAGTCTGAGGAAGAAGACGGTGATCCCGCTGCTCCTGTTGCGGAGGATGACCTGCCTTTCACGCGCGTACGAATCACTCCTGACGAAGACGAGGAAGAAGATATGGAGTCTATAAGGACGGGTAAGCTACTGGAGAAACGTACACTGCCCATTACTGATCTCCCTTTAGTCAATGCGTGGGCAGTAGACATCGCCGACCCCAAACAAACAACCACCATGCTCAAATGGCTCAAGACATCCGGCTACGACTCGCCAGCCCTCTCGCACCTTAAACGCATACGTAAAACCTCGACGCACTCGACGCTTCTTCTAACTCATCTGCCGGACGAGCCCGCCCTCCCAACCACTACCGACCAGCCGCTCTCACTATCTGCGCCATATCTCATCGCCGTACCTAGTACAGCAGCATTGACGCAAACCTCCCTGACACTGAAAAATACGCTCTGGCCGACGGTATTCGCTCCCCGGCGGAAAGACCTGCCCGAGACGTGGTCCTGCGCTAAAGTGCGCTGGGCGAAACGTGCAATGCGACATGTCGTCAGCGAAGCAAGAAAGGCAGGCGATGAAGGAGAACTGCCTGTTGCTGCGCATGTTCCGTCGCCATTCGAAGGAGACGAGGGTGCGGATGCGAGTCTGCCCTCGTTCACGGCTGTCGACACGCGGACGTCCGCAAGTCATCCGCTGAGGCACGCCGTTATGGCTGTCATACGGCAGGTTGGGGACTACAGGGCTGCGACACCAGCTTCTCGTTCTGTATCCCGCGCCGAGCCTTCGCCCGGACCTACGGGTGCAGACACACCTTCGGAATCGGAGAAGAACGGGCAACACTATCTGTTGACGTCGCTCACTCTCTTCACAACACACGAACCGTGCATCATGTGTAGCATGGCTTTGCTGCACTCGCGCGTCAAGGAGGTGTTCTACATCTTTACAATGAACGCGACGGGTGGATGTGGCGGCGCGGCGTGCTTGCCGAAGCTCGAAGGCGTGAATCATCGCTTTGGCATTGGGCGGTGGAAGGATGTGAATCTGGGAGATGGGATACAAATAGACGAAGGTTGCGATGTCTAGATTAGACTACATTCTGTAGCAGCGATTAAGTTGTCTATATCAACATGCGCCCACACCTCGTGAGAAAACACGCTCGCGTGCACAATTTCGAGACGCGCTCAGCTTCGACGCGGGTGACGAGCCTACTCGTTGACGACCATGGCGACGCTAGCTCTGCGCTCCTCGTCACGCTTCGCGCCGCGCGCGCTGGTGCGCGCCTATGCTACCGGTCCTGAGCGGGTAAAGCCGCGGATGCCCGACCCGCTGGCGGACCCTGCGCACGCCAGCACGTCGGCGCTGCCCGACGGCGACCTCACATTTATCCACCGCCCGCCTCCGTCTTTACCCTCAGTTCACTCATACACCTCAAACCCTGCGTCTCCATTATTGCGCCCAGCATCGGACGCCCCCGCCGATACACCCCTCCCGCCGCCCTTACGCGACATCAAAGCACCCGGCGCGCGTCTGACAGATGCTCAAGTCCAGGAGATGCGTAGTCTGAGAAAGCAGGATCCGACGAAGTACACGCAAAAGAAGCTGGGAGAGATGTTTGGCGTTAGCGCTAGCACTGTTGGGTTGATTGCTACGCTCAGCCAGAGCCAACGGACCAAGGCGCGGAAGGAGTTTTTCGGGGAGCATGAGAAGGTTAGGGAGAGGTGGGGTGAGAGGACGACTACTGTGCGGGAGATGAGGAAGAAGAGGCGGGAGTTCTGGTAGTGGTGTGCTTTGGGTATGTTTCTCATTCAGTATAATGACATTGTCATTTTACTGACTTGCTGCTCCATAGGACTATGTGCTATCATACCACCGGCTATCCTCCCTTTTTGGTGTTGCTGTTATAATTTTCCCACAATGCAACCAATGCACCTTGCTGTTATGTTCGCCCGGATACACTCTTGAACTAGTTCGTGAGGACCCTGTGTGGAGTCTCGCGTGGCCATAGCGTCTCAATGCCTCTAACATCGTTCAACTTCTACCTTTTCAATATATCGTGTCTTTATGGCCGCTGTCCATCATAAGTCTCAAACAAAGGCTGTCTGAGATGTGACACTGACAGGCCAATTATCAGATAGCCAAGGTTGAGTCATTGCTTCATCCCTGAAAGCCAGCTCTGATCCTTCCGTCGGTGGATTTAGACTCGGGCCAGGTCTAGATAACCGCCCAATTTGCACCGGCCCTGCCATTTGCGACCCAGCCTGTCGACACTTGGTACAGACAGACTCAGTAACAGTCCGCTAGGCGTGAACTCTACGCTATGTGCCGCTTCACTGCTTTGCGCGCTCGCCCGCGCATTATTGACCCCGACGCGGTCGCTCTCAACCCCGTGTTTGCTCGGCTTGCCGCATCTCCTTTTACTGCCTTGGTTCACCGAAAGGCCAAATATAGTTGCCTGGCGGTGTCAGTATGCTGAGACTGCGTTGGTAGTCGGTCCAAACACTAAGCTTGATCCGAAACAAGTGCATACATGTGCCGCGGGCTTCTGTCAACTGAACGCTATAGGTATGCGTCGCTGACGCGGACCATCTTAAACTCATGTTTACCGGAGTGCAATCAGTAGTCGCTTAGTGTTAGGTTTCCGGGGGTACTTGTGAGCAGGTCCGAAGTGTGCCAATACATGTATAACATATGTAGTCCACTGTACTCTACCGCATACCGGACATATGAAACAATGCCATCTGCGCAGTGTGTAAAATCGAGACGTGCGAAGGGTTCGTTCGCGATAGGGAAGCTCTATGCCGCGCTAGCGCGACTTCGGGCTCGACTACCAGGTCCACTACCTCTACTCCCAGAGATCCTACACTCACGAAGGAAATACTTCTTCGCTCCCTTGAGAGACCTCTTCGTTGATCCGTCGCTCGCGGATGCGTTCCACAAATTCCTTCATAACAGGCTCGATCTTCTCCCAAACTGAGGATACTCATCAGCGCCGAACACGATAAAAAGGGTTGAAGAGATGTACGAACTTCGTTCAGAAAGCGGATACGACTTCCAGACGTATCTGTGTTTCCGGAGTTCCTCATGCTCAACATCGCGGCGGTCATAACCGAGATCGAGAAGGCGGCCCTTAATGCTTATGACCATATTCAGCACATTGAAAAAGGGAAAACAAATGGCACACTCACTCATCATGGCGATCCGCTTTGGCGTAGTAGTTATCATTCCCGCGCATCTCCCCCTTCAGCTCCTCCAGATAGAGACAACTTTCTGCGTGCTGTAAATATGAAGGGTGTTAGCTTGCAAGCGCGTGCCAGCGGATGAAGGGGCAGTAGTACCTCCAGTCTCGGCTCGCTCGCAGCCATCAGGCTTTCATCGAAAAGCTTGCGCTGCTCCGCGAACACGGTATCGTCGGGGTACTGCTCTCGCAGATTTTTGAGCCCCTCCTTGTAGACTTCGAGATCATCGACTCTCAACACTATCTTTCTCGTCTTCTTTTCCCGGTCGCTCGAAGGATAGTTGACTGTATGGGATGCAATCAGGCTCTGCGTCTGCACGATAAATGTCGAAGTGAACACACCACGTTCGCACGGTAATACATCTATCAAATCCACATCTGGGTCCATGTGCGGAATCTGCGTCATCGCGACGCAAACGGGGAGAAGTCTACGTAGAAAAGTCAGAATATGTACTGCGCATACAACCGGTCAACGTACTTCTCTGCCATGCATTCAGTGCAGAGGCGCACGCGAAGCATCCATCGAGGGCGGCTCGAGGTACGTCCACCGCATCCCTAGACCCGGAGAAAGCATGTTAAGCAGGCAAGTTTCGAAGATGAAGTAGTTGCAAGTCGTACCGTACACCATGGCTTATCAAAGACAAGTGCAGTCCACTCAGGCTCAGGCATGTCGTCCGGTCTAGGCGGGTAGCAATCTTCTTTAACGGAAACAGCAGCGTCCAAGACCTCCCTCCATACGAAACCAGACGAACGTGCCATCAAGACGCGTCGGAACGATTTAGTAGTCCGGGCAAGGCGAAGAAGGTCACGAGGATCGAGGTGGGCGAAGATCTACGCAATGGCGTTCATCAGTGAATACATAAGCAGTAACATTTGGTTGAAATACCTCGTAAAGTACGTCAAGAGGTAGCGTAGGAAGCAAGCTCAGTGATTTCTTGCGCTTCTCCCGCGCCGGCTGCTTGCCTTCAGCGGCGTCCTTCCTGAAGTTGCGAGTCTTCTTGACTGGACGAGGTGCAACCACTAGGGTTATCTCAGATGTATATACCACATAATGAGTGCTCTCGCACACACCAATTTCAGCTGCATCCAGAGATATCGCGGAGTCTGAGCCGCCTCCTGCAGGGTACGGTGATGTTAGTAGGAAGAACCACCGATGCCTGTAGTATGCGTCTCATGCTGACCATGTGCAGGAGAGGAAGAGTCCATTACACTTGTATCCAAATATTTCAACAACCTTGGAAGAACTGGCGCAACAGAGAAGGTGCGACAGAGAAAATGGATAGACGCGATGATAATGGTAGGAGACAAGTAGCGATCGTTCCGCCGCGTCCAAAACGAGTCGACACATGTCACAGTCACGAGTTATGGCGTCTACAACAGTCTACAACCTCCAGTTTGTGTGCGCTTGCAGTGTACGCACAATGTAATAAAAATACCGGTAGATGGACTCCATTTCAATACATGATCATCCAGTGCATTAAAATGTTCAACTCGTAGGATAATACACAGGCCTTACACGGCCTCTAAGATCCCGAGGCCGCATGTACAGATGAAGGTTTCCATGAGATAATCCCTGCACAGTACGCAGTACTGTAGATTTTAAACCCAGTACTAGTAACGCGTAACACTGGGTCCCCTTACGAGCCTTTGGCCTGTTTGCGTAACGGGTAACGCAGCCTGGCGAACCACATTTTGTTGCCCGGTGTTCGGTCCGGTGTGCCGAGAGGCCAGCCAAAGCTGCTGACGAGCCTTTTGGCTTGATGTAACGTGCAGCACTGTTCGGCGAACAGTGATCCCGCCGAACATGCGAAAGCGTAACGCGCAATGCCAAAATTGACCAGACTTTTGATATGAAAATTGCTGTACTGTACACAAGGCAGCTTTGATACCCGTGCTATCAATATTTGGGGCTTAAACTCTTCATGCACTACGGGAAAATCTATTGTACACTACTACTTCTCTTTAGGCGAGAGTACTGTTCGCAGTGACCCTTTCTAGCAGTTCCGTCGCCTCCAGTAACATCTTCGTCGGTATATCAATGCCTCTCTCGCCGATGGACCGAATGAACTGGCGATTATAGAAGTAATCTCTGCCCTCAACGCCATCCCGTACACCGTGGCTAGTCCAGAATCAGACAAAATGCCAATCATGAATGACTACGAGTAAACACGTACGAGCACTCGAGATGTTCCTTCAGCTCGTCCAGTTTGGGCCACGGGCCAGCAGTTTGCAGGTGCCACTCAGCGTGCGTAGCAGGCCGCCGCAAGTGGAAGGCACACGAACAGCAGCCCCATGCAGGCTGCAATGCCGACTTGTCTTCAGGTTCAGGAAAGTTGTTACGTGCTACGCGCCGAGCGGCTATATATCGCGCCTGCAGCGGGTTGGGGTCCATGAGAGCGAATGTGGCTGGTTCTGAGTCTTTATGGGGGTAACGAGTCGCGTGCATCACCTGCGTGAGCAAGGTCAGCTGCGCTTCGATATGGCCAAGGTTAGACTTGGCGCCTTACAGCAGAAGTCCAGGATCGGCTGAAGATGGTGCTTGGACTCTGGGGATCATGGTCGCACTTGGTGCAGATGAACAGCTTCGAGTCCGCGATACGGCGCATGTCGCTCACAGTCGTCTGTGCGGGGTCCAAGCTGAGTAACGACAGCAGTTCAATGACAGCGAGATGGGCACGCTGAGCGGGCTGCATGTGAGTATGATTGAGTCCGACAGGAGTACGCATAAATTGATGTGCAAGCGCGTCCAGTCCGTAGAGATGATGGGGTTCGGTACAGCTCTGGCATGTCCAGACATGAGAGACGAGGTCCAGATCTTGAAGCGATTCTTCTGCTGAGAACGCGGGGGTGATGCGCAATGCGTTACGGGTACCGCACGGCCAGTCTCCAGGAATAATATTCCGGAGTTGATGGGCACCGGTATCAATCCAATGAATGATAGTTGACCACGAGAGTACAAGAACATCGTCAACCGTACGCTGTAGGTGGTCCGAGACAGGAGCATCGTCTTGGATAGCGTCTGAGACGCGCCGTAGGCTGAGGATGACGTCGAGAGAGGGCATAAACGGGATGGTCGAGGGCTGTATCTTCTTCAAGAAGTGTAGATACGCACGGCCGACGAGATCCTCGCGGTCTTTGCGCCGCTGGAAGCGCTCTTGCCGTAGCCTGTCGTCGCGGACGCGTTCTGCCCAGCGTGTAACATCAGATGCTATCTTCACCCAAGCTGCAGCAGTTTAGTATCGAATACGATCGAGGCAGACACGACGGCACCTACTGCGGTCTGTCAGCGGCTTTGATGCGCGTATGGCGGCGTCCTGTCGGTAACTAAAGGATTCAAGATCGCGAGCATCAAAACCCTGGAGAAGCAGTCGAGCTTTAATACTTGATCTCGAAATGAGTGCGATGGTGAGGCTTCTACAACGTAGTAAACTCACTCTTTAAGACGTTGCACTCTGATGTTTTCCAGCTCGTCAGATCGACCCTTCTCCTTAGCGTTCTCAAGATCGCGACAAGACTGTGCCCACTACAGCAGGCAAGTCAGGCAAACAAGCGTTATGAGAGCACAATTCGTTCAGATACGTACCTCCTCCCTTGCCTGGAACGCGCGGCGATAACCCTCGTCAAGGAGCCTCCGTTGCTCCACGAATTGGCCTTCATCCGGATATCGAACATGTAGATCTTTGAGCTTGCGCTTGTACTCGTCTATGTCTATCTTGCGCCAGGCCATCTGCCATCGCTTGGTCTTGAGGGATGGCGAAGGATAATGCACTGGTAAAGATACGATGAGCTCCATGTCTATCGCTATGGTAGGTTGTCAATGAGCTTACCGTTCTCGCAGGGAAGAAGAGCATTGATTGGTGTCGTCGGGTCTTTGAGAGGAAGGCAGCCACGATTGGAATCCGAGTAAAGACTGCGGGAAAATACGATACGGCGACCAATATGCCTTCAGCACAACTCTGGTAACGCACAGCGCGAGTACGCATGGCGTGCAGAGTCGCATCTGAAGCGCCCATATGACCTTGTTTGACGTCTTTCCGCCGCAAGTCTTCACGCACAAGACGAGGTCAGAAACGCTTGCGATTGCGAACGTCTACCGGACTCACCGTGCACCACGGCTTGCCGAAGACGAGAGCAGTCCACGCGATCTCCGACATATCCGCAGGCTTAGCAGGCGAACCGTCCAGAACTGAAGCTGCGAGAACACTCTTCCACAAGAAGATAGATTGGCGCGTGACAAGAATATTGCAGAAAGACTTGGTGGTGCGAGCAAGGTGCAAGAGGTCGCCAGGACTGAGGTGAGCAAAAATCTGGTCGCCGAAGCATCAGTCGCGAGCGTATGACGTAGACTAATCGTCTTACTTCATACAGTACATCGAGAGGTAAAGTCGGAAGCACGCTCAGTCGCCCTTGGCGCCTCTTGCGCTTCGATGGCGCGTGTCCATCTTCTGTGGACGTTCCGGACTTTCGAGCCTGCTTAGCCGGAGGAGCACCTAGACGCCGTTATTAAGTTGAAATTAACACTGAGTGTCAGCGCGGAACCCACCATTCGTGGCAGTTCCTGAAGAGGTTTGTGATCCAGACGTAGCAGTAGCCTCAACAGCAGCACCCGACACCTCGCCGGATGCTCGTCCGGACTTCGTCGATGAGCGGACGAGAAAATTCTTCATGCGAGATGGTGGACGGGAACAAGCCGGGAAAGGGTATCCAAAAGCGGATGATGACCGTTAGAGACAGGTAGCGATGACGGGGGCCATCGCGAGCATACGCGACTTCGACGCGCTCCAATGCATTTGATGGGCAACGCGATCACATGAGCGTGTCACCGACTTCGAGGCATTCTTTCCTGCCATTTGAATCAAACGTCAGCTCGTTCATCGAGCAACATATTATCAGCAAGATAGCATAGTAGCCCCAAGTCTCTATCGGAATGCCCACTCTAAACCTTGACACCAAGATGTACGCATGCGATGCCGCCCCACAAGTCCCTCCATGCACCGCCGTCTCCCGAGAAGTGACCTCCGGTAGCAAAGCCCGCGTTCTCAATCATCTTCGCAAAGTCCTCCTGTGGCGGGAACTTGCGAATAGACTCGACGAGGTACTGGTATGACTCGCGGTCGCCAGCAAGAATAGTGCCAAGCATGGGGATGACACTGAACGAGTAGGTGTCATATACCCTTGAATAGGCATGTACGTGAGTATGGGCGTAGAGTAGATAATGCGCTAACACTTACTGCGCCAGTATCGGGTTGTTCACTTTGTTGAACTCCAAGCAAGCGAACACGCCTCCCGGCTTCAACACTCGATGGGCCTCTCTCAACGCAGCATTGATGTCCGTGACATTACGAATGCCAAACGCAATGGTATACAGGTCGTACGAGTTGTCCGGGAAGCGCTCTTTGTTTAATGCCTGCGCGTCCGCCTCGGTGAAGCTGACTTGAGGAGTAGCGTGGTACATTGTCCGTGCGAAGCGTTTCTGGCCCTCTGCCAGCATGCCCCCATTGATGTCCACCACATCGACGCTGGTCCCTCGCTCTCCGTATCTCTCCCTACTCCAATCGAGTATCCTGAGTGCAATGTCGCCGGTGCCGCCTGCGACGTCGATACATCTCGTAGGACCTTTCGAGCCAGGTCGAAGTAATGACACAAAGTCGTCTTTCCACAGTCGGTGCACGCCGAGAGACATGGCGTCGTTCATAAGGTCGTATGAAGATGCGACGGAAGAGAACACGTTATGCACCAGTGACTGCTTTTCTGGCGTAGGCACCGAGCGGAAACCGAAATGTGTGGTGTTTGAATCATTGGGGCCATTGCTGGGAGGAGGGTTTGTGTGATTTGCGCGGGCTAGAGAGAGCAGCGGCCGCGCTGAGCGCGTTGAGCGGCGCGCGAGGGAAAGCATGACGGTGTGAGAGAAGGGCAGTTGGCCGACGCGACGCGACGCGCTCACGGCTTTTCCCGGGCCGTGGCGATGAGCTCATGCATGCGCTGCTTGCAACTTGAGCGCAACTTCCATCTTCCCATAGGCGTCATCAAAGTCTGCATTCTAGTGGACTCGACATTTCCTTCCGTGCTGAACAGCGGCGGATCATATTTTCTGAGACCTGAACTGCATGGCACCCGAAATCCCATTCGACGTCCTTCATCGGATCTTCGAGGACTATGCGAGCGGTGACGATCTCGAACTACTCTTCAATCTACGTTGGACCAGACTGCTATTTGTATGTCGACAATGGCATGCTGTAGGCATGTCGTCTCCAAGGCTCTGGAGTCACATCAGCTTTGAGCCGTCTCTATCGATTTCCGAAGTTCCGTCCACAGATGGCTTTGCAGAGGTTGAGGCGGACGTTCGTCGCGTCAGGACGCAGCTTGTTCGAGCCGGGACATGGCCTCTTACCATCCGATACAAACCGCTACCGTGGACGTATCCCGAGTATTTTCAGGAACTTGGGACTACGCTCTTCTGGAAGCCGCCTTTGGTCCAGTCCCTAGCGTTGCGCGGGGACTACCTTCGTTTGAACCAGACTCTCCACGAGATTTGCAAAGAACCGCATTGCAATCTCAAGTCGCTCGTACTGCAGCCCTGCAAGTCTGAGCTAAATGTGTCAAATATCATTACATTCGGCGAATGCCTCGCACAAAGGCTGCCTTCCCTTCAACACCTGAACTTGCGTGATGTGCGATGCGACTGGTCGTGCATCAGAGAACTACGTTCGCTGAGCCTTTCACATGCGGTGCTGATGGCTCAGCCATATCAGTTACCAGACATCACCGCGGCGCTTCGTCGATGCCCTGCACTTGAATCGCTACACCTCGAACTGCCCTTCTGGAGGCCCATAGAGGAATATTCCCCAGCTTTAGAGCCATTATTGCTCCCATATCTTGCGGAAATACACCTACGTGGGCCAGTGCATATATGTTCACCGCTTTTCCTGTCCATCGCGACGCTCGCCCTTGGGGCGAACATCGATCTCTCGTTCAAGGGCGTCCATCCCCGCGATGAGCGCAATCTTGAGCGCGTCGAGTCTCGCATTGGCGAGCATCTTCAACGCCCTGGCGCCCCTACCATCCGCTCTTTGATTTGGGGAAACAGCGCTGTGGATGGTCGTGTCGCCATCGCCAGGACACACGATCCCGAAGAAGCCTGTAATGGCTCAGCCCCAAACGTGCAGTTTCATGCGTCGACCAAACGCCCACCCCTTGGGCTCTCAGTCTGCTTAGCGTCGTGGCCACTGGGAGGCGTAACCCATTTAGACATGCGATCTATCAGCGTCTGTGCGTCAGGCGTGTGGCGCGTGCTCTTGTCTTCCTTACCCTCCCTACACACCGTGGCAGTGCGCCTAGAACGGTTGCCCGTGGAGGAGCTTCTCTTCGTGTTGGACGAATCATTAACCGTGGCCCGCCGCCCTGCACTGAATTTGCATCTGGACGCGTCAGATATCTTCTCGCATGCATTCCACGCTCAAGTCGAGGAGCGTAAGGACAGAACCTTACAGACACTCAATACCGTCCTGCGATATTGTGCCAAGGCTGCGGCCGCTGCTTTACCTCTTGAAGAAGTGGCGCTTGTGGACCCCGACAGGCATCTCATCAGGGATGATGTTGAATGGCAGCAGTACTGCTGGCATTTAGCGGTGGGGTTTCGGTATAACGGGGTCTTGCATAACCGAGCCGACGAGGGTCTCGGAGGACTTGTGCCATGATTTGATAGAGACACACATCCTTCAGTACGTGTATGGACTGATATGTATCTATTTGTACACGGAGTAGTTAGGCTCAATTATGTTAACTCGATTTATGAGGTCTTTTGACAGACAACTTAGAATCCACGCAAAATCATTCTAACTTATCAATTGATGCCGGAGAATTTTGGAAGTTTCTCCGCGCTCGCCACAACTTGAATTTCGTCTCATCGTCAACACCCATGTCCTTCACGTCCGCGCACAAGGGCAAGGCCCGCGCCTCTCCTACACCGAGTTCTTCCTCGTCTTCCTCGTTTATAGAGACCGACTCAGAAGCCACCACGAGCTCCTCTGGAAGCGATAGCGATAGCGAGACGGAGGTTCCAAACAAATATCTTGCGCTCGCGCGAGAGAGCATTCGGGCAAAAGCTGCTGCTGGAAAGGACGATGCATTTGTCACGCTAGCGGATGATGATGAGGAGGACGATGTGATTGCGCTCGAGGATCCCGAGGACGTGTTACAGTGCGTTTATATTATGTTTGGGTGACCATTCTCGTACTAAAATCAACTAAGAAAACTGCCGCCTCTCGACCCCGGACAGTTACCCGACTCCTACTTTGCGCCCGGACCCAGTAAACGAAAAGATGCCCGACAGGCGCGGGATCTCGACGCTGCTCGTGCAATCTCCGCTGCTGAGAAACTGCAACTCGGCGCACCTGCACCACCTGTCCCCGCAAAGGCGTTAGGGAAGGATGGGAAGCCGTTGACAAAACGGGAACAAAAAGAGGTACGCAGTTTGTAAATGGTTATTAATATTATTCAGTTCTGACTTGTACCGCGAATGCACAGATGCGCGAGAAAACTGCGGGCAAAGACTGGTTCGACCTCCCTGCGCCGCGGGCAGCTGATTTGCCGCGACTGTATCGTGAAGTCGAGGCGCTCAGGATGCGCAATCAACTCGACCCGAAGCGGTTCTACAGGAAGGACGAGGGCGAGGGGAAGGGTATCAAGGGTCTACCGAAACACTTCGCTGTATGTTGCCCTTGCTGTCCCTATATCGGACAACACGAAATGCTGACTTTGAACCGGCAGATTGGTCAAATCCTGCCTACTTCAACTCCATTTGGCGGCTCTTCTGCCGCCGACCTGCCGCGCGCGGAACGCAAACGTACTCTAGTGGACGAGCTTGTGGATGACGCGGAAGCGGCGCGGTACGCGAAGCGCAAGTTCCTTGACTTGCAAGGTCAGCGCGCACGGAATGGACGAGGGACATTGCATGAACGGAATAAGAAGCGGAAACCGAAGTGGTAGTAGTGGCGCTGGATGTGTGCGTTTCTGTACTCTGTTTGTAGCACTGTATGAATATTTTCAACGTACACTGGGGACGCGCAATGTCTTTGAACTTGTGGCGCAGCCTGCAGGCAGCCTGAGCAACTATTCGCTGATCTCGGCCACTTCCCAAGAGGCCAGCGCTTAACTTCGACTGCGCCAATCACAACTTGTTCTCGACCACCACCTTTCTCGTCACACCAACGCTGACGAGCTTAGAAGTCAATGTCTCCACAACCGTCTCTACCTTCATCACCAGCCACATCCGGGGATAGCTTTACCCTCTATGATCTGCGCGTGGATGTGATTTGCCCTCCTGGTGCACGCATCCTGTGTGGCGCTAAACCCGGAGATCATTTCTTTCTCGAGGGCGAGCTACTTCGCATGGGCGAGGGAACTCGCGGTTTCTCGATATACTCGCTCGGTACGTAATCCGTATTTTCTGCGTGTGTGTCATCCATTGCCTGACACATTTCTAACCGACAGCTGCCATTCTTCCTCTACTCCCTGCAAAGCAACGTCCAACGCACGCCCACGACTGGATGACCACGGACGCAGAAGTCGCGTGCCCCGACCCACTATGTGGCTCGCGCTTGAGGATCACGAGGATTGCAAAGAGAGAGTTCTCGCACAGTGAAGTCAGCGGCGTACCGTTGAAAGAGGACGATTCGCAAGGCGAGCGCTTGCCAACCGTGACAGCGCCAGACTCGGACATGACTGCATAGCTGATGGGAAACTCGTATGCCTGTCACTGTGTATAGTATGCTGGTCCATGACCGTGTTTATACGTACCAACTACTCCCATATGCATGTTGACCGTTGTCCATCATCGCCGAAGTGGCTTCACCGCGTCGGGCCGATATCCGGAACGCGGTGCACGTGCCTTATTGCCTGCCGCGCCACCCTCTCTTGCCTCTTGCCCACCACAAGCCCTCGTACTGTCAAGTGAGGCTAGTGCGTCCCCATCGGCGTCATGCCTCCACGAAAGGGTGCGTTTGGAAACTTGGAACTGGGTATCATCACACTGACTCAAGACAAGATCCCGAGAAACCCGTAGGAAGGAAGCGCGTCAAGACGGCGGAGGTGGCTTCTACCGGGGATGGCAGCAGGCCGAGGAAGAGGAATGGGAAGCTGTCTGTTCTGCCTACGCTTTCGCTTGATGTGTTGTATGAAGTGCGTACCCGCGCATGCGCTGACTTCCGACGCTGACCTCTGTGGTTTGTCGATCAGATCTTTGGCCACCTTGACCCTGCCGACCTCGTATCTCTGGCTCGTACAACCAAGAGCTTCCGCAAGGTTCTTCTCGAACGACACTCGACGTTCTTATGGCGTGAGGCTTTGGATAGGACCGTAGAGGAAGGATTTCCTCCGCGTCCTGAGGACATGAGTGAGCCAGCGTGGGCAGGCTTTTTCTTCGGTGGTTCAAACTGTTCTGTACGCATATAAAGCCAGTACCTATGATATATTCCGCTGATGACATGCATTAGATCTGCAGCGCAAAGACGAACCTTGACGTTTGTTGGGAAATCAGGAAGCGATTTTGCAAGACATGCGCGGAAACTCAGTGCGTTGTCCTCGTCGTCGTTTTCGTATTGGTACTAAACAATGTTGCCCGCTAATCTTTCATGATCAGATTGGTTCCTTATGCCATGCAGCCCTACCTTCCCTTGAAGAATCCGGATACGGATTTGAGAACAGTCATCCCATCCGACAACAGGCGTGCGAGTTCACTAGTCAAGAATGATCTCTATAAGAATGATCGTTACTCAAAGATAGCTCATCTCTATCTGGGTGACGCGATCGCCTATGAGGATGCACTCAAGGAGCTCCGCGATGCGTTCAGCAACGACGAGGAATGGGAAACGCGACGAGCGGAGCTAGATGCACGTATGAATATTATGAACTTGGCCCGTCGTGAGGTGCGCACGACATAATACCAATAATGCTATTCAACCTGATATCTTCTGGCAGCACGCACAGAGATGTGTGTCCTTCGAGTCGGAGCGCGCGGCCTCTCGTTCAGCCGGACGCGATGAAATACGCCGGGCACGGTGGGACAAGTGAGTAATATAAGTTGATTCTGTGGTATGTACAATTACTCACTGGTTGCCTCTAGTATCGTGAAACGGCTCCAAGAACTGGGGTACGAACGTCAGGATATTTACAGGCCTGACGTGAAGAATCTAAAGGAAGTTCGTGAGCCGAAGCTACTGTCCGACAAGAGTGTGCATATTGTTTATTCCTCGAGCCCGTTATACTCATTCACTATCAGTTTGGGGTCGCATACAATCCGGGATCGTGGAGACCGTCCTCAAGGAACGCAGCCTCAGACATACGCATGAGCTAAACCTTCGGAGGATCACTCGAGAAGCCGCAATGCAACAAGAAATTGACGAGCAAGTGCTGCGCCACGTCCACCATTCGGTCCTATCGTTTCTACCCCCGGGTATCATAATTCAGAACATATTTAGCCATGCACGCGCATTGATTGAGCCGGACATTCCCGAGGTGACAGACTTGCTGCGTCGCTCGATCCGGGACGCTCTCCCCCAACAGATCCCACTCCTGCAACGCGTGATGGACGAACGAGCTCAAGTGTTACGACGCGCGATCCCTTCATCATGGTCTCTTCCTGAAGCGCAACCTCAAGTAGCCGGCGCCGTGGATATGCCGGAGATGTTGAATGCAACATCGTTCGCTGATCTCGACCGCGCGGTTTTCGTCACGCGTTGCAAGACTGCCTACACGAGGGACAAGGAGAAGTTGCTACACTTCGGCCTTGACATCCTTGCTCACTTCTGTGAGAATGTTAACCCCTATCGCTTGAACGGTCCACTGGACGCCTTAACGACGTTCGAAGTGGAGGTCGACGAGGTTGGACACGCCACAGCGGAACAGATTGTCGAGCTTCTCGGGTTGGACGGTGCTACTGCGACACCACTCGATTTGGATAGGCAAAACCGGGCATTTGTATGCGTAGGATGTCCTCGCAATAGCCTTGGAGCTATCTTCTCGACTTGGCGGGATGCTGTACGTGACAGGAGTAAACGATCTATGCCGCCCATGCTGACAGCCAGCGCCTTCCAGATTGCTCACGCAGACCCCCATAGACGAGAGGCACATACCTCGAAGCGTCCTGTCTTCAGATTGGCCAGCGTCTCAGAGCAGCGTTACGTACACTCACGCTTGGACGTGTTGCTTGCTCGATTACCACGCGACCGCATTTGGGGTTGTGGTCATTGTGCTGAGCATATTGTCTCCCAAGTTCCCCAAGCGCACGGCTTTTGGGATTGGAGACGTTCCCATGGCAAATGGGAGGAACTTGGTCGGGTCAGGCAACATCTTCTTTCGACGTGCGTCGACTTTCTGTTGTCTTGTATATCTCGTTACTAAGCTGAATTTTGGACAGTCATAACATTGCGAACGTCGTAGAGGGACAGGATATATATTATCAGCGCTCTCTCGCGAGCAGCCGCTTCATGCATATGCCGTACGCGCGGAAGCGTACCAGACGCCGGAATGGCTTTGCCGAGGATATCATCCTTCCATCCACATCGGACGACACCTTGAACGAACTGAGCTCTGCCAATGAAGCGCAGTCGGCGACAGCGGCCAACAATTTGGTTGCCTGGACTCAGGCCCTACAAGCAGCGCTAGCGGCCGAACCTGATGAAGAAGATGGGGGCTCCGACTCTGATCAATCGCTGTAAGGACAACAACAAGATTTGTATGGGTCGGTCACTGGCTCGGTTCGAAATACGTACCTTTAACGGTTGTAGCTCCTTTCGAGACTTTGCCTTCGCATATCTATCTCTGCCGTTCTCTGTGTGAAGTGACTCGTTCACTGTGCTGATATTTCCTTTCGCATTTATACGCTTCCCAATCTAGGTCCGGGACAGTGAGCGACCCCTGCATGCTGCACCCGGCATTGTTTCAGAGGTTATCGGTTTCCAGTGCTTTCCGATGACGCCGCTGCACAGTACAAACTCGGTCAGATATCCCGAATAGCATTGCCGTCTCATGGTTGTCAACTGGAACGTACTGACATTCTTCGACGTTTTCAGAGCTTGTAAGTAGACATCGCAAGTCCAGATTCAACGGCCTCTCCTCACCCCGAAGACTCGGCGGGAACCTTGCGGAAGAAGCTGTCAAGACAGGCGGGCTTTCACCACCGCTCAGATGGCGACCAGTTTGGCAGACTGTCTCCGCTATCAGGTTACTCTGCCGATGTTTCGTATACTTAAACCCTCAAGCCGTGTATCTTCACTTGCGGTATCCCCTCAACGACCATGGCAGTCGAACAGCGTCAACGGTATCGCCTCCCAGACTGTCTTGCGAATTGGCCGTGGCCACGCCGTCTGAACAGGTCTTACCCCGAAGTCAAGGCCGCCTCATCTGCTTGGGTACGGTCGTTTGGCGCATTCTCTTCCAAGGCGCAGGACGCCTATGATCGATGCGACTTCAGTACGCATTGCAGCATCCACACCTCCCTATCCTACTGACTTTGTCAATACCCCAGATCTACTCACTTCGTTAGCATACCCTGACCATAACGCAGCCGACTTGCGCACGGGATGTGACGCCATGAATCAGTTCTTCGTGTACGACGAGTTCTCGGACATTGCACGCCCAGAAGAGGTGCAAGTCATGGCCAATATTATCATGGACGCTTTGCGCGACCCACACAAGCCACGCCCAGAAGACGAATGGGTCGGGGGCGAGCTTACTCGGCAGTGAGTCCCCCATCACGTCTGTCCTTCCTTCCTACAGCCAATGCTCGCTAGATTCTGGGAACGAGCCATACAGACAGCCTCGCCAGGGTCACAGAAGCGTTTCCTTGACTACTCTGCGCAGTACACTCAAGCCGTCGTACAAGAAGCCGAAGACCGTCAGAACGACTATATTCGGACGGTTGATGAGTATCTTGTGGTGCGACGCGATACGAGCGGCGTGAAACCGTGCTTTGCTATCATCGAACTTGGCTTGAGCCTACCCCAAGAGGTCGTCGATCACCCTGTAATCAAGGAGATGGAGATACTTGGCACTGACATGATACTTTTGTTCAATGTGAGTGTGCTTGATGGTAGTAGAGCTGTAAGCTTGATCCTGACTCGTCACATGCAGGACATTGCGAGTTACAACATCGAACAAGCACGCGACGATGACAGCCACAGCATTGCGACATCCGTCATGCACTACCATGATACCGACGTACAGGGTGCTATGGACTGTGAGCATAGTCGTTCCTAACATGAGCGCCAAAACTAACTTGGTATATGTAGGGGTCGAGAACCACCATCGCGGCCTCGAAGCGCGCTTCCTCGAGTTATACTATCACCACGTGCCGAAGTACCACTCCTGCCACCTCGATGCGGACGTCGCAAGATACGTTGACGGTCTCGGGAACTGGATACGCGCTAATGAGCAGTGGAGCTTCGAGAGCGAGCGCTACTTTGGCAAACGTGGACCTGAGATCATTAAGAATCGCTGGATGACGCTCATGCCCAAGGAGCGCGCCGAATACATAGGTCCACAGCTCGTTAATGACGTCTTTTTGTAGGGCATGGCAGGTGTGCAAAGAGGATGCCGATTCTCGTTGATCGCAGGCACGAACCGATTCTGTGTACACTAGCTCCTTGTGTGTGGTTTTGCTTGACGTGATAAATAGAACAACGATACTAGTACGTCTAAGCATAGGAATCACAGTTACTGAAGGGTGACAGTGGTCGCCAATTCGGCCTCCTTCGCAAGCACCAGAGTTTCGAGCTCATGAAGCGGTACATCAGGAAGGCGAAGAGGGTTCAAGTCGATCCGCTGGCCAGCAAGTGTGAGCGAGCTATCCTCGTATGATCCTTGTGTGAACCTTGCTCTCGCGAATCGACGGTAGTAGAAGTAATCTCGTCCTTCTAATCTGTCCTCAATCGAATGTCTACATAGTGTCAATATGGCGGCATAGAGACTTGTAGTTGACACTCACGACGCCAGAAGATGTGTCCAAATCTCATCGGGAGTCTTCCACGACTGCTCGTGCTGAAACCAACGCATGTCCGAACCCCATTCCACGAACTTCAAGTGTTCATCACAATGACAGCAGCCCCAAATATCGTGTCCGCGCCTACCAAAGCGCAGGTTAGCAAGAGCTCGGATGTAGCGCGCTTCTAAGGTCGATGCAAGTCTATAAACAGGAGCGTCGGTCTTGTGATTGGTTGTTGGGCGGCAGGTATCGCCGTGTGCAACCTGATGAGGCATAGATGTCATCAATCGTCGAATTTGACAAGTGCAGTACTGAATGGCGTACGTACCGCATCTCTCCAGCTCGAAAAAGCCGCACCAGGCAGACTCAAACCAGAGGGAGATGGATGACCATTCGTACAGATGAATACCGGATCGATTTTGTCAAGGTCCAGAGGTGTCGTTGTGGCGGGATCAAGATCCAAAAGAGTTAACATCTGAACTACCAGCGAGTGTAGGCCATCATCGGGTTCGAGCGTGGTATCGTGATCAACACAGTTATCCGCCAGCACATCGAGACCAAAATGGATAATGCGCGGCGCCTTGTCTCCCCTTGGAGTGCAGCAACGGAAGACGATGGCAGCGCGGTCCAGATCGGCCGCAGGCGACAAGTCGAGTATGAAGTCGGAGTTCGCAAAGTGATGATGCAGAGGCGTAGGTGAAGGTGAAGGTGCAGTCATCCAGGACTGCGGCATTGCACTCCTCAACTTGTCAACCACGTCCAAGATGGACTGTTGCACTTTAGGAGTGGAGGAAAGCAGAGTCTGACGAACAGAGCTGCGGAACTCCTCCGAGGCTTCCGTGTCGTCACGTAACAGCAGCGTCTTGACATCCTCATAACCAGGCCGTTCCCAGACTCGACGTAGGCGGGGAGCATAGGAGATCATCGACCAAGGTAGGGTGCGCAAGATCGCGTTATTGTAGTCATCTTCAATTGCGTCCTCGCGCCTTTCACGGCGTCGGCGGCGTTCGACCTGCAAACGAAGATCGCGAACACCTTTCACAGCTTTCTGAACGATTGGAAGCAGTCGTGCCCACACTGATACTGATGAGAGATGCGAAGGCGAGCTCAGCATATCGCTACTCACTCTTAGCAGTAACAGGCTTAGGTGCCTTGACTTCGGGATGCCGCCTGAACGCAAAGTGCTCAATGTCCACCGCCGCGTAGCCTAATTCAAGTAACCGGGCCTTGATCCTAAAGAACGGTGAGACGACGCATACCGAAACTCGTCATTATATACTGACTGTTCGAACCGCGTGTCTCTCAAGTTGCCAAGATCGTGCACTCGACGCTCGACGCGCGCTTTTTCGGCCTTGTAACAGATATCCGCGTGCTGCAGCAGTATAAAAACGGATTCGTATCACGAATTCGTATCAGAATTAACAGTAGCTTACCTTCATAATTGCTGTTGTCTTTGCTTTCCTGTCTGCGTCCAGCTGTGAGCGCTGGTTGATCCAGTCGCCATCAGTAGCGCGCAGCGCTCGCAGCTCCTCGGTGTATGAAGATACATCCTTCTTGAAGACCGAGTTGAACCGTCTGCTTGGCTCAGCCCACATTTCGCCGTCAACTATGACAAGTGTGAGCATGATGGCCAAGATATCGGACACCATGGCTTACGATTGTCAGATGGCAGGATGTCTGACCATTTCGTTTTGGGCGCCATAGCGGTCGGGTGCTTGAGGCCGTATATAGTTATCATGCTACAGGTAACACACATTAGCCCATGCGTTGCCGTGCGAGAAGTATGACGTACTTCTTCTCTCGACAATTCTTGCAAAGGCGCCTACGCACTGCCCACAGCACATCCTTGGAGGTCTTCGAGCCGCACGTCTACCATCACAGGCTTGAATACCATGATATCACAAATTGGGGAGCGGAATTGAGCCTACTTCGCACCAGCTACCTCCAAAGACAAGGTTTGCCCAAGCCGGTTCATCCATATCCTCCGGACGTGGAGGGTAACCCCCCTCGGCCGAGGCTGTATCGAGTACGTTGCGCCAAAGGAACGTTGATTGTCGCGACAGCAGGATACCACGGAAGCTCTTCGTCGTACGCGCTAGACTGAGCAGATCTGCGGGGCTTAGGTGGGCAAATATCTGTTAGAGTGCGTGAGCCCTGGGTTCCATGCGTAGAGCATAGGCGCGCACTTCATACAGGATGTCCATGGGCAAAGTGGGTAATACGCTTAGACGCCCTTGCTTGCCGTGTCGCTTGGCTGGAACTTTCTTCTTCGTCAATCCGTCATCCGTCGAGGTCTTTGCACGTTTAGCCGCCTTTTTGTCTGTTGTACGCGTTTTAGATACATGTGCTTCGCGGACGTGTATGTGCGAAGAGATACCTTTCTTCTCCGACGTAGACGACATGGTGGTCGACAGCGTTATCCGCAGGTAACAATCAGATGCGTGAAGTGGTTCAAAGATGGCGTTGGTGGTGGTTAGAAGCAAGAACGGAAGCCTCGGCAAGCTGAGCGAGACGCGGGGCGCTGCGCGTCGGCCGCGCCGGGACCTTCGCCACTCAGAACGCGTGACGTCACAGATCGGCGTTCTGTACGGCACGGCGTACTACGGGCCGGCTTGTGCGGGCACCTACGAAGCTTGACACTGGCAGTGCTCAATGAGAATATAGCGAGTATGCAGATATTGCGTGCATCCGTATCATACATATGTACCGATAAGTGAGATTGCATATATCGTGTATCCGTCAAAAGAAGCCGAAGTCATATTCGGACCTGGACGCGTTGAACTCGCCATCAGAGTCGTAAAAATACGCATCCTCCTCCAGGATACCAGCAGCTATCTCAGCCTCCTTCTCAAGCACAAGAGCCTCAAACTCCCCGGGGTTGATATCGGGAAGATGGATAAGATTCGCGTTGTACAGGTCAGCGCTTGAAGTATCTTGTTCGTCACCGTACGGCTTCTGCTCGAACCTTGTTTCCGGCTCACAGCGGTTGTAGTAGTAATCACGACCCTCCACGCCTTGTTCTGCCATATGCCTGTACATCTTCAGTTTCACGGTGGCTGTAAGCTTAGATACCACTTACGCATCTCGAAGATGTGTCTTCATGTCCGCGATGGTTTTCCACATGGCCCCGCAGTAGCGGAACCTGCCACCGATGTTCATATCCCTAGTCTCCAGGTGTTCAGAGCAGTAACAGCAGCCCCAGATCTCGCGTGAAGCTCTGAAGCGCTGCATCGCAAAGGCATGTACATATCGCGCTTCGAGATCGCATGCTGGTCGGAAGACAGGTCGTTCCATTTCATGTCCCTTCTGACAAAGATCCTCGTCGCCATGCGCGATCTATAACGTCCGAACGCATCAGAGAGACGGTCAATACACATGTATAGGGAGGATATACGGACCGCGTCCCTCCAGTTGGCAAACGCAATGCCCGCGCCGTAAACTCCAAATTCAGAAGGATGCCCGTTCATGCAGATAAAGACCGGGTTGAGTCTGTCGATGTCCAGCGGGGTCGCCGATGCAGGATCAAGCCCTAGAAGATCCAGTATCTGAAGCACCAGCGAGCGCAATCCATCTTCTGGCACTAGTTGACCACCTTCACGAGCGCAGCCATGCGATATCACATCAAGTCCAAAATGAACGGGTCGTGGCCAATCGTATCTTCTTGGTTTACAGCAGCGGAATACGAATGCAGCACGGTCCAAAGGAGCGAGAGCTGACAGATCAAGTGTGCTTGCTGAGTGTGCGAATGAATGAGACCATGATGGAGGCGGAGATCGCGGGATAGTGGTCCAAGAACTGGGGACAGTGTCCTTCAACTTGCTAGCCTGTTCCAGGATAATAGAATGCTGGAGTGAAGGAATGGCCGATATCAACGCTTGCCGGATAGAGCTGCGCCAGTCCTTGGTCTTGGAAACTCCGCCCTCAAGCAAGACAAGCGCTTTGACGTCTTCGAATCCGGTACGCATCCAGATATCGCGAGAATCCAGAACGAAGGGGACTAAGGTCCATGGTAACGCTCGTACAATCGTGTTATGGAACTCTTCCTCGGCCACATCTCCGCGAGTTTGTTCGGTCCAGCGACTTTCTATGTTCAGACGCGAGGCTCGTATATCTTCGACTAGCTTCCTCATGATCGGTTCCAAACGCACCCAAGCTGTCACCAGTCAGCAGAGAAAAAAGTCATACTCCAGAGTGTACGCACTTCTGTCGGTGATAGGTTTAGTTAGTTTGACTTCAGGATGCTTCCCGAACTTCTGGTTTTCGAGATCGACCGCCGCGTAGCCCAGCGTCAAAAGCCTCGCTTCGATCCTGCAGAGGCGATGAGATAACTTTGCGGCATAACAAACTACGCACTTACTGCTCAAAGCGAGTCTTCTTCAGATCACCGAGTTCACGCGCCCGAGTTCCAGACCGTGCGCTCGCAGCCTTGTAGCAGGCATCTGCATGCTAGTAGACCGTCAGGACACATCCTCACCGCGCTCCACTGCGATCATACCTTGGCCCTCTCCTCCACCTCCGCCTTCTTCTTATCATCCAACTGAGAACGCAAACTTATAAAGTCTCCGCCGGTGTCGCGCAACGCCTTCAATTCGTTTATGTACGCCTCCATATCCTCCTTGAGAACATAGTTATGGATACGATTGCGCCACCTTTCTTCCGAACGCACTAACAAAATGATTGAGCGTACAACTCAGTGTCGAAATTCACAAGACTTACGAGCATCAGAATGCAAAATCTCCGTCCAGTATATCTTGGGTGCCATGAGGCCGCGCGGATAATCGGTGTAGAACTCCTTGATCAAGCTAAAGAGGAAGAATAAGCGCCCTTCTCATAGAGGTAAATCCATCGCGTACCGCTTCTCGCAACAAGACCGGCAGAGTCGTCGGCGCATCGCCCACAGGACTTCCTTGGTCGTTTTTGAGCCGCAGATCTAGCCCATTCATCAGTCGCCACACGCATAGCAGAACGGCTGGGCTCACTCCACACAACCCCGCGCCAAAGACGAGATTTGTCCACACCGGCTCATTCATATCCTCCGGGCGAGGAGGGTAACCGAACTCAGTGGTGGCCGCGTCGAGTACGGCGCGCCAGAGGAACACCGACCGGCGCGACATCAGGATTCCGCGGAGACTCTTCGTGGTGCGAGCAAGATGTAGAACATCGGCAGGACCCAAGTGACGGAAGATCTAAAGCGCGTCAATATGCGAGCAAATATGCGAACCATGGCGGCACACCTCGAATAGGACGTCCATTGGCAACGTAGGAAGTACACCTGGACGCCCCTGCTTTAGGTGTCGTCGAGCAGATGCCTTTGGTTTGGCTATATCATTCTCTTTGGTCGTCTTGGCGCGTTTGGGAGGTTTCCTGCCAGCTAGACGCGTCTCAACTCTGGGTGCTGTTCAGACGCGTATATGCGAGTAGATACCTTTCTTCTCAGGCTCCTGCGACGTCACGGTAGACTGTTCCTCATGGGGAGAAATTGACATTGCAAGAGTTGAGACCAAGGCGCACGAGCACAGGATGAGGTGGATGATGGATGTCAGGAACGAGAGAGTCGATGGGTTCTGGTTCTGGCAAAACGCGTTGTTGCAACCGTCAAGGGCGCGTCAACAACGCGTGACGTCACATAACGCATCGCGTCACCAGCCCGAATATGTGTTTAGAGTTTTCGCAGCTCACTGTCTCGGCGCAGTCGTAGTGCCTAATTCTCTATAAAATGTCCTTGGCTCTCGGAATACCACAGAACAAGATAATATTGAGCCAGATTATGCTACAACGTAGTGTGAAAAGAAACAGTAACGATATAGCACAGAGCGAAGGACAGCAGGAGCGCGCGCGCGTACATTGCCACAACGACGACGCAGGATGGAGGGGATGGTGATGAGTCCAAGAACGAAAGACAGACATCTAGGCGACGTAGTTGAACGTGTCGCGTGTGTTCTCCGCGCGCTCAATGTACTCCTTCTCCAGCAGCGTCTCGATCGCCTTCTTGATGTCCGGGATCTTGGGCGTGAAGCGCGTCGAGATTTGGGAGATGACCTCCTGGATGAGCGGCTGGTTCTTCATCGTCTTGCGCGCCTTCATGATACTGTATCTTGCTTAGTACAGAAGTTCGCACGGCGAGGACTAGGAAGAAAACGTACCGGACGATCGTAGCCTGGATCACGTACTTGCGGTCCTCATCGACCGTCTTCAACACGTCCGACGCCTCAGCCTTCGCCTCCGCCTTGATCGGCTGGTTCAGGTTGATACGAATCTTCTTGGACTTGAAGTCTAGTAGATGTGAAGTCAGTATACGGTCAACCAGACCGACGATGACAGTACGTACTGGGGTTGAGGTCAAACTGCTCGTTGTCATCGGACACAAGGATCTTCGCCTTCGTCAACAAGCCGAGCACCTGCACAAGAAGCTCCTTCTGGATAGCCGTCGCCTGAAGCAACTCGTCGAGGCTGAGCGTGTCGTTGCGGTTGTATTGCAACAACACGGCAGTCTGGTACGCGCTCGTCATGAGGATGTACTTCTGGTTGAGGTAGTTCGTGCGGAGCTCGTTCTTGGAGTAGTTCCATAACCAGGTAAGCTTGCGGCCGGAGTGCTTCGTCTGGTAGTACTTCTGGAAGCGGTCGTATGTTGCTTGCAAGTCGGTTGGCACGATATAGTCGCCTGGGGGCGCGGTGATGGGCCAGAAGTTCGTGCCGAGAACCATGATGGAGAACGACAGGTCAACGTCGTCGTGGTTCTGCTGCATACGCTCCTTGAACGAGTCTGTCAAGTCCTTGCTCAGGCTCATATCTATTTGGCGGATTAACTCATGCCATCAGTGCAAAACAAGCAACTGCTTACCAGTGAACATGCGCTGGAGCTTGTTGGTGTACTCGAAACCGCAAGCCTCCTTCAGCTTCGAGATCATGCTCGCCTCGGCCTCGTCAGACGCAGACACGCCGTGAATGAGACGCTTAGAAAGCTTGGTAGTGTAGTACTGCTGGAAGACGTCCTTGTCGTCGAGGTACTTGAATAGCACCATCTACATGATATCGTCATATCATCTTCGCGTAATTCGAGACCTCAAAAAGACCTACCACCCGGTTCAGCGCGCCCTCGAGGTCCTGGTCCTCCGCCATCTTGTTGCTCTTGCGGAGCAAAGCATCAGCGTGCTTAGCGAGGAGCTCAGGTGAGCGCGTAGGCTGATTGCCGGTTGCCTTGTTCTTGTTGACAAAGTCACGGCAGGCCTTGTCGAGTGCAGCGACGAAACCAGCCTCACCCTTGAACGAGCGGTTGACAGTCTCGGCATTCTTCGAGTGGACCTCGAGCAACGCGTCCACATATCCCTTGGGGTCGACGTCCGCGCCCTCCGTGTCCGCGAGCTTCGCCACAGCCGCAAGACCAGCGTTCTTCACGTGTTCCTCGAACTTCTTGCGCAGAGGTTCAAGGCCCTCAGGGATACGCGCGAGTAGAGCGTACATACGCTGAAGGTCTTCGTCCTTGTCAAAGTCGAGCAGCGTCTGGAAGGCGTCCCACATAAGCTCGGCATGCGAGCGGATGAGTACGTGCTCGCACTTCTGCACAAGCAGCTTGCGGGTGGTCGTGTGCAAGTAACGTTCAACGCGGTCCTCCTCCTCGCGCAAGCGCTCCTCGGCCTTCTTCAGGTAATCCGAGACAGAGTTCTCAGCAAGGAAGGCCTCAGACTCGGCCTTGTAGTACTTCTCCGTCGCCTCGAGGAAGGGCGTCTCGAGGTGCTCCTTGTAGATCTCGAGCGACGCCTTATTGATGTCGGTCTCGTCGATGCCGAGTGAGACAAACGAGTCGATGACCTTCTTCACAAGACCCTGGTCGATCGTCTCGCCGTTCCGCTGCTGCTCGATCAAGCGCAAGATGGCGCCCGCCAACTTGGTCTGCTTGCTCTGGATGTGCAAGAAGAAGTTCTGCCTCCATTGAACGAGGGCAAGCTGTGCAAGACGCGTCAATCAAGAGTCATAATTCCCAAAAGCTAGCGTGCGAACCGTGTAGACAGGGTAGACGCCCTTCCGTCCCTCATCGCGTTCGCGCTTAACCCAGTGGCGGTTCAGATAAGTGAACAAACGGTTGATGTAGTTGGCGCCGGTGGTGTAGCGATCCCATTCCTGAGCGTAATATCGCAACAGCGGCTCGTTCTGCAACGCGTCTGACGCCTAGCGAAGAGAGTCAGCGCATGTTAGATAAAGATCAGGGGGCACGCGACTCACATCCTTCAACCCTCGCAAATGCGCGACGAAATAGCGGATGAGGTGGTTGTACAGATCACTGCCCATCAGGTTCGCACCCGCTGCCACAAATGCTCAGATCGCGTCCATTTATATTATTATAAACACGCTGCGCCACTTACATCGTGCTTGCGTCGGGTCCTGCGCGGCGGGCATCTTGGAGCTCGTGCAGTAGTTGTACGCGACAGTGTAGAGTCCCATGTACTTGGAGTACGAAACACCAGTGTGCAGCTTGGTCATGATGTGATCCACACCCTCCTCGAGGTGGGCCCACGTCGTCGCGAGGTCCGCATTCGCGGGTGGGATGTTCACACCCGAGTTCGGCGTTGAAGAGCCACTCATCACAGATAACACAAATCTACAGGATATTCAGAGGGTGGAAAGGGGTTATGTGCCACGCCGAGTCTGTCGCGGGCTGGTGATGGTTGAGGTACAAGTCGCGTCGCGTCGGTGTCGCGCGCTATGCTTCGGGCACGCGTTCGCGGACCGGTTTGTCGCCACGCGCGTCTGCGGGCCATCGCGCGCGCCCCTTTCCTTCTCCCCTCATCTGCCACCTTCCATTGGCATTTTCGGTGAATAGAAGATGCACTGTCCAACAACCTTTTTGTGGGAAGGATATGAAGGCCCCCAGCGTGTAATCAATTATTTCTCACTATCTTGCTGCCACCATTGCACAGCCTTGAACTCCGACGAGTCAGTCATGATGTCCGCCGACCGCGGGTCCGAAATGAGCTCAGGTGGTAAAGGAACATGTTCTGTTTTGTTTTGGTATTGTACAGCGCTGATATGACTACCGTGCTTTTCGTCACTGTAAACCAGGCGCAGAGCCGTCGGCTGGAAGCTGAAGTCCTGCTTGCGCTCCTTGACGAGCATCGATCCGTTCATGCCAAGCCTGTACACGGTGAGCAAAGTGGGATCCCTGCACAGTATTGCCAGACCGACCTTCACATTGGGCCATTCATCGAGCGTTTCCGAGACTGAGTATGAGTACCTGCGGATCCTGCATATACGGTATTCAACGGGAGGGCATCGGCGTCCGGCTGGGGAAGCTTACCAGGGCCAGACGTTGATGTCTGCAATCGAGTACTTGCCCTTCCCCGGGCCAGCAAGCCACTCTCGGTCCTTGAGGCGGATCTCAAGCACGCCCCATAACCTCTTGGACTCGTTGACATAACCTATGAATCATCAGCGCATCAGCTCCTTCCCGGTCTTCAAAGTTGGAACCGCACTCACGATCCGCCGCGTATGGTATCTTCTCCGGCGCGTAATGCACGAAGTGGTTAGCTTGACCCATCATTGGACCAACCCCTACCCGATAGCTCAGTTACTCGACTCATCTGCCCGCCCAACGACGGTAGGCTTACCACCATGTGCGAAGAAGATCCACTGAAGCATTTCGCTATAGTCGTCCGCCTCCTTCACAGAGTCGAATGTGAACTTGTTCTCCTTATCGTAATACTGAGCAAGATACAGCAAGATCGCCGCGCTTTCGAAGACGTTGTAGTTGTTTCGCGAACGATCTGTCAAGGTTGGGATGCGTCCGTTTGGGTTCAGCGCGATGAACCATGGCTCCTTGTGAACAGTCTTCCAGATCTCGATAGCGAAGACACTGAAGGGACAGGATGGGTTGAACCGTCTGGAGAAGACACGGTAAGAGCTCACTCGTATTCCAGCTTCTGTTCCGGGTATGCCAACTTAAGCTCCTCAAGGAATACAGTAGCTTTGAACCCGTTGGGCGTGCGCGCCGTGTAAAGAACAAGCGGCTTCTGGGACTCCGTGCTCATGTCGCGATGGGAAGTGCTCGGGAATGACAAGCGAGAAGGTGTTGAGCGAATGTGGCACTGAGATACCCGGCTGCTTATGTACGATGCTCTAGCGATAGCACATGCTGTCAGGCGGATGTTCGTGATCATGAGCACTATGCGGTGAGACTTGGATAAGCTTCTTGGACGTTGTCCTGCGGGCTGGTCCAGCGCTTCTATTGTACAGTCTCGGACAGTCAGCAGCGCACGCTGACTACAAGCGCGGTCAGGGACTGAATGTGTGCGGGCAGAACCTTACGACAAGCAGTGGGAGACCGAGACAAGAAAGCATTAACTACGGCCGTAATCCGGTGTACATGCTTCCGACAGAGTGACACGGTCCACAGGCGAAGACCGCGAGACCCTTCCGCGCCACACCAGTCGTACAGCTATGTACTGGGGAGTCCGAGACCCCGGGTCGCACCTCCAAACGTCAAGCATCCCCACCTCACAGTTTGCTATGTGTGCTATATATCGTACATCGGTGTTTGTCCACTTCACAATACAAAGTGGATAGTTCACTTCTGCAAGCCCTGCTCAAAGTTCTCCACCGGAACGTCGATACCCTTCTGCGCGGCCGGGCGAGCGGCGATGCGTTCTTTCCACGCCTTCAGGTTCGGCCACTCGTCCAAAGTGTCGACGACAGAGTATGCGTGGATGCGAATCCTACTTAGAGTCAGTATGCGAAGGAGGGGAGCATAGAACGACGCGGCTTACCAGGGCCACACGTTGATGTCTGCGAGCGAGTACTTGCCCTTGCCGGGGCCAGCGAGGTATTCGCGATCTTTCAAGCGAATCTCGAGGACGCCAAACAAGCGCTTCGCCTCGGTCACGTAGCCTATCAAGGCGTCAATCTCTCAATATCAGAAATAGACAGAAGGAGCACGTACGGTTGATGGCGTAAGGGATTTTCTCCGGCGCGTAGTGGGTGAAGAAGTTAGCCTGTCCTTGCATCGGACCAACACCTAAAAGCAAGCAGATCGGTTAGATAACACTGTGAAACTATATATGCAAGAAGACGTACCGCCGTGCGCGAAGAAGATCCACTGCAGCATCTCGCTGTAATCATTTGCCTCCTTCTCCGCATCGAACGTGAACTTCTTCTCCTTGTCGTAGTGCTGTGCGAGGTACAACAGGATCGCGGCAGTCTCGAAGACGTTGAAGTTGTTGCGAGAGCGGTCTGTGATGGTAGGAATACGGCCGTTCGGGTTCTAACAATGCGCGATCAGGATCTAATGTTGATTGGTGGTAGGATCGGAGGGCGTACCAGCTCGATAAACCACGGCTCCTTCTGGATGTTCTTCCAGATCTCGATACCAAAGACACTGAGCTCGGTTCAGCAGGGTGGTCGGGCAGAGCATGACTGAATACGCACTCGTATTCAGGACCGCCGTATGTCTCCTTGAGCTCTTCAAGGTAGACAGATACCTTGTAACCGTTGGGAGTACGGCCAGTGTAGAGGATCAGCGGCTTCTCGGATGACATGGCGGGATAAGTTTCAGGTGAGCTGTGAGACTTCTGGGTGGTTCACGACGGATACACGGAGGGCCGCACAGGGCTTTAAGTATATCGTATTGCGCAATGATGACCCCACCGATATCTTCTAGACCGACTCCAGCAGTTCTGTCAGCAGGGCGCAGAACTCTGTCATCGTGCGATAGTGCATGACTGCAAAGCAAGTCCGAAATGCGCCGGGGCCCAGTGAGTATGACTGGCGTGGGCCTTTTGCTCTTCCGGATGTGAGCGAAAAAATATGCGGTGCGTAGTGGTCATATTCCTCGTTCATGCCTACAGGAGGCAAGCTATACCAGTCGCCGTGTGTGCGGCGAAGCAAGCGAGGAAAGTTAAGGAATGCCGGCGGGACGCGGTCACATGAGATTGCCGGCTTGTCGAACCGCAGCCATGGTCATAGGCCTCAGGCAATCGGCGCATCAGCCCGGCGAGGTTTAGCGCAGATTCAGGTCGGACAGATGGACTGCTTATAAGACGCTCAGACGCTCCCAGCTGTCTACAGAGATCGATTCCGGCGGTTCAACTGGTGGATGTCTACTTAGTCTAGCTAGATACAAACGAGATACATGTTACTGTAAAGAGAATCCTTTACTCAAGTTATGCTCCATCTTCTCAAGCCGAGTCGCTCTTCGATTACTTCCTGTTCTGTTCATCCGCCGCTTTATCATCCTCCCTGGGTCGGAGGACGCGCATCCAAGCGCGCTCATATTGGTTCGCAGGCTTGACTGCGACACCGAGCTCGCTGGCCGCGGTCAGGACAAAGTTGGGGTTGCGCATAAACTCGCGAGCAAGAAGGACGACGTCGGCACGACTCTGCTCGATTATCTCGTTGGCCTGTTTCGGCTCAAGTATCGCGCCTACAGCGCCAGTGACCACATCGGGGTGCGCCTTCTTGATGGCCTCCGAGAAGGGGACCTGTTTGAGGTGTAATGTCAGCGCGGTTGCGAGCGACAGGAGATATAGACATACCTGATATCCAGGGACGACAGGAATCTGCTGCTTCTCGTAGTTGCCTGCCGAGCTCACGTCAATCAGGTCGACACCCATCTGGGTCAACTCCTTTGCAAGACGAGTCGTCTGTTCAGTACCCCATTGGCGGTATGTACCGTCCTGGTCCTTCTCAGGTACCTCGGGTGCCCAGTCCGACGCACTCAAGCGGCAGAACAGCGGCATATCCTTGGGCATGACCCCGCGTACGGCTTCGACGACCTCCTTCACGAAACGCGTGCGATTCTCATAGCTACCTCCGTAACTGTCTGCACGCGTATTCGACAACGGGGACATGAAGGAATGGAGGAGGTAACCGTGAGCGGCATGTATTTCGATGAAATCGACTGTCGGTGTGTAAGTGTGGACGCCAGAAAATTGGGCATAGACACGCACAGTCTGCTTGGAGTGCGCGCTTGGTAGACGCAACAAAGGCGTCGACGACTGTCTGGACGCCGTCTAGTGTTATCTCCTTCGGATCTGCATAACCACCCGCATAGGAAATTGCGCTCGGCCCAAAAACTACCAAGACGTCAGAATTCTGTCCAAACCAGCACAAGGCAAAGCGCACCACTATCCGGCCAGCCGTTCTCCTCAGCACTAGCTAGTCTCTCCGGCGCGGTCTCCAAGCTATCCGCAGGAGTGTAAACCCAAGGCGCGTGAGCGCTAGCCTTACGGCCAGCATGCGCGAGCTGAATACCAATTTTGACACCTTGTCCATGCGCAAAGTCTACACATCGCTTGATCGGGGCAATCTGACTGTCAGCCCAGAGTCCCGCATCTTCTGGAGAGATGCGACCCTCAGGCACGACTGCTGACGCCTCTACGATGATGGCACCCGCCCCGCGCGAGGCGAACCCTCCGAGGTGAACAAGATGCCAATCCGTTGCATGTCCGTTGTCAGAGCTATACTGGCACATCGGACTCTGCATACATCCCATTCTCAGGACAAAATGGTTGTCGATCACGTTCGAACTGGCGCACCACGAAGATCCTGTTGGGGAATGTCACGCCGCGGAGGGTAATTGGGCGGAATAGCGGGGGAATGTGATGGTTCTGCGGGTACGTCTCCTGTAGATGGGTGTAAACTATTATCGGATACAAATATACGACGGCACGCACGGCATTAAGTGTCGCGCCTGGCTGAGGTGTGTTCAGCGGGAAGAACTGGTAAGCGCCCGGGACCGGAGTGTTGATAGGCATATTGTAGCGGACTGTCGTCGAAAGATGGCGAGGGTGACGTTTGAAAGCAAGGCGTTCTGGAACCGAGTCAGGTCTTATATGGGTGAGTGCAATGACGTGCTTTGTTACCAATACCATATAATTACGAGCGGTGTTGCCAGACCGTCTACGCCTCTCGGAAACTCTCCTCTAAACTTGAATTGGTAACGGTTACATCCAGTGGCGGTGAAACTCGGTGAAGGAGAACGTCTCGCTAGCGAGCAAGCTCAAGTTGCAGGCTATGACAATCAGCCTGAGACCCATCGATATACAAGCAGTCGATCTAGGCGATGACAAAGGTGTGAAGTACGAGATTGAAAGCAGCCGGTTATGCGAACCAGCGCGGACGTACGAAGCCGACGGGACACGGTCACATGAGATTACAGCTCGCCAAACCGCAGTCGCAAAGAGGAGATGGTGCATCAATTTCCCTGTGCATGATGGCACTCAACAAAAGTATGTCCGCGACCTGTACATCCGTGACCTGTACCAACGTGTCCAGCCTACTACTGCAGATGCGTCCCTCGCCAAGGTGCGCCATGTTCGAGATATAGGATATGTACATGATAGAGCCATTCACTAAAGTTTAGAGTACATTCACAACACTGCTCAAGCAGAATCGATCTTCGACTGCTTCCGGCTCTGCTCATCCGCCGCTTTATCATTGTCCCTGGGTCGGAGGACGCGTGTCCAGGCGCGCTCGTACTGGTTTGCAGGCTTGACTGCGACTCCGAGCTCCATGGCCGCGGTCAGGACGAAATTAGGGTTGCGCAAGAACTCGCGTGCAAGAAGAACGACATCCGCGCGGCCTTGCTCAATAACTTCGTTAGCTTGCTTCGGCTCAAGTATCATACCCACAGTGCCAGTGACTAAATCGGGGTGCGCCTTCTTGATGGCTTCCGAGAAGGGCACCTGTTCGAGGAGGCATGTCAGCCAGGACACATGTATAGATCAAGTGGAGTTACCTGATAGCCGGGACTAACGGTGATCTTCTGCTTCGCGTAGTTACCTGCTGAGCTCACATCGACCAAGTCAACGCCCATCTGGGAAAGCTCCTTTGCCAGGCGGGTCGTCTGCTCGGGGCCCCATTGGCGGTATGTGCCGTCCTGATCCTTTTCGGGAACCTCGGGTGCCCAATCCGACGCACTCAAGCGGCAGAACAGAGGCATTTCCTCGGGCATAGCGCCACGTACGGCCTCGATGGCCTCCTTAACAAAGCGCGTGCGATTCTCATAGCTACCTCCATACTGGTCCGTGCGGGTGTTCGACAGCGGGGACATGAAAGAATGGTGAAGGTATCCGTGAGCTCCGTGGATCTCGATGAAGTCAACTATAGCAGTATCAGAGCACGGACCAAGCAGTGAAGCACGAGAACGTACAGCCAGCTTGAACGGCACGCTTGGTGGATGCGACATGGGCAGCGATCACGGTCTTAATACCATCGACAGTCAGTGCCTTCGGCTGGGCGTAACTGCCCGACCAAGGTATCTCACTCGGGGCAAACACTGTTGCAATCATCAGCTAGATCCCAAGCAGTCAATCGTTGAGCGCACCTGAGTCTGGCCAGCCATGTTCATCAGCACCGGCCACGTTCTTCGGCAAGCTCTCCAAAGTGTCCGCCGGAGCATAGATATAAGGCGCTTGAACGCTGGACTTGCGGCCAGCATGCGCTAGTTGAATGCCTATCTTGACGCCCTGCCCATGCGCAAAGTCCACACATCGTTTGATCGGGGCGATCTGACTGTCAGTCCAGAGCCCCGCATCCTCCGGGGAGATGCGACCCTCGGGCACAACCGCCGTAGCCTCGACGATGATTGCACCAGCGCCGCGCGAGGCGAACCCTCCGAGGTGAACAAGATGCCAGTCCGTTGCGTGCCCGTTGTCGGAACTGTACTGGCACATCGGACTCTGTATATCTTGCGCTCAGAACGATATGGCTTCGGATCAACTTCAGACGGACGCACGACGAATATCCTGTTAGGGAAAGTCACGCCGCGTAGAGTGATTGGGCGGAACAGCGGAGGGATGTGATGGTTTTGCGGGTACTTCTCCTGCAGATGTGCGTAAGCGAGTTTCTCAAATACAGATACAATGGGGCGCACGGTATTGAGCGTCGCGCCTGGCTGAGGCGTGTTCAGCGGGAAGAACTGGTATGCGCCCGGGACGGGAGTGTTGATAGGCATTGGAGTGGACTGTTGTCGAACGACGACGGCGGAGGTGACGTTTGTGGGCAAGGTAAGAGATGAGTGCGACGATTCTTATAGGGCAGTGAATGCCATAAGGTGCTTCGTCACCAATACTGAAAGACTTGAAGAGGATAACGAGCAGTAATGTCAGACCTACGCCGCTCGAAGGCTCTCACTGAAGTCGTATTAGCAACGGCTACACACGGCGGTGCCAAGACTCGGCGAACAAGGGTGTATCGCTAGCTAAGCGACGCAAGCTCGGTTTGCAGGCGAGACTCATCGACACCCATACTGTCGAGATATGCGATGACAAAGGCAAGGGTACGTGAAGAGAGAATGTTTCCCCATTTGTACATGCGAGAAGGCGCTGTACGAATCGCAGTCGCTTACAAGTTGGACAGCATCAGCGCCTTCTTGAAGTTTTTCTCAGACGACGTTGTTCGCAGGAAGAGCGTGTGGCGCCGCCGGGCGGAAAGCCAGTCACACGGGCCGTCCAGCCGAGCGGGATTCGCCACATCGATTCTTGGTCAACTAAAATCGATATACTCAGGTCGGGCGCTAGGTGAACCTATGACCATAAGCACCCGTAAAGTAACCACATAAAGTGTCTATGCATGCCCAGGCGCTATAATGAGTACGAACGTTAGGATCTTGAGAACCCCTACCAGTGGAGATGAGTAGTATCTCAGTGAGAATAGTTATTGCAGCCCACAAAATGGTACGCTGAACTTGCCCTTAACGCTATTGAACACTGGATAGTCTCAGCTTACAAGGCATGGGGTTATAATAAACCAATAGTTACTTACGGGAATTCCCAGCCGAGTCTATTCGGGCTTCTTCTTCTTCTTACGCACGGACAGTACATTGACTTTGGCCGGGTCGGAGACCGCAGCAGCAACCTTTGGCAGAGGCGGGTCGTTGCGCACGTTGACGGAACCGTAAATGTGGGCATTGTACGTCTCAAGCGTCGCCTCCGGTTCATCAAACGGATTGGGCGATACGTTCTCGGGCAACGCCACAGCGCGGCGGGTGGGCGTGCTTGGAGGATCGTCGTGAGGTAGCGATTGTGCAGGGAGCAGCTGGCCTGAAGCATCCACCCGCGGTCGGGCAGGCGCCGCTGATGAGTTTGGTGGTCGAGACGCGATACCCTCGCACAGGCCCTTGAGCGAGCTCTCCACAACCTCAGTCCCTTTGCGCGCGCGTTCAGTCGTGCTGAACTCAACTCCTGTAGATAGAAGCTTGAGCACACGCTCATTGATGTGTCGAGGAACATGGCCTGGACGTGGTTGCATGGGGTTCGGCGTGTCCTGCTTGCTGACCGGCGTCGCGGTATTTACTGACGACGAAGCATCGGCCGAAGTATCTGACGGTGTAGCAAGAGTGAAGACCACAGCAAAGAACCCGGTGACAGCCCCTGCAACACACTCCTGCCGAAAAGACATGCGCTCCCAGAACTCGTCCGCCTGCACCCGCGCCAGCTCGCCGCGTGGTCCTTTGCTTTCCTCCTTCTCCTTCTCCCTTTTCCGTCGCTGCACCTCGGCCTCATCTTTCTTCTCCAAACGTGGTTTCTTCTTGACTGGGCTTGCATCTCGCTCGTTAACGGTGTCAGCGTGCGCCAACTCGTCCATGAACCTGTTCTTTGGATCGTCCTCAAAGCTGGGGATAATATTGCCGAGGTTCCAGATGTCACCATGCGGAGGCGGGCAGGGAACAGGCGAATCAAGCTGATTATATGGATGCCCGTACGTCCACCGCACGTCTGACCCACCAAGCGCTTGCTCGGCCTCAAGCGCGCCATATCCAGGCAGAACGTAGAACGCACGGGAGCCTGTGCATGCCGCCGCGGCATCCCCAAGCACGCGTCGCCACCACGCACAAAGGCGGACGTCGCTCAATGGCTTTTTGCCTTCGAACTCAGCAGAGTTCGGGAATAGATACTGTGCCTGTGCGCGTGCGAAAAGCTGGACCCACAGCCTGGCGGCTTGGACATTGCGACTCGAAGCATGCCAGTCGACAAAAGCGCGCACAAGCGTTGATGTGGGGGATGGCGCAGATCCCTGTCCCGTAGAGTCGACTTTCGATATATATAATAACGCTGAGTCTGTCGTCGGGAAAAGGTACAGCGCTGCTTCGATAGCTGCGACGAAGACGCGTGGCGAGTCATCCGTGGCTGATGCTGGAGACTCTGAGAGAAGCACAAGGATATCATGAGCTATAACTTTGGGTCGCGGTGTTGCATATGGATAAAGGGAGTTGTGCTTGTAAGGTGCCGTGGTCAAGACGTGGATGTGCAGGTCCCGCGCGCCAGGCAGCTTGCTCAGCGCCGCCAGAAGATGATCTCGCAGCTGTGAGTCCGCTTCAGACATCAGATATTTAAATGGCTCTCAGAGCAGCGAGATGATGGTTTCTGAAGAGTTAAGATGGTGGTCGAGAGCACGGTCAATTGCGCCTGGCCCAGTACCGGCCGTGACTTCGATGCCGTGACAGGTAGCAGTGACGTTGATTGTGACAACACGCGCCTCGTTTCCGTTTTCGCCGTCGCGCGCGTCGCGTCTTGTGCTCGACGCTCATCTCCCCCACGCTTCTTCCTGACATGCCTCCCTCTATACCGAACGAAGTGGTATACAAGATCTTCCAAAACTTTGTAGACGATGGAAATGGGCACCAATTACTTTTCTCGCTGCGCTGGACAAAGCTCCTTTTCGTGTGTCGGCAATGGCGCGACGTCGGTCTATCGTCCTGCCAACTTTGGAGCTTTGTCAACTTTGAGTCATCCGTACCAGAATTCTCAAATATGTCTTGGAAGGGGCCGAAGAACCTTCTTGGTCCCATCATAAACGACAAGCATTTACTAGCTTCAAGGCTTGAAGCGGATCTTCGACGCCTTACCATGCAGCTTGCACGAGCCAGGCAACATCCTCTCACTGTCAGGATTAGAGCACAGTTCTGGGTCCAGCAGGTTGTTGAAGACATCGAACGCCATCCGTCTCTTCAGACCATCCAGGCGCTTCAGCGGTCCCTCTTCGCCGAACCAAGGGCGATTATATGTTTAACTCTCGTTGGAAGTTTCCGTCGCATGGCAGACATCATGGAGGAGCTCGTATTACACCCTCATCCCCATTTGATGACTCTGGATGTCCGGCCAGCACTTTCTGGTTTAGGCGGTGTTTCCGTCCCCGAATCGCTCCTAAACCAACAAGCGTCTTCTCTACGTGATCTGAAAATCATGGATACCTTTTGCAACTGGAACCTTGTTCACAACATGCGATCTCTTGCTATTGGCAGTCATTGGACCTCCCATGATATTCGAATTCAAACAATCATTGATGTCCTCCATCGCAGTCCGAATCTGGAGGAGCTTGAAATCAATCGCGTACACCTTCATAGGGACGATACAGCTGCGGATACAATAGCTTCGAACGATGAAATATCCTTACCACGCCTGTCAGCGCTTACCCTCGCCGGTCATGCACATTTGGGCGCATCTCTCTTTCTCTTGATAGCCAATATCCCGGCCAACGCTCAGGTGTGCATGAGTACCATCCAGGAGGAGCAATTGGGTACACATATACACGATCTTCTTCAAGCTCGTGTGATCAAGCGTCTGCGTCACCCGGATGCGCCTGTCATCCGCACCTTTGCCTGGGATCGTAACACGAACTGGCTGTCTGCCAGCGAGACTACCAACCTGCGCCAGCTCGACATCGAGTTCCCTTACTGGATCGTCAAACCTCATGTTTTTCTGAAGCTCGGCATTCATCCCTGGGAGCCTCCGACAGCTTTCCAGAACTTCACAAAGGAATTACCGCTTGGAAATGCGACCCTCCTCGATATGCGCCCTTCCCAGTACTGTGAGGCGGAGAATACGAGGATGTTGTTTGGACTGATGCCTTCGCTCACAACCATCGCCGTCAGCTTCTCAAAGAGAACCGCCGAAGAGATGCTCGGCGTTCTGGAAGACTGTCTACGCGAGGGTGGGTCTGGAAGACGTCCTGCGAAGCACCTCATCATCGCCCCCGGCGATCAGCATAAGACCAATATGGGCATCTCTCGAGCGTTGAGATACTGTGCCGAGGCGAAGCGCGCCGGCGTCCCTCTCGATGCGTTGGAGGTTTGGACCACGACCGAGGACATGGGTTATGGGACGAAGCTCTTGTATGGTAGACGTTGGTCCGAGCTTTATCACGACCTTGCCGAAGGATTCGTGTACAACGGTGTGCTCTACAACGAGGAGACAGGCGATGCGGGTAGGGCGTGGGCGGGCTATGCGAGTGGTGTGTGAGCGGTCGTGCGTTGGTTGGTCGTGAGGAAAGGACTCCACGCCTCGCACTTCTATTATATGTTTGTGTTGTGTGTTGTGTGCTGTGTGCTGTGTGCTGCGTTGTTCATCTTGTTATCTTGCTCGCTTTCGTTACATCATGTGTCGCTCCCCTGCTGTCTTGCTCCTCGCTGGCTACGTAGACCTGCCTAACTGTACCTTTACCTCGCCAAAACCATTGTAACGAACGTCGCTTTGAATCGTATCATGAATGACCGTTGGAATACACGGATGTTCTACTTCAGTTTTGGATCTGCGAACATCGAGCCCCTGCACGCTGTTCTGCTACCATGCATATCCACGCTGGCGACCTTACTATCCTACATCCACGCAAACTTCTCCGCACCATCAGTCCCTCTCATACGCCCAGCCTCTCGCTGGCCAACTTCGCCCCCTTGACGCGCGCAGCGATCTTCTGGAATGCGATGTCCCGCGCAAAATCAGGCGAACCATGCTTGGGCTTGAGATCGATGCTGAACGGGCTGAAGCCACAGTCATCCGTCGCACCAAGCTGGTCGACGGGAATGTGCTTGGATGCTGCGACGAGCCGCTCGGCGACCTCCTCGGGCGTCTCGACCTTCGGGTTGAGCGGGTCAATGACACCAATGAAAGCGACCTATAGTAATCATCAGATACACCGCTTCAAGCTATGTTCGGGTTCACAAGCTCACTTGCTTGACACCGTTGGCGTCCTTGCGAATGTACTGCCCGATCTCCTTGTATACCTTCTCCTTGTCCGTCTCGCTCGCACACTGGATGAGAAAGTACCCCGCGTTCATCTGGAACAACGCAGGAAGCAGAGCATGATAATCGACCTCAGCACTATGCACGCTGTCGCAGTCGCCTCCAGGGCAAGTATGCACGCCGATGTTCTTGCGCTGAGCGGGATCGAAGCGGTCGAGGACCTTGTTGTTCAGATCGATGAACGTCTGCAGCAAGTTCTCGCTCGTCCACGGGTTACGCGGGTCCTTCTTAGACGCAAGTCGGCCCTCGGTGAAGTCGATGCTAACGCGCTTCGCGCCAGCGTCGAAGAGGCCGCGGATGTCCTTCTCGCACTCGTTAACGAGGTCCTTGACAAACTCTTCCTTTGGGTAGCCCTCAATTGTATCTGAACAAATGAAGACCGTCAGCAAGGTACAGGTCATGGGACGTGATAACCTACCCTTGAGTGGGTACAGTAGGTACAGCATGCTCGGTGCAATGACAGCCTGCTTCAGATTCGCCTTCTTCGCAAGCGGCTTGCTCTTGGAATAATACTCTGCGGCGTACGTGTTGTACTTGAACGGGCCCTTGACAAGTCTCGGCAGCTGTCGGTGGTGCTCGTCATCGAAGATGGCAAAGTACTGTCCATCGGCAGCAAGATTCGGCGCAAGACCCTTTCCACCGAGCGTCTCGATGATGGGGTACGTCGCGAACGAAGATGCCTATGAGGTTATGTCAGCTTGTGTAGAGATCGCGCTAGTGGATGTGATGTACCCGCTGCTCGCCGTCCGTCACGAATTCGGCGCCCGTCTCCTCTGAGCGTTGAACGGAGTCCGCGGCCGCTTTGTCCTGTGCTGTCAGTAGCTCTTCGCGTGAGATTTCACCCGCGTCATAGGCTGCCAACGCGTCCTGTAAATATTTCGGGCGCGGGAGCGATCCGACTGGTTCGGTTGGGATGCCCATGTTACTTCAGAAGTAGTAAGAGAGCGTGTGCATAGTGCACTGCGAGAACTTCTCGACGAGCTTTCTGGAGGACAGGCTGATATATGCGATGGCCAACGGCACGCCGCGCGGCATACATGGCGTAAAGCATGGTCATGCGACGTCGGCGGCCCTGCGCATAACACTCCTAGGGTCGATATTCTGCACACCTTTCTTCGCCAGTGAGGCAGATGTTGGACCCATTTGCGCGAGATGAGTGACGGCGTTTATCTTACCCTGACCCGAGGCATTCTAGATTGGAAGTCGCTTTATCGACTTTGTCGATTGCAGCACATGATGCTCCTCAACAAGAATAGAGCAGCGGCGTCGCGATAGAGCTCCAGTCCGTGTATCTCTGCCCGGCATAGCCGACAAGCCCAATGAGCCCGCAAAGCAGCATACATTGTCCCACTAGCACCAGAAGAACCCCGGGAGTCTCGCGGTTGCATCGCACGTACTAAGCAAACCCGCGCCCGCCATCGTCATCAAGCATACAAAGACCGTCACTTCCTCGAACCTTCCTCTTCCGCGCACGAGCAACGTACCCACCCGTCGCCGACCCGATCTCGGACTCAGCGCTCGTCCAATCCCGCACGATAGAAGCAACGAGGCCAGCCGAAGAACCCCGAGTCCAATTGGACCAAAGGCCAATCCGTTCTGCTGACTTGGCGTGATAGACTGTATACTGGCGCCAGAAGGCAGAAGCAGGGTTCAAGTGGGGAAAAGGAAGCGTCTGATACAGCCAGTTGGTGACGGAGCGATTCGGGATTGGCGGAAGAAGATGAACTCAAGTAGAGGCTTCTTGAGTTCGACGAGCGCCTCGCTGTTCGAATGCGGCCGGGTCTTAATGGAGAGCTTCAAACACGCGTTGCTCATGCGATCGTTACCAGTTGAGGGTACAGTGAGCGGAGTCGTGCAAGTACCGAGACATTCTGAAGTGTACCGATATGTCATGTTTGTAGGTTATCTGAGTTGCACGGATTGTGTTTTGAGGATGAGGGTTTGCGGCATGTTTGACTGGCTGAGCCTATGGTTAACCGTGGGAAGTGATCGCATGGCTACACCTATATGGACCCATATCAGGTCCATAAACATTAGCCTCACAATATTCGAGGATGTAAAGTGGTGAGGTATGTCTTGATGCTGGTATAGCACGGCACTGTGTGGAACATATGATTGATTGATTGTAAGGGGCGAGGAAGGGAGAAATGAAGTAAATGAGAAGACGAGAGAGGTTGTAACGAGTGCCATGCTGCAGACTGCAGTCAGTATCATCGACAGTCCATTGTCTGAACCCAAGGGAAAAAAGCAGGAGATCTAAAGAGTGTGATGCTGTCCGAGTCAGTCCATTGCCAAGCAACCAAGAGAGAGGTCCGTCAAAACGAGAGACACAGCAGGCAACAGGCGAGATGGGACGCGTGGCATTGAACATTGGACGAAACGAGGATGAATGCGTACGGACGAGATAAACGTAGCTGCAAGGACAAGTGAACGACACAGGTAGGGGACGAGTGGAAGGACGGTAAGACAAAACTTGGAGCGATGAGCAAAAAACCAAAACGATACTGCGTGCAACAGGAAGAGAACGATGGAGGTATCGAGGCAAAGCAGAGACGCGTTGAGCCATTTCGTAAATCGATGGACGTACAACAGAGTGTGGTACCAGGTGGGGAGATGTACCAGATGGGTATGAATGGAGACTTGGAGAGTATGTCAAGAAAGAGATCGTGCTGTAATCCACAAACGGTATATACAGTATGAGATGTGTCGTATTTTGTGCGTGACGCAGGGACTAGCGAGGGTAGCGGCTACGGCCCTGCACTCTCCCGCGCCTGCTCGCTCGGCGGGCTACCGCTACTCTGTTCATGGATCTTCTCCCGCTCCTTTCCCTTTATTTCGGGACTTTGACTGCTGCGCGGCTGCTCCGCGGGGAACTGATATCCCTCCCTCGGTCGGAGCGTCTCGGCAGGAGCAGAGCCAGCGCGTAACGAACGCATCTCCTCCTCAATGGCATCGACGCGACGCTTATAGGCATCGAGTTCGTTCCTAATGGGTGCAACACGTTCCTCGACGCGGCGCTCGACAGCCTCATCGATAGAGGCAGCCGCACGCTCTGCTTTGTGCACACTCGCTGCGAGAAACGCCTTGAGCTCTGCCGCATCGCGCAGCGTGTCGTAGAACCCGGCAAAAGGCGAGAGAAATGCATCGCGCTCTTTCTCCCGATTGACAGGCAATTTCGCTGATGAAGGCCCCGGATGAGGCCCAGACGAGAAGGAGCGCAATACACCCGGTGTAGGAGGTACACGGGGGCTATTGAGTGCGCCGCCGCTGATTCCTACACTTGGCACTGCGAGATGAGTCCGGTCGCCGCCTCTCTCCCGCTCCGGAATATGAAACGTAGAGGTAGATGGTGTTTGAAGTGCACCGCGCATCGTCATACGGCCGGGCGTGGGTGGTACAGCGGCCGCAGTGCGTCGAGGCGGTGGTGCACCGATGGAAGGCACGCTCGGAATTGTCAAACCGGGCGTGGCCGGGCCATGGAGATGCGACTGTTGGGGAGGGGGATGGTGGTGATGCGGGGGCGGGAAAAGTGTAGGGGGAACTGGAGGCCGGTTGTGCTCTGTCACAGCGGGTGGCGCGCTCATGATACCGGGCGGGGGCGCGGCATCGCGAGGGCTGATGAGGATGTCTGCTGGCTTCTTGCCTTTCGTGCCTCCGCCAAGCCGGCGGCTCGTGAAGGAGATCGAGGGCGCGGGGAGTGCAGCGGCGCCACGGTTCGGGTTATTCGCGGCGTGCTGAGAGGGAACGGGCGGCAGGCGGGCGGGGACAGGCGCCGGGGAGAGCATCGAGCCGACGCCCGGGAGGGATCCTCGTCTTGCTTCGCTGACTGGGAGAGTGGTGCGCATGGGTGCAGGTGCTGGCGGCGCTTCTGGGCGCTGACTGCCAGAGACGGTGACGCGCCGGCGTTTGCCTTGCGGCGCAGAAGACGCGCTCTCGTCCAGCTCGTCAATCTCGTCTTTTACCTGCGGAGAAGGGCTGATAAACGGATTCAGCTCGCCAGCTCGTTTAAATATGAGAAAAACGCACGGGGAGGCCTGTTCGTCGTTGTGTGAGCGCTTGCGGCCGTTCAAGCGCGGAGGCGGGTCCATGACCTGGATCGGCGGCAGGTCTGTTGTTGATGGGTTAGCGGAGGAGGCCGAGGGACGGGAATAGCCGGGGAAGGCAGCGGCAAAGGATGGCAGGCTCTGGGATGAAGACGGGGACTGCGAGGGCGGCTGTGGCTGAGACTCTCGCGGCGCCATAGCGACGGTGCAGCGAGCAGGGCAACGAACAACGGACAAAAGAAAAGCACACGCGCGTCGGGAACAACACAGTCCGCGCGCGCCGCCCGGCCATCCGAACTATATATCGCCCTCCAACTTTTCCTGTCCTTCCGCCTGTAACCGTACTGTATCTCAACCAAGATCTGACGTCGCACGCTCAACTCGACCGACCTCCCAATGGAGCCGACCGATAACGTCACCTTCAATTATACCCCGCCCCGTCCCGTCTCCCGAAGCCCGAGCACCGCGTTGTCCGCCGCGAGCTTCTCCGCGTGTTTTTCTTCGCTCACCGCCGTGCATCATGCCACGTTCCAGATCCACATCCGTGCATCTCCCGTTGTACTCTTTCCGGTACAAGCAAACCATCGGTCGAGCCGTCGGCCCATCCTCCATCCCTCGAGGCTTTTACCTTGTCGTCCTCATCCGAAGCTCGACGTCTTCCGCGCTCCAGCATCTCCATTCCGCACTCACTTTACCCTGCTTTGATGCATGAACTCCTCGTATGTCCAAATCAGATACGCCGTCCATCGCGACTCGGAGCAGCCGGTGTGAGATGTGGATGAATAGCGACCTTCGGCACGTGTGCTACCTATGCTTCTTTGCGCCCGCTCCCCCGCCTGGTCAAGTTGCCGACTGGGAACCGTCGATTCGAAAAGCATGTTCTTGATCAGGCTGTGGCGTCAGTGCTCGGGAGCGCAAGGCTCGCTCGGCCGCGGGTTCTGGAGCGTGTGTGCTCGAGAACGTATGGTTCTCTGAGCCTCTTGAGAGCTATCACCTGCTTCTGAGTTCGCCTCTCGAGTTCACCGCAACGGAGAGACGGGCTTCGAGCTCGGTGTCGGCAGTGATTGCTTCTCCGCCTCATCCCGGTCGGGGGCGTGCTACCCTATCGCACTGAATAGGCTCTGCGCATTGATCAAATGCAGAAGAAGAAGAACTGCCACGATCTGCCGTATCCATCCCGGAGGTCTGCCTTTCGTGGCCACCCACGCCTTCATGGGCGCCTCCTTCATTCCAATTTAATATCGACTTACATGGACATTCGTCTCCCTTCACCCTGGGAAACATATGCCTTGTGGCTCTGCCGACCAATCACTCTGTCGCTAGCTATAGTGCCACTTCGCTCTTTGAATGCGCCCTCGCACGGTCGACCCGGGATGTGCATGAATGTACATGCTGCCCCAGTGTACTGGGGGCATGACTGAGGATAGCGCAATAGCATCTCATCGGTGTATATCCAATATGGTGATAGTGAGCTGTATGCGGACGGTTCTTCACGACGATGCCATAGAATTGTGCCCATGTCCTTCAAGCCTCTGGCACTCATTCAAACGGTGCCACAGCACTCTGACCGGGAATGTGCTGCGGATCTGGACAGCGCGAGAGCATAAGTGTAGTATCTTGCTTCCATGATAACAACGGTTGTATGCGCGCCAGGGCAATACGTGCTTGCTGTGTCTCTCATCTTCACCTCACGCGCTAACACCTTCCCACCACGCCACTAGATCATTCTACACGCCCATCATCTGCATCTAGTAGACTTCACCGCAAATGCCTCGCCACCAAGATCGCCCCGGTCGCACCAGCGTCTCACCTTGAACGATTTGATCGTCGTACGCCGCATGGTACCATCTACTTCAACACAAGATTCGGCAGCGAGCATAGATCTGTCGATCCTAGGTATATCTTTTGCGCTCTGCCCTTGATAATACATTCACACTGCCTACGACGATGTGGGAATTCCCATGGATCGGCCTGGACAACTGTGTGCATAGCAGGAGCAATCACCGTGGTCAGCTGCAAGCGGGACATATGCTTTACAGGTCGCACTCCTACCACTGCACCCGCGTGCCCCAGCGTAGAGGTGGAGGGGTCGAGACCCCGTGCAACTTCTGTCTACCGACTCCCTGCCAATGTTGTTCGAACAGGTTCAAACAAGTTCAAACTTGCCACTGAGCGCATTGATCATAATTCAGGCATCTCTGTTGGAACATTGCGGTTTTGAAAGATAATCATACGTCGCTTTCGTGATCTCTCCGGCGAGACGTACGCATCATTCTGACCCAGCTCTGTTTCACCACCTTTCCGATGTTCTTCGACGTTACCCTCCGACACCGGTTCAATACGTTCAATAGCCACCGTCCCGAGCTGTGTACTCCCACGACTAACACACCTCCTCCGCTGCAGGCTACAAGCCTACCACGCGGTCTTAGAAGCCCGAACTTGACTTCAGCCTTGGGCACAACCACCCCATGAGATTGAGTGCGAATGTGGCTTTGTGTCGCTGCTTCGATGTAGTCTCGAGGCTCCCAGTGAGAGCTATGCGGTCTATAGATAACCTGACTCAATGGCTAATAAGCCAAGACCTTCTGCTCCTCCGAGATATCGGTGAATGTGCTCGCCGTGACACGCTGCCTTTACCCGTTTCCGTTGTCTACATGAAGCGAGAAGCCGTGGATTCTCCGTTGCATACCTTGTTCAAACTTCGACAGTGTAAGTATTAGACTTCACAAGGATCGGCAAAGAAGCACCTGTGACGGTCTAAATCAAATGCAATCTAGTCGACTATAACGCTTTTTGGTTCTCGAAGATCTGGGATAATCTGAGCCGTACAGCTGTGGTGCTCGGATGGTAGGAGCAAGACAAGAGCACCTGCTACAGTATGACTCATACTCGAACGTTGTGAGTCACATATCAGCTACGTACAGAAGCTTCGATTAACCAACACCACATCTCGATCGCAGCCGGCACTGGCGCACGAACTCGGTCGCTTTACACGATAACGCCTCACTTGAGCCCACACATAGTGCGCATTGCCACAACGACGTCGTCAATCTGCTGCCATCGTGACATCGATCACCAGAAGTCCGCTGTGTACGCTAGTACCACTACGAAGAACAAAGCCTACTTGACATCCCAAATTGTCCTCCGAGGCTCCGAGGCTCCAATGAGGCTAGATCCCGAGTTGCTCTATATCGGAGTGGTACAGAGCGATACCACGGTGCGGGGAGACTTGTCGGCAAGCCCACTTGGATCGAGAAGCGGTTCGGGGTCATCGTTGAGACCAGCTATTGCAAATGAATCGCGGGTCATGCGTCGTCGGGAGAAGCTAGTGCTGCTGGACCGACGTTCTCACTGCAGTCGTCCGTAACAATATCACCTTCGTCTCTCTGTTGAGATTCGAGCTCCAGCCTGCATGTAGTCACAAGTTCACGACAAGAATCATATAATTCTGCGGAACAATTTGGCTGAATAAAGGAAGAAGACAACCTTGCTATTCACAGGCAGCACCAGCAAGATTCAACGGCACACACGCCTGTCCCAGATCGCTCCCTGAGTCAGTAGTCACTCGCACTGTACTGTATCTTATCTATGCCACTCATCCAATCGCAGTACTGGCGCACTATCGTTGCGTCCAGACCCAAAGCCAAATTCGCATCGCATGTGGCACTGAGGTGTACGCTCCAGCAGATTATGTCGAATAGACTCGTCCGTAACGGGGATCATATCTAGTGACTACGGCAGCGCACGAGCTACGACTCCGATTCGCCAAGCAAAGGCTGGCGCGAATGAGCCAGTGGTAAGTGAAGGCAGGGCATCTGCAGGGTCAGTCTGCGGTGACCCCCAATCTTGAATGCCTCAGAGACCACGAGACGATCTTCATTGACAGACATGAGAAGAGAGCTTACGAGTCCATTCACTGGCCCCAGATATCGCAAGCACAGAGAACAGCTATCGGATAGCATATCGGACACAGGCGAGCATATTTGGATTAATCGCACTTGAGGAGTGGGTGTCAAGAGCAAGTCGGCCGGGATGGGCGAACGAAGCTCATTGGCGACGGCAAAACCCGGAGAACGCGGTCACATGTTTATTACGCGATGATGACGCAGCTCACCTGCCGCCGGCGCGCACTCGTCGTCAGCTTGAACTTCGTCTTCGAACCTACCGCTTGCGGAGGCTTCCATAGCCACTTGACGCACAATGCCTACCCCACCTTCTGTACGAGCTCTACTACGCAAGACGCCGACAACGGCGCACTTATCAAATCGCGCGTTTATATCTGTCACGGGCTCGCAAGCCCCATCCTTCCTGCACGGCATTCTGTCCACAGCAGTACATGCTCCAGCGCGACCATTCTATGCGGCTTTGCTACACGCACAAGGTCGTGTCCTGTATGATGTGATAATACATACACCGCCTCCCGACACACTTGGCGTGAAGCCAGGCCAGGAAGGCTACCTTATCGAGTACGACCCGACAGTACCGCAAGCTAACCCGGAAGTGCCCGACCTGCTTTCCCTGTTGAAGAAGTTCGTACTGCGTGCAAAGGTGAAGGTGCGCGATGCGAGTGCGGATTGGGATGTCTGGGCGTCGTGGTGCCCGGCAGCGAGCCGTATGCCGGAGGTGCGGCATACACATTGGGCGCGCAGTGGGGCAGGCGAACCGGTGTGGGATATGGCGGCGGATGAGGCTGAAGGGAGCTGGCCTTGGGGTGAACAGGGCAGCGGGTTGTTGAGGGATAGACGAGCTGTGGGTATGGGCTCAAGGAGAGTCGTACGCAAGGGTGACCGTCGTACGTATATATATCTGTGCAATGTTTAGCAGTCAACTTATGGGCGTAGCACAGGAAAGCTCAGATCATGATGTTGGTAGTTTGGATGATTATGCGTTACACCGGATAGCACATGGAATACCGGAAGGCGCTCTGGACATTCAACCCGGCCAGGCATTCCCAATGGAGAGCAATCTTGACCTCATGGGAGGCGGTGCGTCAGAACCAGAGTTTCTTCTTCCGTGGAAAATGCTGAAGATGAACAGTTGATTTCCGGAAAGGCTGCTATGTCGGCCAGGAGCTGACCGTGCGGACGTACCATACCGGGCTTGTTCGTAAACGCATAATGCCAGTACTTTTGCGACGTTCGTAAGTGCTAACATCCTTTATATACGCAATATCTGAATAGTTGCAGAGGGAGTGACTCTGAGGGTCTCCTCTCAAACCCGCTGAACCCGCACCTGTCCATTCGAGCCACACCGACTGCCAAACATACGACAGGCGCAGGACGAGTCCCACGACCTCGCGGCACTGGCCGACTGCTATCCAATACGCATGGTGTCGGGCTTGCCTTACTGAGACTTGAGCACGTCGATGGCGTCGCCCAAGGTGATCTATCGCTCGAAGTGGAAGCAGAGGAGGGTAGCCAGAAGATAGATGCTATACCATGGACGCCAGACGGGTGGCCTACTATGCCGGATCCAGATGCACATACTGCTACGGACTCAGATTGAGTTACATAGGATTGTGCGATCTATCACCACTTTTATTCTTCTTGGGGCCAGGGTTTCCCGGATTTGGATTGACATCGACTTGCTTCTTCGGCCGTTGCCGTCTTTTGTGGCCTCGTGGTACGTTTATATGTCGGTGGTTCGCAGTGGCGAGCGTTCTCTTGCCCTTGACCACGACCGTCAGATTCTCTAGGCACCTTTGGCGAAGTCCGGATAACGCGACAAAGCGGGTGATTGGGATTGATCCCTTCAGGCAGTGAACATCGCTGACACCCAGGCGCAGAATTCATCATGTCTGCATTCATCTGCGAGTCTCCCAAGGCAAACGAGAAGAGCGAGGTCTTTCGCATGTTGAAATTATGGGACGTCGACAATGGACTAGTTACGGCTTGTGTCGAGTTCATCAACAGCAGCGAAGACCTGCAAGCCGGACTTGAAGAGATTAAGAAGATTCAGGCAAGCTTGCAGTCAGCTCTTGACTGGTCTTATACTGATTTCAAACTACAGGACAAAAGAGAGCCCTCAGCTAGCCGATCGCAGGACTTCCTCCGGTCGATCGACGTCATGAATATCATAGTGTGTACTCAACCTTCTCCTCACATCTTCTGGCTCTAATATGCAAGTAAAGATGGGTATCATCTCCGTCGTCACCTCCATGGAATCCGACGACCTCCCGGCGCTACGTGTGCAAGACGATCTGTTCAAAGATCCGAGCCTACACATGCGCTTGTTCACAAGCTACAGAGATGACTTTCATGGGCTCTTCGTCCTCTACGACTTTCCCTCGCGATCGTCGTCTGGGCCTCTCAGCGCGCTCCCCCGCGCTTCCGCCAAGCGCGCTCTCGAACTCGGCGCGCATCACCTTCACAACCGTCCCTCCCATGACGTCTCGATTGGTTTGGTCTTCGTCGGCAGACAGTTCAGCGTTGCGCGCATCGATCGCGCGGGCGCGGCGTTCTCGCCGATGCGCAAGCTCAAGGAGAAGGATGGATTGGAGGTCCTCGTACGCGTAGTGCGATCGCTGAAACAAGGTCCACAGCCGGACCCGAAGAATCCGCCGAGGATGGTTCACACTCGCGAGATCTGGGAATTGCCGAAGGATGAATGAATTTGTCGCAGTACCTAGGAATAGATGTAAACGGAATGGCTGGCCGAGTGGCGCCGGCTTGTGATCAAGGAATGCAATGGCAAGATATTCAAACCCGCCCTTCAATGTTTGTTCGCGAGGATAAGCAAGCAACCACCTTACACCCTACACCCATCCCAACCTATACCTGTCGCGCAATGGTCTGGACGCGTACATTAGCTAGCTTGCTGCTCAGTATCGCAGCGGTCGCGGTCGCCTCGCATGAAGCAGAGACCGTCGAGCCACGATCCAACTTCGCTACACCGCAAGTCATCATGCCCCATGAGCTCCAGGCACAGAGTCATTTCAGCACGGATGGCCTCGCGGAGAACGCCACCGAGCAACATGAGATCGCAGTGCGTCCCCATTTTACGTTTAGCACTCTCAGCGGCTGATCCTCCGTAGCTCTTCGCAAACGCGCTCGTCCTAGCATCCATGCTTGACGATGTTCCTGGCTCTGTGGATGATTTGGACATGCTTAACACGCTCGCCGACGCAAGAAGTGCCGCCATCGCGACCAACGCAACCTTTCTCTATACACCCGTGCGCACAATCTGCTCCCTTCGTCGATGCCATAGATGTTGATCATCTTGACGCAGACAATGATCCATAAACTAGACGCACACGCCTTCGCCGTCTACAGACCGCCGTTGCTCGCATTCCTCACTGATCAATCCGACGCCGAATGGCGCGTCTTCGGAGCGCACGCCGCAGGAGATGTCCTCATCGATGTTCTGTCGTGCACGGTTGTGAGAGCCGACGAGGACGGAAGCGTGCATACGTCTGCACATCGCGGCATGCCGATGCTGCTCATGCCGGCAAGTATCGCCTTGGAGCACTCCGTAGGATGTGGTCCTGTCGCGCCTGTTGTGGCGGTGTCGACAACAGAGGGGATCGCGAGTGTTGGGAGCAGGGTCACGGTCGGCATAGGTTGGATGTCTGTCGCTATGCTTGTACCAGTACTGGTGGCATATGTCTTGTGATAACACAATACCAATTTCGCAAGGTTCTATAGTGGCAATGGCGTAGTGCGACATAGCAAAGCAAGAAAGCATTGTATCAAAACATTTTGCGGATCGCGAAATGCGATGTCAGACCAGGAGGTCTATATGGTATTACAAGGCCTCAGCGGCAGAGATATACAAAACTAAGATACGCGTAAGCCTCGATATGGCATAAAATATGCCGGTTAAACGCACCATTATTCCCGCGGATGAACGTGTCGCCGTAGCGGTTCGTGACGCGTCCGTTAACGTGTTCCTCCGTCTGCTCCAGTGCAATATTCATATATCCATCAAGGCATGACAACAAACCTATTATATACATTTACTTAGCAAGGCATGTGTAATGACGTGACATGAGGACTTACCGCGATAGTCGACACCTGATGTCAGGCGCACGACGACCTTCTTGCCGACGACGCCCTTCAAAAAGTCTGTAGGAGAGCCTGACTGGCCAGTGGGTGCAGGTGGCGGAGGAGACGCGTCCGATGGTGGTTGAGCAGGTGGAGACGCGTCCATGATGGTCGCAGTGAAGGCGCGAAAAGGTTGATCGGTTTTAGGTTTAGCAAACAGTGATACCGGATGCGGAACACAAAGGCCCGACGTTCCGAAAACCCCTAAGTGATATGAAGTCACGGCGGTCCGCGGGGTCTGACTCTCAAAACATATGTTCTAAAGTTGTCCGCACATCTTCTTCCACTACCACCAACACCGGCTCCTGTATGCCGTCCGACCTCAAGACGCACTATGATCCCCGCATAGGCGACGAGGGCGAGGACGAGTCCCCTCCCTCGCAGAGTCGGCCGGCCCCGCCTCAGATCCAGGTGCCGGGTTCACCGCCTGAGCCCGGTTCTTCCTCGACCTCTGCGTCGAACGAGAAACTCAAACATGCTACGGGCAAGGCGAAGCCTCGCGTCATACGGCCTCAAGGCGAAGAACCGCAGTGGCAGAAGGTGGCGCGCGCAGTGATCAGTAAACTGCCTCTGGTCAACAATCTGGGCTGGGTCAAGGCCAACTTCGTCTTCTCGAAGTTGAAGCCTGTCATTCGTAGTTCTGTCGCTGCTTGGGTCGCCGTCGTACTGCTGGTCGTCAATCCTGTTCTACGGACTATGGGACAGGTGCGTTGAATTCTGCCTGCACTCAGACACGCGCCACACGCCTACGAGCCGGGGAAGATCGGTGTGGGCGCTATTATGGCTCGTACGCGCTTGGGCATCCAGTCGCGGCGCCTGTTACCTCGGCCCTGCAAACTCGCGAACTTCCTCGATTGTCAGCTTGTACACACCCTCCTCGGGGTTCTCGTCGGCGGTGTTGTGGACTTGAGCTTCTTCTTCCCCTTTGGGTAGTGTTATCACACATGCTAACTTGACATGAACCGCAGGCTGGCTTCCTCATTGTGATTGGTATGCATGGATGTTACGCCTCCCCTGGTATGGCGCTCATGCTTGTCCTACAGCGTCCTTCCTGTCTCCACCGAGTGATCCCACAATCGCGAACATCGAGCGCGAGATCGTCATCGTGCTGATAGTCCTGGTCTCCTGGGCGTATGTCACACAACTTTTTTCCAAGGCTTCATTCTGACCAAGTCCTTTCCCCTAGATGGAGCAGCTTAGGTGTAAAGCTCGCAAGTCTGGCCCGCTCTCATATTATTCTCACTCCAGACGTTCAGCTGGTTCAACAGGGCGCCTATGTTGAAGCTGCCGTACGTGTTGAGCCTTCAAGTTAATGCGTGACGATGGTTAAATTGACATGCTCATTAGCCGTCTATCATCCTTGCTGTGTTCCTTTTTGTTGGAAGTTCAGTTTTTCTGTATATCAAGGCGAGGAAAGGACCCGGCCCATTTCTTTTTGCTACTGTTCTCGGCTGCATCTGTCTGGGTGAGCAAGTTTATATCGTCATTGCTGTCTTCTACGTGCTGAATGATTCTACAGACATAACTATGCAAACTGCAGTGTTGTATCCGTTCCCACTCTATTCAGTAAGACATCTATATGAGCGGTGGTATATGTGAGCTAACCGGGCACGTAGATTGGACAATCCGTCACTCTGCCACTTGTTTTCCAAGCTGCCATCGCTATCGCATGTTCCATTCTCATATTCCCCATCTCTATCTCTGCTCAGTTCGTTGTCCGCCTCCGCGGAGTCCTTAATCCCCTTCATGATGCCATGCTCGAACACATAAACGTCCTATCTACCCCCACCACATCCCCCGATTTCAGTCCCGCCAAAGCTCGGCAGCTTGTCAACGGCGCTGAAGGCGCGCTAGCACCACTTGCAATGTCCGCCCGGCTCCTTCCTCGCGACATTGTTTGGCATCGCTTCTCCGGACCTGATCTGGCAGTCTTCCGTGAACGAATGGGTCGCATGACGGTCGCTGCTGGCGGAATGAACCATTACTTCGCGTTGATCGACCCGACCCGCGAGCGTTTCCCCGTCACGCCGGCACCGTCTCAGCCTGCCACGCCTATTCTGTCGCCTACACAATCTCGTGCGGCTTCCCCAACTCGCACAGAGCACCGCACGAATGATGGCCACGAGTCACCGATCATAGAGGGCAAAGCCTACGTCTCTCCGTCGAACGACCGTCCTTCCAATCCCCGTCACGATAGCGAACAGACTCCGGGCGCAACCCCTCCTCATTCTGGCGGTACCGACTCGCATTCGGACTTCCCTGCCTTCCTCGAGTTCTCCAAGAAGCGCGGCAGGCGAAGGCACCCACACTTCGAGATGGATCCGATAACGCCCACGTCTTCGCGTGCACCTAGCGTCCGCACGGGGCGGCACTCGAACCGCCATAGTCTCGCCGCCGCGTTGCATCTTCCGGCACTGCACCATCGCGAGCACGTTGTTGGTGTCTTCGAGAGCCAGCGTTATCTTGACCTCGAGAACACCCATTGGAACCACCCGTTCGCAGCACGCTTCACGGAGCGGGCAACCGAGCTCCTACACGAGAGTGTGCGCGACGTCCTTGAGAACGCTGGTGGTGGGCTCAAGGCGCTCGACAAGTGGCTCGAAACCAGCAGGAAGCACAAATATGCGTTTTGGCGCTGCCGACAGGACATGAAACGCATACAGGCCGAGCGCGAAGCCGGACTTAGGGCCGCCATCGACGCTCTCAATGCGAGTTTAGATGACTTCAGGAAGAGCAGGCGATTTAGGGTGCTTGAGCCGTATCGCGAGGCCTTCGACCCAAAGCATCTGGGCTCGATGACGGGTGACAATGTGCCTCCGCATCGGTTCCTCTTCCATTGCTACCTCTACCAGTACCATCTGCGCCGATTCTGCATGCGTCTGAACGAGACGGTATGTACATTTGTCGACATACTCTTACTTCCATCACTGACGTTGCGTGGGATCACAGCTGGAACTTGCCCTTGAGCTCGAGACCAAACGTACGAAGACGCGTCTGTGGTGGGCCGATTCCGCGCTCTGGAAGATCTGGAAGTGGTCGATCTGGGACTTGCACTCGAATGACGAGCGTGAAGACGACGAGAACCCGGATGTGATTCAGGGCGCAGACACGAATAACGACCTTGGCGAGGCAATGTGGCGCGACCCCGACGCGATGCCACCCTCGAACTGGTTTGAACGCATCATGGCGGCGTTGTACCACGGCGCGCGCTCCCTCGGAGGCGCCAATGTGCTTTTCGCCCTCAAGGCGGGTATTCTCACGGGTAAGAGCCTGATCTCCGAAGATATGTCTTAATTGCAATGCTAACGAGCACACAGTCGTGCTCAGCATCCCCTCATTGCTCAAGTCGACCGCCGGATTTGCTTATGCAGAGCGCTTCAGGTGAGCTTGAATGGCTTCGCTGGATTACCACCGCTAACAGTCCACAGTTGGGCGGTCTTCATGGGTCAAGTGAGTACATTGATTTCCCGCAGGACTTCACCCGTACTGAACTTAACATGTAGCTTACCCTGGCAAGGTTCCGCGGTGATACATCCTTTGGCCTAGTCGCGCGCATTGTGTCAACCTTCTTCGGCGGTCTCGTCGGAACTGCGATGTGGTATATCTCGACAGGCGACGGCCGGGGCAACTCATACGGTCTTGCGGCTGTATGCGCAGTCTGCTTCCCTTTCTTCTTCTTTGGGAGACTGTACTGGCCCGGCCCGCCCATGAGCAACATAATCTTCTTCGTGACGATTGTCCTCATCATCGGCTTCTCATGGCAGAATACGCACTTCATTGCTGGCTCTTTCAGCGCTTACGGGATCAACTTGGCTTGGGTATGTTTAATCTTTGTATGTCGTGGCACTGCTCTGACAGCAGTATGCAGAGGCGATTCTTGCTCGTAACCTGCGGTGTCGTCGCAGCCTTGTGAGTGCAGTGTGTTGTAGAAGCGTCGCCCCCTACTGATATACTGTTTTAGCATCTTCTCGCTTCTACCGCCATCAGCAACACTCCGCGCATACCAACGACGCACATACGCCACGACCATATCGGAGATCGGAGGTGCTTACTGTGCCATTGTATCGTTCGCGAACTCCCGAGGCTCCCACGAGAACACGCGAGAGATCATGCAGCGACTTGTGGCTATACGTCTCAAGCTCAAGCGCTCAATGTTCCTGAAGACGAACATCGTTTACGAGTTCTGTATGTGCCACCGCAATCAATCACTTGTACACTCATTCACCAGCTATCTGCAGCGCTGCGAGGCAAGTGGCCCACGAAACGCTACCAGAAGGTGCTCGAGATACAGATAGAGATTAGTAACCTCCTGTCGCATCTCCTTTCTGTTGTCGAGCACCTGGAGCCCGTGTGGTCCCGCGCGTTCCTCCGTCGCACGCGGTTTTTGGACGCCGACTTCCAAGGAGACGTCCTGGCTGTCATTTCGCTCATCTCTACTGCCCTGCGCACGGGCGCGCCCCTACCACAGATCACGCCATGTCCACTCCTCGAGCGATTCATCGTTCACGGCCATGGCCTTAACGTCATTCGACACGAACAGGACGACGACTATGGCCTTCCGCGTACAATGACGATCGACACGCTCGAGAATGAGCAGTACTCGTAAGTGTTCCTTTTGACTATAACGTCTCTCATATTGACTTGCCGCACATCAGCGTGTTCTGCGTCGGCGTCTCAACTGCATTCGGTATCGTAAATCGCCTGGACAGGCTAATGGTTGCTACGAAGGAGCTTGTAGGAGAGCAATACCATATCCACGGTGTCGGCTTCGTTCAGAAGATGGGTGGAGTCGACATGGCATCGCGCACAAATTCCTTACGGCCAGGGCATGATGTTTGAAATTGAAATATCTGTCTCGGTAGATCTGTTCTCGGAACGCATACCTATATCTACATTGTTGTCGTCTGTACCCTTCTCTCAAGCTATCCTACGCTGTCGATACACATGATAACCCAAGCGGCCGTGCATGATGTGCAAGACAATCGAAGAAGACGAAGCGATGTGCGTGGCGCGCAGCGCGGCAACCGGCGCAGTCCGCGCTGCGCGGCTATCTGCATCAAGTTCAATTTGAACTCAACATAGAACCGCCATGCTTGTATTGGATCAGCTCGACGTCATACTGTATTGCATCTGCGCCTACTTAAACCTCTCGACCACGAGGACAGCTTAAAGACCGCTTGACAGCGACTGCCATTCTTTTACCCTTGCTCTTCCGCCACATTCTGCTTGGACAACGTCGGATTCCGTCCGAGTCGCCTTGCTGGTGCCGTAACGAATAACTCGCCACAACTCAGCCAAGTATCAGAGCATTCGTACGTTTGGGCTTCGCTTGCTGAGGCGTCGAGTTTACTCAGTCCATGTCAGTGCTATGAGAAGTCTAGCCGACATAGATGCGGAGATAGTCCAAGCTCGCGACGAGCTGATCGCGCTCCGCCGGCAAAAAAACTATCTGTCCGCCACGCAGCGCCTACCGCCTGAGGTATTGGTGCGCATACTCCGACTCGCCGACAGTGACAAGACATGGCACGTTGCATATGGCGACTACAAAGTTACACGTCCTTTGACTTGGATGGGGATATTGCACGTGTGCTCTCGCTGGCGCGAGATATGTATGAATTTCTCTGGTTACTGGACGTCTGTACCGACTTGGAACATCCGTTGGATGCAGCTCGCGCTCGCTCGCTCAGGTGTTGCGCCCATAGATCTTTATTATGGCGGTAATGATGACGAATACTCTCTGTCGTCCACCGCGGCTTTGGAGCATCTCCCGCGTGTGCGCAACTTGCGTATCGAGCACCCAAAGTTCCACGAGCGGGATACCTGGTTCCTTCCTCTATTGAAGAAGCACCCCGCGCCGTTGCTCGAACATTTTGAATTTGGCCCCACTGGCCCACGAATTCAATGGTCGCGATTGGACTACTTGCACGGGCACTTTCTCGACCTGGCGAACACGCCTCTCTTCCAGGATGTCATTCCACAGTTGCGTGTGCTTGTGCTCTGGCAAGTCAGGATTGCGCCAGATTTTACCCTCCTTACATCAACGCTGCGCCGCTTGACTCTCAGTTGCGTACCCCGCCAATGGAGATGGACGTATTCACAACTCCAAGACGTACTTCGTCGTCTGCCGCAACTCAAGGACCTGCGCTTGCTCAACGCACTCCCGCTAGCAACCACATCTACGACTACGACACATGTGTCACCGCTGGAACTGCCGTGGCTCGCGCACCTCAGCCTCGACATAGAGCGGTGCCAAGAGGCGCACGACTTCTTCACCCACTTCATCGTGCCAACCACAGCCTTCGTTGACGTTGATAGCCAATGCACTCATCCATATATCGAGGAGATTCTGGAAGGCCTGGAAGATGAAGACGTTTATCCACACTTGCCTGAGGACACCGCACCTCCTCACCAGCGTCTCATCGAAGCTCTGCGACTGTACACGCACGGTGTGGGTTCAGACACACTGCGCGATGGCATGCAGCCCGTTCGTCATTTGCACGCAGAAGCGAGCTATACCGGGCTTCGCTTAGCCCTGGATGGCAGTCCATGTACCGATGTGGAGTTCGATTGTGACAAGGGCATCGACTACGATCCACCCCCCTGGGATGAGAAGCCGGAGTACTACTTTCCGCGCCTCGTCATGGACTGCTACTCGCCTGGGCCGCATCCAGTGAACCCTGAGCCACGGTCTGCAAAAGTCGGACCGCAGTTAGCTATCAGCGTTCCATGGCTCGTTGCTGAGCTCGCCACAGAACTTAGCGACGCGGTCATGGACGAGGATGTAGCGTGTGATGCCCAGCCCGATGACAACCCACTCGCGCATGCTCTTGGGGTGGTTGCTGCGTCCTTGGGGGCGCTGGATGATCTGGAGACCATGACTATCGCCGGCGACTGCACCGCCATCCCGCTTGTGGTATGGCGACGACATTTCAGCAATTGCTCTCGCCTTTACAAGATATGCATCCTGGGCGACGCAGGTGTGGCGGCGCTTCTATGCGCGTTAATGCGTGGAGACGCGTCCGGACGGCCACTGTTCCCAGCGCTCAGCTTGTTGGCCATTTCGGAGGTCGACCTTCGCGAGGAGAGTTTGGGCCTTGAAACGCTCAAGTTGCTGCTACGCCGACGCGGCATTGCTCGAGTGGAGATATCATGGTGCCAAGTGGATGCACACACGATTGATATTCTGCGGCAGAGCACCGATAGCGAGGTTTCTTGGGATCGGAGAAAAGAGGCCAGTCAGATCAAATACATGCTGGGTGCTACTTAAAGCAGTAGAGGGGAATTCCAATTTACCTGTCATCATACACCGAGCAACGATTGAGCGGCTCGCATGTTGCCGAAGACCTAGGACTGTGTTACTATGCGAATGACGTAGAATCATGCGTGCGACGCGAGTGATTATGTGCACAAACAACTATTTTTTTCAATTTGCAATGATACATACAACATGATCGGATTGCATACAGCTCGTGAGGAGTATAGGTACAAAGGGCACGATGGGCCATTGCAATTGCCTCAAACGTGAACTGTCAAGACATCATATTCAAGCTAAGTGAGCGCCTGTGATGGACGAGTCGTGGGCCGGCGCATCATAACCCGGCGCATAGGAAATGGAACCGTTCGCATCGCCCGCGCCTGCGCCTGAATGCGTATGGTCATGGTGGTGGTCATGGTGGTGTTCGGCTGCAGCACCAGCAACGGCACCAGCAGTAGCATCAGCGGCGCCATGGTGATGATGCCCGTTCGCCGCTCCGTCGTTGATAACACCGCCGTGGCCGTTCGCGACACCGTTATGGCCGTTCGCGACACCGTTGTGGCCGTTGGCAACACCGTTATGACCGTTAGCAACACCGTTATGGCCGTTGGCAACACCAGTGCCGTTCATGCCACCGTTGTGCCCGTTCGAGACGCCGTTGATCGCCTGCTGCTTGTCGTGGTGATGAGTCGCACCTGCACCCGCAGCAGCGCCAAGGGCGCCGGCCTTCAGAGCACCATTGTGGCCCGATGACACCTTGCCGGAGCTGAGCGCGTAAGACTCGTACGGAATCTTGCGCATCTGGGAAGCGTGCCAGAAGCAGAAGACAGGCTTGGCAAGGAGGTCGAGGACTGATAAGCGCACAATTAGCACACGCTCGTCGGGGGAGACAAGGGACTTACTGCCGTAGAAGATCATCTCACCGGACGGGTGCAAGACGTTACCACCGTCAGCGAGACCCCATGCAACAGGGTAGAGCAGCCAGATGCAGCTGAGGAAGATCGCGGAACCGGTGAACGCGCGACCTGCTGCTGGCGAAATGAGGTGCGCAGACGTGCGAGCCCCACCGATGAGGACACCCCAGATGTAGAACAGTGCGAGCATGCCTCCAGTGAAGAAGGCCCATCTAGAAACAACTCGTGAGGAAGGTCCATATGTGTAAGAAACACATAAGACATACTTATATGCGCTGGCGACGAGCGAGCCGATGAGGCCGGTGATAATCATGACGAGATCGAAAAAGATGACGGTGACGATGTCAGACAGAGGGAGTCCGGTACCAAGTAGTAGCTCGAGGAGAAGTAGCGGCGTTGTGATGGTCCAGTCCTGCGTGCTCGTCAACGAGAAGAACGGCGAAAGGAAGGATATAGACTTACAATGTATCGGACATACCAGATCGCGCGCGTTCGTCCGATACCGTTGTACTCGACAGGGACGGGAGTACCGCCGAGGTTGCTTGCCATGCAGAAGTACGCGATGCTCGCGGTCATCAAAATAATGGCCGGAATTTGATGGAAAACGCGCGTGCCGAGTGGGCGCTGTTAGAGATATATGTCAGACAACGTATATGATTGAGCATATCTTTGAAGCTCACCGTAAAAGACCAGCCGATGAAGACCAGGGACGATACGAACATGAGCGCGAACACCGCCCACAACCAGTCGGTCGTGCCGTTGGTGAGCGCGATGTCTGCATTGGATGGGTTCGAGTTGATGCTCGAGAACGTCTCAGCGAGCGGAGCGGCGTCCATTATTGCAGAAGTATTGTTGGTTGAAGCGTCGAGTTGGTTATGTCGCTCAGACCAGGCCTTCAAGGGTTTATATCCAAGGAAAGGAGCCAGAGCCAGAAATAAACGTTTGCAACTACCCGACGCCGAGAGTCGTCATCCGTCTCTGTGTCGGGTCATCCTCCTACCGCATCCACCCATCCACGAGGATGATGAGGTCAGTCACTGAGACTTCACGGTGAGCCGAACTCTGGCCGAACTACTCGTGCATGATCAGGCCTTCAGGAGCGACGTCGACGAGGAGGCCCATCGAAGTTCGGCGCGACATATCGCGTATCCGCGCCAGTGGGAAAGGAGATTCACGGTCCCGTGAGAACGCAATACCCCTGTCACGCGCCGAACGCGCCGGAAATGGCCTGACCGCCCTGACGTGCTCTAGCAGCTCTACTGCGTTCAGCCCACAATTTAGTAGGAGTATTATACCTTGTGTACCGGATGCTATTGCCATCGTAACTATCCATGCTCGGGCTCTTACAGTTGTAGAAGCTGTGCGGGCACTACATGAAGGAATGGTTCAGCAACAATATGTCTACGCGCTAGTATATGTGTCTCGTCACGTAAGGATGTGCTATCAAGTTCGTAACTGGTTATTTTACCATTCATCTACTATACTCTTAAGCCTTAGCCTTCCCCGCCGCTCTCCACGCGACCCCGATCCTCCGACGCATTGGCACACGCACACGCATCGCGCCCTCTCCCTCCGGCCTCAGCAGCTCGTCACCCAGCGCAAGATACTGTTCCACAGCAGCGCGTAACCCTCCCTTCGTCTCATCCGGCATCCTCTCGATTGCAAATCCACTGGCTGCATATATCTCCCTCGCCCTCTGCACCAGCCATACCTGCACATCGCGCACCGTTCTCTCCAATTCTCCGTCGACAGCAGTAGTCTCAGGTGATGCGATGCGTGCGCGGAGGTAAGAGGTGAGTTTACCGGGTGTTGTATTGTGTTCGGGACGCGCGAGGAAGGACACGGGGATGTAACACCTTGCGCCATCACGAGCATCAACGCGAATGTCGCGGGCGATATTGACAAGCTGGAGCGCACGCCCGACGCGCTGAGCGTGGTATAGCACACTATCTCCACGTTTCTCCGCAGATACGTTGGTGTCAAGATCATGGTCGTTCACGAAGCTGAAGGGCGAGTCGTCCGACGGTACGCCAGGCCAAAGTAGGCAAACACACATCGCCGCCACAGCGCCCGCAACATGCTGAGAGTACAGCAGCAAGTCGGCATCCGTATGGATCGGATAGCGCTCTCCGTCATCTACACGAGTGGGACTAGAGGCGGCGGCGTCGGCGTCGGACCAGGAAGACGCTAGGCTGTCGGGCGAAGATGTGCGCGCCGTGAAGATAAGATCGGTTTCAAAACCTGCGAGTAGCTGCTCGATGTAGATTTGCGGAACTTTGTCCCTTAATGCGGCATATAGTACACGCAACGCGTCTCGTGCCTCAGCTTCTAGCTCATACACCAGCGCCACACCCTCGCCATGGCCAAGGGAAGCTTTCTCGTCGATAGCCTCTGCAGGCTTGAACAGTGCTCGAATGGCAGCGAGAGCGTGTGCGGCCGCGTGCGTGTCGGGGGCGTCGTCGATCAGATTGTCGCAAATCCGACAAAGCGCGTAGAGCTGTAATAGGCCGATGCGCTGCGGCCCAGGGAAGAACATACTGGCGGCAAGGAAACTCTTCCCATGCTCCTTGGTAGCGAGCGTCTCGTGCGCAATATCAATCGCCTTTAACTTGTCCTCGTCGAGAGAAGTGAACAATGCTTTCACGAGTAGCGGAACAGTGTGGAAGGAGGTCCCGGCGTCCCATCCAATGGCATCGCATACCGCGAAGGCCTTGTCGCCAGCGACGAGCCCGAAGACGATCATGATGTTGGTCACGAGAAAGAAGAGGGCCTCTTCGAGCTCGAGGTGCGGCCAGACGTACAACCCTGTTTTGGTACCCGGGACAATCGCCCACGTACCGCGTTGGAGCGCGAACGTGTCTACTATCCACAGATAGAGCGTCGGTATGGCGATCGGCAGGAGCGTGCTGGTCAGCGGCAGCGCTACGATGTGCGACGAGGTCATGATCCAGAGGAAGAGCATGAATGAACACGCCCATGAGAGGATCAAGGCGAGATACGTATATTCTCCGCCGATGGTGAGGAGATATAAGCCCAGCGCGCAGAGTGCGGCTATGGTTGAGCCGCCGACCACTTGTGAGAGCGTCGAAGCGTTGTTGCGGGGGCGTGGCAGATAGACGGGGTGCAGAACCGGTTTCGACGCGAGCAGATATAACTGTGACGTGATATATGTCTGGATGAAGAAGAAGAACACTTCTTCGGCCGGGATATCAAACAGCTTCGGCCCTAGTACCGCGTCTGGCGGATACGTCCAGACATTCGTGCGGATGAGATACGAGTCCCAGGGCGTCGTCGCCACCATCGCCACCTGCCCAGATATTGTTTAGACGCGTATCATGTCATTATTTATGGTGATACGTACCGTCACAAGGAATATGGTCAGGAATACATCGCGGGCGGAGCGTATACGGTGAAAGAATCGCCACAAGAACAGAGCCGGCGGAATCGTATACACCAAGTGCCTGTCATATTTTCTTCAGTCTCGAAGTATACGGGAGGCCAAAAAGTAAGCGTACACTGTTGCGTAGGCGGTTCCCATGGTTGTGCGCTGTCAACCCTCATAGCTGACAATGACATGACGGCTCTCGATGGCAAGCCTTTGCTCGCATTCGATCCTGATCCCAAATAGCCACGTGGGTCGCGTCGTCAAAACGTGACCGCGTTTCACTTTGCCGGCGGCCCAGCGCGTCATCAACCGACGCACTTACATCCGACGGCGATGTACCTCCTCGTCCAGAAAGGATGTGCAAGTGGGTTCCTCCTGCGGTCGTGCAAATATAGACGTGGCACCGACTGCTCAGACTGAGACATCGGTATCTGCGTCATCCTGGCGAACAGTCTCATGATGCAGAGGTTACAAACCGTGCAGCGGCCGCATCGTAGATACCCCGACTCCCGAATCATCTCCTGTATGCTGGTCCAAAACCGTGCAAGGGCCGGATACTCGAGGTCTTCTCCACTGATATCCCTGGACTGCCCTACACCATCGCTACTCTGTTGCTTCACGACAATCCTTTGTTGTTATCACGCCCTTCCGTGTCATGATTCACGCATACCTCTCTGGCAACCGCGCGCCCGTCACGCACGAAGTTCCTCTCACACCTTGTCTGGTCCTGCAAGGGACAATTCCCCCGCAACTATCTGGCGGCATCTACGTGCGCAACGGCTCGAACCCGGCACCCGATGTGAACACGGATCACCTACGGCCGTACCATATGTTCGATGGAGATGGCATGCTGGCCGGTGTTTACTTCGATGTTGAGCGTGGCCCGCTCTTCACCTCGCGTTGGCTTCGTACCGACGTTCTGGCCGCAGCTGAGCGCTTCAATCTCGCGCGGGCAACCTTCCCAAGCATCACGTCGTTGATCGATGCTCGTGTGCCTCAATTGCTCGTCTTATTCGAGTATATGCGCTGCATACTCGTTGTTGCTCTTAGCTGGCTACTCGCTCTATGGAATAAGTCGGGCGGTGGCATTGCACGCATCAGCGTGGCGAACACAGCAATCATCTGGTGGGATCGTCGTGCTCTTGCGACTTGCGAAAGCGGACCGCCAATGCGTGTTGGTCTGCCGCAGCTCGATACGCGGGGCTGGTGGTTACTCGGTGGCGCATTACCGCAAGTACCTACTCTGAAAAGCATCTTCCAGCTCAAGTCATTTTTCCAGGAGTGGACGACCGCTCATGTGAGTGTCATCTCCATCATGCCTTTTCCTTTGACTAACCGAAGATTTATCCAGCCGCACGTTGACCCAGAGACAAACGAGTTCGTCGCATTCCACGCATCCTTCTTTGCACCATATCTCTATTATACCGTGCTGCCGCCTACCTCTTCTCCGTCCAGTCCCAAACTCGTTCGCCTACCGATACCCGGTCTCACCGCCCCGCGCATGATGCACGACTTCGGCGTCACCCCAACGCGCACCCTAATTCTGGACTTCCCACTCTCGCTCGACATCCTCCCCTCCCTCGCACGCCGCTCGATCTCTCCCTCTTTGACATACAACTCTTCGGTCCCGAGTCGCATCGGCGTGCTTCCCCGCTACGCACCCGAGCAGGTCGTGTGGTACGAACTTGAGCGCCCGGGAGGATGCGTCTTTCATACCACCAATGCTTGGGATGCACCAGATGGACATGATCTCCTCGTGAGCAGGATGGGTGGTCCAGCCCTTGTATATGCCGCGGGCGCACTCACGGCCCCGACACATGCGGGCACCGATGAGTGCCTCATGTACTACTGTATGTGCCCCTTGTCCCCATCTCTTCTCAGTACTCACGCGACGCACAGATCGCTTCCCGCTTTCCGCGCCTTCGCGAGATGCGGAAGCGCCGCGTCCCAGTCACGCATTCCCGTTGCTTTCGCTTCCGTTCGAGTTCAGTACGCTGCATCCCTCTCGAGCGATGCATGCACAACGATGGGTCTGGGGCTGTTCATTCTTCGACCACCCCGCACCGGGTCCTTGGGACCCGTACACAACCCCTCCAGCATCGCAAAGCATCTCAGAAAAGACCTGGATACCGCTAACTGAGTCGACGGGGTATTCAGATGTACTTTCTTCTGGCTTCAAGGTCGATACACTTCTCAAAGTCGACACTTCGCGTTTGATCGCCCGCGGTCTCGAACGTGGCGAGGGAGAGCAGGCAGAACCTGTAGAACCCCGAGGGGCACAAGAGCTTTGGGCTGCGCAGGCCGCAGGTGAAGATACGGGCGTGCGGATGTTACGTCTACCAGATGGGTGCTTTGCGCAGGAGGTCACGTTCGTACCGCGGCAAGAGAGCCTAGCACAGGCCCAGGAGGCGGACGAGGATGATGGGTGGCTGCTGACGTATGTCTTCGACGAGCGTCAAATTAAGGAGGGTGCGAAGGGTACCATTGAAGGACTCGAAAACGCGACGAGCGAGCTGTGGATCATCGATGCGCGGACGATGGATATTGAGACGGTGTGTCGCATTGCACTTCCACAGCGGGTGCCGTATGGCTTGCATGGGGAGTGGTTCAGTGCGGAGCGCATCGCCGCTCAAGAGCCGTAGGCCCGTCCGCATTGTGAGATAGGCGATTCATGTATCACACCAATCTAGTAATCATATCCTTATTATCTGAAACAACAGAATACAAACGCATATAACAAACAAGTCAAGTTCCGAGATCCTATGATGCCCGCTACCACCTTGGAATTCCCTTTTTTATAGCAACGCGTCGTTGATGAGTTGCCCTATGTCTTTGGCGTGCTCCTTAGGCATCAGCGTTACCCAGCGCTCCTTGAAGATCTCAATCCCACGCTTGCCGAGGTAGCGCTCGGTCTCAAAATTCCACTGGTCGTTTGCACGCACCCAATTACCGAGACCGTCGACGTACTTCGCAATGTCCGCGTCAAGTTGGTACGAGTGGTACTTTGGAACATGGTGACAGTAGAGCTCGAGGAAGCGTGCTTGAAGATTGAGATAGTGGCTCTCGACCCCTTAATATACTCGGTCAATTTAAGATCAATAATCCGAAGATATGATGAGCCTACAGTTCATGGCACCTTGTACATCCGTCTGATGATGGTGCATGATGCTTGTCACGATGTTTTGGTAGTCATCGCCGCGCGCTTGCTCTTTGTTGTAGCTCACGATGTCCTGCAAAGACAACTTGAGAGTCAGTGTCGAGGTCATAACCCTCTACATAAGCACTACCAGGCGCACTCACGTTGGACAGGATAATCATATCAGTGCTCAGTATCTCCAACTCCCCGATCACAGGGTGGTTCAAGGCTGCCTGAGGCCGGTCCAAGTTAAGCTCGAGGAATGCAAAGGCGGGCTTCGCGCCGATTGTGTCCCGACGCAGGGGGAAGTACTCCTCGACAGTTAGAATGACTTTATTCTGGCGGTCCTCAGCCTGACGAACTACGGCCTTCGTGTACTGCGCGTATCTGTCAATGAAGCGCTCCTGCGACCCTGGAGAGGCCGTCTTGATGGCTAGTTCCCAAAATCTTTCCAACATCAGCCGATGGGAAGTAATCACAATGACGCGCGACATACTGCCGTGTAACTTCGCCACCAATCCATTCGTCTACCGGGCGTGACTTGTGCGGGTTGCGCAGTGCGTCCATCATAACATCAACCATTACGAGCACTTCTTCGGGGGACACAACGTCGGAGGAGTCATCGAAAAAGAAGAAAAGGGCCATAACGTCGCACGCTGTGCGTAGGCGCGCTGCATCATGACCTAGGTACACCATGGACGCGAGCAGACCTACGGGATCACCAACGTCAGTCCAGTTAAGACTCATAGAAGAGTAAACATACTAAAGTCGCAACGGTCATAGGCGTACAGCGTCCTCGGAGAGATCCCTTGAAACGATTGCATCCAAACGGCTGAAGCGGTCTTGGCCTCGGCATAATTATTGTTCAACCGACGTGGCCATGGCCAGTTGGCGAGGCAGTCTGGAATGCGGTACCGCTGCTGCCGAGTGGCGATCATGTTACCTGTGAATGGATGCCTCGAGTGAAGAACAGCAACCCAAGCTTTTGTATGCCGGATATCGGCAAACTAGGAAAATAGTTGAAACCGTCTAGTCAGCCCGGGAAACCCGACGCCTCTAGTAAGCGCGACAGATATGCTTCCTACACGCCCTGAAGTCTATGATGATCAAAAGTTGACATGTTGGTGCGCGGAGCCAACAGTGGGAAACTCTAACCCTGATAGCGTCGGGCACGAGTGAGTAGCAGATGAAGGTGTGGCGGTTAGCACGTTCCCTGGGACAGCGAGCCTTGGATAGGGTGCCACCACGAGCATAAGTGAGAGAAGGCCTCAGCATGCAATAGAAAACCCTGAGCTGCGCGAGATGAAAGAGGAAAAGACTGGCGGTTGTGTCGTTGTCGTTCAGTAAGTGGCGGCCGTGTCGCAGTCATCTACACTCACGCTAACCCTACCGGTCTATCCAGCGGCTGGCGTCCGCCAAACCTCGCTGCGTTGTGCCCTTAGATTATTAAGGTATCCATGGATCGTTGAAATCCATTGCATGAAGAGTAAGTTTGAAGATTGCCAATATATTTGTACAGTGGTCCAGGCAGGATACAGATAGCGAGAGATAGCGAGAGACAACTGTAGAAGACGTTCACTATCATGGTTGAGACAGCTTCCATGGCTGGACTCACCATGATGATAGGACTACAACAGACTACAACGCGGAAGCGACACCGCGGCAGATAATGCACATGGCATCAGGTATTAGCCTGTTCGGTTGTCAGTAAATACCTCGATGGTTTTATCTGTAACGCACCCGAGTATCTAAGCGCCATGCTCAAATTTGACGCTAGCTCGCTTCTTTCCCTTGCTCGGATTGCGCATGGTTGGGGTAGGTTGTACCGGCCGTCCCGCCGCGCGCCCGCGGTCTTCCTTTCCGCTCCGCCCAAGAAGCGCAACGCCAATGAGCGCAACGACCTGCCTAGCGCACAGCCCAAGCAACGTCCCGCAGAACAGCGCCGACCCAATTATGACATAGAAAGGAAGGATGGTCTGCGAGACGTAGACGACGGCGTAGTATGGCGCAAGTACGAGTTGGAGGATCAGTCGGACAGACGCAGTAATTGGTGCAAACAGAAAAGCGAGAGCAGGAAGTACAAGGAGGTTGAAAGGAGCCAGCAACAGAGCTATACCGGCGATGGTGTAGCCCCAGAGTGTCCGCACGACAGAGTATAGGCCAGATCCGACACCGACGGCGAGTGGTAACAGCTGAGCGATGGGTGCAGGTTCAGATCCGGCATTTAGAGGTTGACTCTGAGAGGTCATGTTTGACTAATATCTTCAAAAGAACCGCGTAGTGAAGTGCTTGCTGTTCAAGCCAATGTAGTGGGCGTCGGAGGCCAAGAATGAACACCCCAACTTGCGAGCCTCGTGGCGAAAAGCCCGCGCGCCCACGTGCCTTGCGGTTGCCGCGCGTGAGAAGATGAACCACTTGGGAGATACGAACGCGCCGCTCTTCCTTTCGTCGCCACCACCACCAAAGTCCATCATGGCGCCTTCCACGCGATCTAAGTCTGGAAACCTGCCTGTCCGGGCAGCGAAACGCCTTGCTCAAGACTCTTCGGACGAGGACGTAGACGACAACGACACGCAAAGCCCAGCAATCAAGTCAAGTGCGTACAGACCAAAGGACCTTTCTATACTTAGGCGATTGACGACTATGAGAAGAAAAGCGTCCTGCAGCTAAGAAGACGAAGGTGGCGCACGACGATACCGATGTGAAGAAAGCACCGTCTCGCCGTCCCACGACTCGGAAAACAGGTACAACCACCACTCGCGGCGGATTGAAGGCGCTGCCAAATATGCCGCTCGACGTTCTAGAGGAGATCTTTTGCGCCCTGGATCCAGCTTCCCTCGTTCATATATCTCGCACGACCAAAGCATTCCGCCAGCTTCTGTTCTCGCCTGGCTATGCGCATGTGTGGCGCGAGGTGTTCGCGCGCGACGAAAGCGACATCCCACTTCCGCCTGACGGCATGCAAGCGAAGGATTGGGCCCATCTTCTCTTTGGCGGAAAGATCTGCGAGGCATATACATCTGTCTACCTGTAGATTGTTGACGTTGTGCTGACTGAACCGTAGGGTTGTCACCAGCCCAATGCTCCAACAGTTCTATTTCACCTGCGTGTGCGGCTTTGCGAGGATTGTATCGAGTCAACGCACGTAAACCTCATACCGAGATTGGGTCTTATCTACTCACGCTGCACTCGTGTAGACTACATAGCACCGGATGGACGAAGTCTTTCCGCAGTATCGGGATTCAACGCTTGATGCCCGCGGAACACGTTGAGAAGATCACCTCGACCGAGAGGCGTGGAAGGTATGGGGGTGGGAGTTATAGTACGTCCACTCAGTCTATGTGTGCAGTTACCAGCTTCTTACGTGTCTTGACGAAGGTACGTACACGGCGACGATGTACACGTTCGGCGAGTTGTACGAGGATTTCATTGCTGGTCAAAAGGCAGCATTGAGTGAAAGTCCTGAGGAGGAGCTAAAGTACCTTCAAGACCGCGAAGCTACTTTTTCCGCTCGCTATGAAGTACGCCCCGCTTCACGCTCCTCGAAACATATGATTCTTAAGATGTTATACTATCCAGCATGCGGAAGTGTCGCGTAAGTGGCAGTCCAAGGTGCTCCAGGCGCAGGAGCGGGAGCGCATTCGTCGTCTGGAGGAGGTAGCAACTGTCAAAAAGGCCCGCAAAGCAGAGTGAGATGGATGCGTCTACTTCTGGCGCGAATTGCATACTCACGATGATATAGAGTGGAGAAACGTTTGAAGGCGAAGGGGTATAACACCCGCGACCGGAAGATCATGTCGGGCGTGTGGAAACTCAAGGGCATGAATATCGCACAACCGCTCACAGATGAAGGCGCGCATTCTCATGGTCGGCTGTATACACGAACTTACGGCTCTTTCAGACTGGGCGGAGCTTTGGCCGGCTATTCGCGGCGTTGTGGACGGCAATTGTGCGGAGGAAGACAGCAAGGCAGCTGCAAAACGCCGCGAATCTCGTCGATATAACGTTGGACGCCATTACGACCGTATGCTTCGGACCCTCGACTGCGTTCGGCCTCAAGAAGTTCAGTACTTCCCCAGGTCTAGCCAGTGCTTGGAGTTCGATCCGCTCAAGAGCTTCGTCGAGCAAGACGCCCCGGATAAATACAACCGGGGCTGGGACGACACCACTGAACTCGATGCTGCTCTCAGGGAGACGATCAAAAGCATCCGAGAAATGCAGACTACGCATCACATCTCCTTATACAACATGCTTGTAGACGGTGGTCACGTTAGCAAGAAGATGAGCCGAGACGAGGCACTGTCCCTAGCAAAGGCAGTTTTCCGCCTTGGCGATCTGGAGCACTGGCGGCGTTCCGAGCTACGCTTTGGACTGGAAGTCATGGCCGAGGATCGCAAGGATTACCGACAGAGCTACAGCCATTTCTACGATGGCACACCTGTGAAGGTTGACGACCGGGGTATTTCTATCGTGCGGAAGCTGCAGGGTTTGCTGGAGATGGACGACAACGCCACCATACGGGATATGGACGCGGCCAACGGAAATTTCATCTGCATGTCCTGCAAACCGAAGTCAATGGGGTTCGAGCTGAAGAAGAAGAACGACGACTCTCGGTGGAAAAGTTATCCGGATACTAGACGGGTTCTATCCTGGCGAGCGGCAGTGCGTATGGCCTATTTGCCGTATCGATTTTCCTGACTGGCTCGGAAGGTTTCACACGTCCATGCCGAGCACGGTATGGCTGACGCTGATGTTGACCTTCGTCTCTTGACAAAGCGGGAGCAAGCAGCATTGGAGGCCAAGTATCACGACAAGTACAAGGTGTCGCACACTGCGCCCATCTGCTTTGGTTGTTGCCATTGCCACGACTACTGGAAAGACGCTTCCAAGGACGCTCAAAACCATCGCGACGGGCTCATGTCTAAGCGCGATATCACCAAGCATTTGCAGACGAAGTAAGTCTCCTGGTTTCAGATACATGGAGCCCAGCTGATTGCCTATCTCATCAGACATGCGATCCCGGCGAAGAAGATGAGGGAGGACGTGGATTTCTGGTATCACCCACGCTTCGAGCGAGGACTGCTTGATAGCTCTATCACCTCCTTCAACCTCATAGAAGAAAGGGCGTAGAGTTCTGGTTCCCGAGCAATGTAACATACATCTACCTACTTGCTGATATGCTATAGTCTTGATATATCGACCCTTATTCTTACAGATCAAAGAGCTAATAAGATGATTAAGACAGGTTCTGACATGGAGCGTCGACCAACGCACCTCTCCCTGCTGCACACCCGCTTCACGTAGCTGTAACAGCTCTTTAGCCATCACAAGTCGATCTTGACGAAGGATGGCGTCCAAGCGCTCTACGACGGCGCTTTGTCGCGTCCTTTCCAATATGAATCGGTCTATTGGGTTATCTAGCGCCGCTTTGATCGCAGCGAGAAGGGCATGCGGGTCACCGCGCTTGACATTGTAGACGTATGGCGGTCCTGGTCCATATCGACATAGCGTTTCATGCTGACAGTCCCATCGCGATGTATCTTCTGGGTCGGCCTCGTCCCACTGTTCGCAACGATCGTTCAGTCTCGGTAGCTAGTGCAAGGTATCAACGAACGTACACCCATGACCGGATTGATGAACGGCACTCCCATGCATAGCGCTTCGTAGGGCGTAGGCGATCTGTAACATATGCATGGTCAGCGCAAGCAATCCGAAAATGCCGAGTGTGCGTACGTCCTAGGATTCCCGACGCCGATGAGGACCCTGCTCTTTGCCAGTTCTTCGACAAACTCATCAGGCCCAAGCTCTGGTAGGCGAGTAATGCCGGATGGCAAACCCGCAGGTACCTCACTGCCGTCAGGCATGATGTCGATTTTGATACTCGCAACGAATGCCAGGTCTAACTCGTCGACCATCATTTGCCAGATATTAGGTGGCCACGCTGGATCGCCGTCATACTCGTTATTGACGAGGAACCGCAGGAACTTGGTGAGTACGTATGCACGTCGCTCGCGGGTCTCGGTTGGTACGGATGCATGCCGAGTGCATCTCTCTTCGATGCTGTAGCCAAGGTACGTGTTGGGGTACTCAGAGCCAAACGCCGACCATGGTTCCGGACTCAGCTATTGCCTGGGTTAGCCGACGTATTGATCTGCACGAGGCGCCGTGCGTACCATCCAACGCGCGTCTAATGGAGAAAGATTATTTCCCCAGAAGTAGAAAGCGAGCAACTGGCGATCAATCAGTCTCGGAGCGTATTCGGTGACAGAGTTCAACTGATACGCACCTTCCATATAGGGAGACCGTTAGGATTGTGCGGCGACTTGACGCAATCAAACTTCTCTTTCCAGCATGTAGTCAGCGTCTCGGGGCTCATCACAACCGCAACCACCAAGTCAGGGAACAGGTTATGATGAGAGACGGCCTCTTCCCAATGAGTTGCGAAGAGGTACGTATACCCGAGCGTCTTGAAAGCCTCCACCTATAGCTTGAGCATCAATGACCAGGTCTAAATTGGTGGTGCTACATGGGTAACGTACCGTTGAATTGGCCCTATCAGTGCGTGAGTTCTAGAGCTAGGAGTATATGATCTACCGTACCATATCATCTCGCCACCTAACCAATCGGTCCCGCGTACGACGTTCGTTATGTACATATCCTCGAGGATCACCACTGCAAACACCGCCGAGGTTACACACATATCCGTAGGTCAGAAAGCCGGTAGTTGACAAACCTTTTTCCTGGATGCCAGTCAGCTCAGTGTACGAGTAATCTGAGGGAATGACACTCACTTGATTCGGTCCGCAAGTCCCAGCTCGCATGCACCCAAGTAAGTTGCGCAAAACCCTTGTATTGTGCGCAGAGACTCTGCGGTACCCTTGCGGGTCCGTGGACTCTTGTAACGGCGGAAACCACGCTGAGAGCTTTCCCAAATCACTGCTCGCGGCCGGAATTGGCCCGTGGAGTACAGCTCGCGAGCCATCGAGCTCGAATGACGGCTCTGATGAGCCTCGCCACTTCCACAATGAGAGCCAGGAAGCACCAATGACCAACACCACGCAGGCCCATACCACCCTACTACGCGTTGGGATCGACCATAACGGCGCCATGGTTTGCCGATGTCGTGATCCCACCTCTAATGCGGGAGATGACGCGGGAAGAGAAGGTGAGCGAGAACGCCCGGGAGGGCCTCTTTATACGAGATGCGACGGAACGTTTCATAAACGATAAGCTTCAAGTTACTTTTGCTTCCGAATCCGCATTGGACCGTTGGGTCGAGTCGGCATGCAAGCAGTGACAGGCTACATCGTGCATGCGATGCACAGCGCGTATAATCCGGGGATTCTATAGGCCTAGGAGGCGATGTTGTGGGGTAGGAAGAGCATCGCTTATGCGAGTTGATATCGTTCTGACAGTTGAGAGCCGCACAACTCCGCGACGATCAGCCTAACGGCGATAAAGCGCCCCGGAGGGATAAACAGATAGACAATGCGCGTAGACACATTTCTACAGTAGTGTCCTGAGTGTCCCGTGAGAAGCGCCTTATACAGTTCTGCACCATGGACCTTCGGGTCTTGACCTTATTGGGAAAGCAAGACGCCCGCACTCGCCAGCATCCAGAGAGCGTAGGCGAATATCGCAGCCAGGACAGCTGTCGCGAACTGTACCGTGAAGCTGGAGGATGTGACGGCATCCAGGCCAACGGCCGAGCGACCGGGCTTGTAGTCGGCCGTAGGGTACAACGACTCGTTGCGGGCGTCAGCAACGATCTGGCTGGCAGTGATCTTTGCGCCCGCCAGACAGATAGGTACCCTGTTCAGAATGTCAATGGGACTCCCAGCTATTCAATTGCGCCGCGAGCTTACCCGGTTCCGGGATGCGTGGAGGCGCCAACAAAGTAACAGCCTTCAATCTCGGGGTGCTTTGTGCGCGGTCTGAAAGAAAGCACATTGCTGATAGTCATTCAGTCACCCACCTGTGTTCATGAAGCATCGAACGACCCACAAGAAGCTGTGGGAAAGACCCAGGATAGCGCCCTTGTCAAGATTGAACTTATCGCGCCCTTTTGTACTTCGTCAGCGCGGAGAAGGTTAACACCGTACATGATGCTCACATGTCTCCGGTGTATTCACAATCTCGTGCGCGATCTTCTTCTGGAACTCGCCTCTTTCCATGCCAACCCTACCCTCGATAGTGGCGAGAACCTTGCGCCGAGCGATATCAACCACCTCCGACATCCTGCCTTCCTTCAACCCAAGCGGTCCTCCGAGATGACCAACAGGGACGAGGACAACGATGGCATCCTTGCCTTCAGGCGCCGCACTGCTGTCAACGCGTGATGGGACGTTGACATAGAAAGATGGTTCAATTGGGAGCTCTTGATCGGCGAAGATGGACGTGAACGAAGACTCGTAATGCTCGGCAAGAAAGACGCTGGGAGTTAGTATCAGCCACATGTTCGGTTGGACGGAGAGAATTGTTCACTTGTGGGTTCCCAACTGTGGTATCTTCTCGCTCATCGACCAATAGAAAGAGATACTGGAACAGCTTCCCGGCTTCTTGTCCAGACGCTCAGCTTCAACGTTCTTGGGTAACAGTTCCTTGTAGCTGTAGACCAGATCCGCATTGCACACGATAATGTCGGCATGAACGTCCTCCCCAGAGTCTAGCAATATGCCGGTGGCGCGAGGCTTGCCTGCGACCGAGGAAACGTTGACGCTCTTAACTGGAGCAGATAGGTGATAGGTAACGTCGAGAGTGTGTGTCTTAGCCAGGTTAACTAGAGCTTGTACCACCTTGCAGAAGATCAGCTCACTGTACAGCGCACAAATCCGGTGACACTTACAGCATTGAAACCACCAATGGGATACCAAATACCCTCGGCCAGCTCCGTGTACTGCAGCAAAGAATAGGTGCCCGGCGCATCAAAAGGGCTGTGAGACCTGCTTAAAGACAAGCGCAAGATGAAGTCAGGGTGTAGCTCACCTCATCTAAAGTTCATGCGTGCTGCGTCAGAATGGTTGAATGCGGCAATATACGCGTGGAGACTCACTCCCATATACATGGACTGCGCGTATCACCGAATGTTAATCACGATTCAATACATTGAGCTTTGGAGCTCACCCCGAAAGTAAATACTCTTCGTAAACGTTCAGTCTTGAAGAACTTCGAGGCGCAAGTCCACTACAGCGCTGTTTGAGACCGAAGCGACGAATATGTCAGAGAAGGCACGTACTATAGAGACATGTGGGTGAAGTGCGAAGACGTTCCACAAAAAGGTTGGACGCATGAGGGAGAAGAAAGAATAGAAGTTCTTCTTCAATACATGCTCGACGGATAGCTCGTAATGCCTGTGCGCCTCTTGCAGCCAACTCAGGTACCTGCAACAAATTAGATGAGAGTTACGCGGCGCATACTTCCACGCACCTCTCAAAGCCATCCTTTCCTTCGACTTTCTCCACTTCACCCTATAACCAGTGTCAGAATGGCAATGCAGGCCGGACAATGCTGCAAGGTCTACCTTCATAACAGCCAAATCGGTTGAAAGCTTGAACGTCTCCCCATCGTGAAAGTGTACGAGGTAATTCGGATCACACTTTAGAAGCTTGACGCCTGCGTCCTCTAGTGTAGTCCCGAGTTCGACGAACGTCTCGCGGAAAAGATCGGGTAACAAGAGCAGAGACGGCCCTTGGTCGAAACGCTGCGTATCGTTAGCACCAACATTTCCCTATCCAGAGAAATATGACACACGTATTCCCCGTCAAAGATAAGACTGCATCGGCCGCCTATGAAATCATTCTTCTCGTACACGTCAACCTTATAGCCGGCCTTTGCGAGACGCGTCGCGAGCGCGACGCCTCCAACACCGGCGCCAATGACTATCGCTGTGGGCTTGCTCCCGGACGGCATCGTCGACGGTGAAGTGTGAGATTGAGAAGGGCGAGCGCTCTGCTCCCATAAGTCATCGAGTTATGCATAGTCGGATGGTTGGACGCGATCGTACGCGGTCAAGCGCGATCCGAGCCCAAACGCGCGCGCGCTCGCACGCGTCGATGACGCGGTCACATGGGATACCAAAAGAACTTGGGCAGACGGTTATGGTAAGGGTCTTTACATGCTGACGTAGACATATGTACTATGTTACGATACACCAGGGTACACCTCCTTCTCATCCTCTCGCGCCCTGCGGATGTGCCTCTGAATTTCCTCCGGCTCCCCAAGACAGCTCGTGTGCTTGATATGACGTGCAAGCGCGTCGCGACGGTGATAGAACTTGAATCCGCAGCCATGCACCCGACCACCTTCTTCATCCGCCACGCCGCAACAGACCCAAGCAGAACTCGAGCTCTCCCGGCCGTGACTCTCGAGATGCCGCTGAAGGCTCTTCGACTCGTATGCCATGCCGCAAAGCTCGCATGCAAGCCTTCCGTCCCAGCAGGGATCCTCGCTCGCCTTCCGCTCCCGAAGTGATCGGCGCTTGAGGGCGTTCAGGACGGCAATCTGAGGGAACTGGGCAACCTTGCTCTTGGCGGTGACGGTTTTCGCTCTCTTACTCTGACGCAAGCGGCGCGTAGACTGGTGAACAACAGCACCGGTTCGGCTACCTGATCGGGACGGAGCAGCCGAAGATGCCACAGAGGAGGCGGATCCTTCAGTTGAGATGGTGGAAGTGGGAGAGAGCGACCGACAGTCGTTAATGTAAGGGGCCGGCGTTAATGTGACATGATGGATCGAAGGCGTTTCATTTGTAGAGGTTGGCCACTCAAAGATGCGGGGATCGATGTATTGCGGAGCTGGGAGGTCGCTGCACGCGACGGAACCATGAGGAGCGCCATGAGGCCAGGCATTGTATGTCGAGGCCTGGAGCCGAGGATGCGTATCCAGGGTGCTGTAATCTTGCCTGCTCTGGTGTTAGATGAGGCCATTGAGCTGGAGTAAAGCAACATACGGAACGTCATGATACAGTCGATCAGCGGCGAAGGGTTGCGCCTCCTGGATATGATGTCCCAGCTCGGGGGCGGCCAGGTCGGCAACAAAATGTTCGGTACCATAGAAGCCATTCAAAAATGGGACTGGGCGTGTATGGGCGACCAAGAAGTCATCCAAAGATGACATAACACCCAACTCGAGAGACGAAGAAAAGAACCCGAGGTCATGGTTCGTCGTGTGCATGGCGGAAGACGATGTGAGAGAGATGACGGCGCGCAGGGGAGTGTATGTTGGGATGCAGAAGAGACGTTCCCGGAGGCTGCTCCATAAGTACGGGCCATGGCGCACCCCAGACAAAGGAAGGCCAGCGATACAGGTGCAACTGGTCAATAGTCGATGGCGGGACCATCGTCCTCCCACAGAATCAAACGAACGTCGCCTCGTGTTGGGCGTGCTATGCCACGCACCACACCACGAACACACCATCGAATTCACAACGCAGGTGTGGCAAGACACGAGGTAGAACATGCAGCACCAAACTATTGATGGTTATCGACAGAAACGGAAACCCCTTTCATGGAGTGTTGCATTGAACGACATACAACCGCAAATTTGCGCTCCGGGGTGAAGTTACAGCGACATGCCTTGTTGTGTACTTGGGTCCGTCGATCATCGTGGTTCAGGATGAGCCCGTTGAACGCCACGGTTCGACACTCTGGCTGTGAAGGCGATGGCCCGCGTCGCGTTCACACGTTCGGCTCCAACCGCGATGCGCCATTATATGATATGTTTTCGAAAGCGTAGGGCAAGCTGCAGAGATGTTATAAGACCTTTACAATTAGGTAAAAGCTATAGAGTACCGTACAGAGTCCACTACAAACTACTTGGTAGTCGTGCAATACTAGATATTCCAAAAATGTTATCACTCGAGCTCGATCTCATGGCCATGAGCCTGCCAGTACATCTGCATTTCATTGAAGTCGCCCCTACAACCCCCAGTCTTCTTGAATTCCCCCTGAATATGGCGCTGGAGGGCGTCCTTGCGCGAGAAGACCTTCCAGCACGCGCGCACCCTGCCCTCCTGGGACTCTCCGCCTCCCGCCGGTCGCGGTGCTCCGCAACACACAGACTCCGGAGGTCCATTTCGCTTGTCGTCCCGATGGCTCTCGAAGTGACGCCTAATGCTCTTCGCCTTGAAACGTTCATTGCAAAGTATGCAGCTGAACCGGCCATCCCAAAGAGAACCTCTCACACTCCTCTGGGCAGAGATTTCGTCCTTCGCGAGCGCAAGCGCTACCGCTACTTCTTCTTTCCTGAAGGATCGGTTACGAGCCCGCGACCTTGTAGTGGCGAAGATCCGCGGATGGTCGGTTGCTGATGGCAATTGTGGTGGGTGACTCTCCCGATGACATTCGCTGCCAACAGCCGGGGTATGGGCGGTGGGTGAAGATTGCTCAGGTGCAGCGACGAGAGTCGAGGCGGGGCACGACATCGAGGGCGATTCTCCATAGCCTTCAAAACCACCGTATGACTCGAAGCTAGGCTGGTGAGGTGCAAGCATGTATGACATCGAGGACAAGTGGCGGAGATCGATAGACGAGCCAAAGCGGGGAAAGCCGCTTGCCACTTGCGTAGTTTGAGGCACTCCCGCGAGAGATGCTTCATATACCAGCTGATATCCTAGCTGTGCATATCTTAAACAATCTACTCAGCAGGAATCCTAGGAAAGTTTGGGAGAGCACTCACGATAGATCAAGTATGTTAGCCTCCGGGATCTCCCTATTCCGCGCCCCACCGAAGTTGTCAAGCAAGGACGACGCTGGGGATGCCCAGAGCGGTGATGATGGAGACATCGGCGAGAGATAGGCCTCGGTTCTCCAGTATTCGTGGTCCTGATCCCTGGCCCCCGGATGGTATTCAGTAGAAATGATGGGCGAATAGCCGCGCTCAAAGCTTGGGTAGACTTGGTAAGGCGAGTTCATGAGTGGCGAGGAAGAATTGGGCAAGTGGATGCAAGTTCCGGGGAGCAGGACGCTGCGAGGATGATCTGACGTCTCGGTTACCTAGAGACTTATATAGCGCCAGGGTCCCGAGAACACCCTGTTGACCAAAAGCGCCTAGTTGTCGAGCTCATTCCGTACTGACACGGCACCGGGAGACCGGCCGACTGGGCTCATCTCGCCATGTGTAGGTAAATGTAGCCTATTGGAGTAGAGTGCCAGTCTCTCGGTATTCGTCTCTCCCGACAAGTGGCGGGACAAGTGGTGGGTTGAATGTGACAGGGGAATTTTTTTCATACCAGACCGATCTACGAGGTTTAGCGAAGAGAACCTCGCAGTACGAGACAAAAAAGCGCTTAAGATAAACGCATATACTATGTACAGTCAGCTGTAGGAAACATGGCTCTGTCGGTTGAGTCAACCTGGGCATATGCTGATGAGGGCGGTACAAAGCAATAACGCGACCGAGGATCGGCCAGAGAGATCTGTCTCCGCCAGAAAATTCAGCCAAGTAGAACTTCGGTCAGAACGTCGTGAGTCAGACTAGAAGAGCAAGCGAGATAGCTTTGGCCCTCAAGGCCTCAAGACTCCGCACTCTTGGGCATCGTGATGGTGGATAAAGCGCGAAACAAAGCGTGCGGCATGGTCGGTCGAGCGGCGACGCGGGAGACGCCGACGTGACAGTCACGGGTAACACCAAGGTTAGCACGTCCGAATGCGAGTTACCCGCAACCACGACCACCAGGAAGCCTTCAGTTTGCTCCCAGCTGTCAAGCTCGCCATCCAATCTCGTGGGCGTCTTCTCTACGGTCAAACAACAAGATTGGTTTGTTGTTCTCAGTTCCTCCTGTAAAGTCGAATGGATCGCCGTCGGCGTCCCGTATCCTCGGAAGGTGGGATTGTACTTGTCTTATAATGGCAATCGTGGTTGACGCATCTGATTGACTATCTGCCCTGATTCAGAGGTTGACTACTGGGCCCGCACATATCAGTCCATGTCTGTGTTGAACAATTCGTCGTTCAACACTAACCTCTCCGACACTGTCCACCGCGTGAACCGTCTCATATCTGCCTGGCCGACCGATGATATGCCGTCGGACGGAATTACTGGTGTTAAAGAGTTGCACAAGAAGCTTGCATCTGGGCTGAATGATATCAAGGCAAACTCGGAGCGTGATGCTGAGTATGACTCATTGCTCGTCGGTTGGCTTTGCTGTGCATTAACGTTGGAATCCTGTGTGTCCATAGAGTCCTGAACACGGCTATTGAGATGGTCTCCACCCTGCTTGGTCTTCGAAGGGCGTCTGAATCCGCTCCGCCAGGTGAGCTGTGTCTGCTTTGATAATGGCACGTCAATTGAGCGTCTACAGAACCTGTAAAGCGTGTTAAACGCCCGCGCGGTAGCTCGCCTGCAGGGAGAGGACATACACCGTCGACTCCTCGCGGGTCTGTGGGGCCTCAGGGCTATGCTGCTCGCCTAAATGCGCAGTTACCGCTGCAACCAGGCCGCCTGGTTGCTTTTCACACGCCTGGCGAAGGTGATGAGTCTGCCTGGATATTAGCTAAGGTTGTGCGAACGTTGAACGGCAGTAAAAAGAAGTACGACTACGTATCCTCTGGCTGTATCTATGACGAACTGATAAAATGTCAGCTATGAGGTACAGGATGTCGAGCCCATGGAAGATCTCAGCCCTGGAACGTAAGTTGGTGTTTTATCGTTCGCATGGAGGCATGTTGACTCGGCGATAGGCTGTACAAGACGACGGTCCAGAAGATACGTCCGCTTGCGGATCCTGACGCGCCGGCAAATAGTCCAACGCATCTCAATGCATATCCTGACCATCCGGCCGGATCCATCGTTCTCGCATTGTATCCGGATACTAGCTGTTTCTATCGCGCGCAAGTGATTGCCGGCTTGCGCGAATCTCAAGGACAAGTACGTTACAATAAGTGCTGTATTCATTGCATATGCTTATGCAAGGATATATAGACATATCAAGTAAAGTTCGAGGACGATGATGACCAGCAACACACCGTACACGCTCAGTACGTTGTCGACTTCAACGGGGTGTGACCGATCCCGCCCGCTGCACCGTTTTCTGTGTCACCTTCAACCTGAGTGATGTTGGACTCACGCTCTGTACTACTACTGGATCTCATCTACACGATTTATCTTGTTTATCATGCCCTTATCATAACCCATCCTCCCTCAACTCGCCTCGTTCCCGAGACATACACACATGTACCCACCGAAACCATCTACATCTGTTCCGTGTGCAACCCCGACTCGAGCGCATCCTACACTTCCGTCATCGTCAACGGGTTCGAGCTCGCCGTCGCGCATCAGAATATGACTCGGCATGAGCTGGTCCCCCCATGTCCGATCTCGTCGGTATCGGCTATTACCGCAGAAGCATGATGTCTTTCTGTTGGTGCTATGTAGTGCAGCTGCCAGCTGGTCACACTTGCAGTGGCTATGTGCAGCTCCGTGTACTGCTGGACGTCCGCGAAGAAGTCTAGCTGTTTGCCTTGTCCTTCCAAAGCTAATAAGAATCGTTCTGACCTCCAAGGAGGCGTCGTGCCACTTCGTCAAAGCTTCATGTTGCATCCGAGTAGCGGAAATTGTGGAGTCGCCCACACACCAGCGACTCGCGCCCGCTTTGCACTTCTCCACCACCTAAGAACTCTTGCCCGCCGTCTTCGGGGTGGCACAGCTGATCATGCATGCTGTGAGCATGGTCTCAAGCTATGTTTTTGTAGACGACAGGTGTTCGTTGTACATGGGTGCTGGTTGTTGACAAGCCCCGCCACATTGCGTACTGTCGGCACGACGCGCCGAAGTTTCTGAGGTGCCCGCGGTCACGCGCCGTCGCGCCGTGTGCACGCGCGAGATCGTTCGAGGCGTCTTGTCAAATTCCGCCACTTGACTACGGCCTATTGCTGTAATACTTCCTCCATTGAAGCCCAATATACCTTTCTTGGATCCCTGTTGAGGTTGTGCGAGGTCAACATGCTCGAGACGCAAGAGTCCCCCTCTATATTCACCGCGACGTCCGCCGTCTCGCTCGCCGGTGTACTGGCCGCGTACGTGCTTGCCAGTACTGCTGCGCGGAAGTTCTTGCCAAAGAACGGTCGCTGGCAAGATAAAACTACTTTTATCTGGCTTGTGCGTATGGCCGGCAGTTGCTGCGCCCAAGAAATATTGAAGAACCATTCGACCAGGTGTTTGATGGCCTCATTCACCTGATCCTGGAGGCAAGTTTCCTTTACCATTCGACATTTGGACGCACGGTCAACACGGACAGCGGTCCTTTTGCCCAAGTTTGTACGTTTTCTTCTTTTCGTCCGCATTCTTCTCTTGCTCACTCTGTTTGGGCTGAACAATCACAGGGCGCGAGTACGCCGCAGCAGACTATCGCTGGGGAACAGCGGATCCAACTGTCGTGTCCTTGGAATTGTTGACGGTCTTTATTGGTGGACCTCTCGCGTTATACATCGCTTACCAGATCGCTCGCGGTGACCCTGCACGACACTACTGGATCGTCGTACTCAGTACAGGCGAGTTGTACGGAGGCTGGATGACCTTCTGCCCGGAGTGGCTCGAGCATTCACCCTCTCTCGCCACACACCACTGGCTCTATCTTTGGGTTTACCTGGTTGTGCGTATGAATATGTTGATACCCTGTTTTGCAAGCTGACGTTCATATCCCCCATGGCAGTTCATGAACGTGATGTGAGCGCCTAACATCGAGCACAGGTTTGCAGTGCTCGTTCTGGATTGTACTGATTACATCTCCCAGATGGGTCGTCATCCCCCTTTGGCTGATGTGGGACTCTTATGGGCATATTGCTGCGTCTTTGCGCGCGGCGCAGTCCCAGTCTGGAACGAAGAAGCGCGTGTAGGCGTGGGTGCGAGTTTCTTGGTTCCCATTTGTTGCTCGAGATATACACCATGCTCCATCTGCCTGAAAGTGTGAACGCACACCGATTGCTCTTATCATATATCAATTCACTTTTGAATGCCGCAAGTCAACGTCCTTCAAACTCACGCATACAATGTCATCAAGTGTCAACGAAGGGTAACAACGGTATAGTATGGTCAATAGCCATGTTCCATATCTGCTAACTGAACGTAATAACCTAGTACCTCTTCATCCAATCAGGATCGCCGTCGCCCATAGCGTTGTTGATTCTCTTCCATAGGTCGCTGTCTTTGCCCCCAATATGCGTCCAAGCCTGTAGGTCATCCCCGTTCGTACCCTTCATCGTGTGCATGTGTCTAAGCGTCGTGACGCAGATACGGTCGCCCACCCATGGCCCAACACCAATACCGTTGTCATTATCACCATCCCACATCGCCAGGAATCCAGCGGTGTCGCCCAGCGCCCACCTACTTGAGGATGCTATAAACGGTCCCGTAACGTGGACGTCTTCTCTGCCAAGGCCTCGCCGGAGAAACTGCGCGACGTCCTTCGCGGTGACATATTCGCGCTTCGTCTCGTTGCATAAAGCATATTGTCCGGCGTGTATCTTGATGAAGGGCTCCTCCTCGACGAGCTTTAGAAACTTCAGTACGCGCTTGTAGTCGGACGTCCGGCGCTCCTTCATCGGCTTTTTCGCGTACGCCCTCGTCCAGCGCGCATCCGCTTTGTCTGCATTGAATGAATAGTACACGTTCTCTGTACGCGCACGGAGCTCATCACCGTGGTTGGGCGCCGCGTAGTTTGTCTCGGCTTCTGGCCACTCTTCCCATAACGACGGCTCACCATCTGCCTTCGCCAAGTCTGCCATCTCGCTCTTCTCATCCTCAGTCAAGACGTGTGGCGGTAGGGCAGGATTCGGCAAGTACTTTTCGATCAACGTGATGCGGTCGCTCGCCCACTGACTTGTGCCGCTCAGGGTGCAAGAGATGTCGCGCATACGCTCGAAGGCAGGGAGGACCAAGAGCGGATGCGTGGCGCCGAAGCATGCGGCGGAGGTATAATCGGTAACATGGGTGAGGATGGCGTTGATGACTTCGAGCGGTACGTTGCGAAACCTTCCCAGCGTACGACGCTGATCTTCCGAACACTTTGATAACCTACCACCGTTCAGTAACGAGCGCGGTTCATCGATGGCAGCAGTCTTACCACTCATCTGGGATGCTAGCCTTCTTGGTGATATTGCGATGGAGCAAGCGACGAAGAAGCAAGCCCTGTGGATCGATTCTCTCTTCCCAGAACTTTCCCGAACGTACGCCAGTCTCGCGCGCATCGAAGTTGACGCTATCATCGCCGCAGTTAGCAAAAATCGAAGACGCAAGCTGAATCAGTTCATCGCGGTACGCACTAGATGTAATCTCTCCCCATGATGATGGTCGACACGAACACGGAAGGGCCGATGTCTCCTGGTTGGAGACCTGCTGGAACTTGCATGAAGCCCTTTTAAGTACCTGCGTCTGCAACCACAACCACAACCACACGAACTTAACCACACGGATGATTGTGAACCAATCGTGAGCCGCAACCGCGGCACCGGCCGCGGCATCATGGTACGTAGTCAACGTTCCGTTGCCGAGTCCGGTCATCGGAAATTACGCGATATATGAATGGACTAGTCAACATAGTGACTGACCGAATGAAGCCATGTAACCAAATTCGCGCAGTCGACGGCGTTTCATGTTGACTTCTAAACTTGAACCACCACCCTCCTATCAAACGAAGCGTGGAGCCGGCTAGCACTAATGGATACAGGGTATTTGCGATTACTTACCAAAAGCAAGGAAGGCATCTGGCTTGCTTGGTGAAGGTGAGCGCTGAGCGACGGTTTGCGGCTTTGGCTGTCCCTTGAAGCATGGAACCAGTGGAAACTTGGATGATACAGGTTACTCGCTTGCCTGCTCTTGTTGCGGAAGAACGCAAAATGCGACTAGCGTTAGAGCACCTCGCGACGCGAAGATCGCGAAGCCCGGTTTGATAGACCTCGTGTCGCCTTCCGGTTCGCATATAAACCTAGCGAGGACGTTCATTCACCCTAGTCTCCTTCTCGACTTTTACGTGCCCCCCACCCTTGTTCAGTCCTTTCGTCCGCAAACGCCCTCGCTTCCAGTCAAGATGCAGTTCTTCCTCACCGCCATTCTCGCTGCCGCCTCTGCCGTCTCTGCTTCCCCGCTCTCCCGGAACTACGCCCAGCAGCACTCGCGCAACGTCGTTACGACGTCCCCAATCTCGGACGTTGTCGTCGCCCCTGCCTTCATCGCCCCCACCGGCGGCGAGTCCTACAAGATTGGCACCAACCAGACTGCCTCCTGGGACACCTCGAAGATTGACGAGGAGGCCAAGGATTATACCGGCGTCCTGTACCTCGGGTACGCGGACGGCGATTCTTCCGACGAGCACCTCGATGTCGGTACGTTAACATTTTTGATGTTCCTTCCTTCAATCCGTCAATCATATTCATGATGCGTTCAATAGCCCATCCCCTGGCATACGGCTTCAAGCTCATCGACGGCACCGTAAACTACACCGTCCCCTCCAACGCGACGGCGCGTCCCAACTACTTCCTCGTCCGTGCGTACCATCTCCTGAGTGTTCGAGCCGGGACACAGTCTGACCTTTCCTTGTACAGTCGTTGGCGACAGTGGTAACGTTAGCCCGAAGTTCAGCATCACCGCGTAAGCGGTCCATCACGACGACCATACCATGGCATTGCTCTGAGTCTTAGCGTTTTGAACATTGGACATTCTCGAACTTGATATCGTGTTTGCCTCACACCTAGTGTACGCTTACACCCCCCGCGCTCCCTACCAACCTCCGCCTACGCATTACCCATCACCCGCCTCTTGTTTTCGTGACCCGGACTCTCTGAACTCTACGCTAGTTGTTCGCATGTACGCGCGCTCCACGCTAGATCTTCACCTCACAATCACATGCTGCTTGAATACCCATCCTTACCGATAAGCGAGAATATACAGCATTATGCATTGAGGCAACAAGCGAGAAAGCATGCGACCGAGATTACAGAATGTTTGCAAAATTTCAATGTTCAACGAGAGCAGCAAGCAATGGTTAGCTGTACGTATGTGAAGGGAATAGAAGGGTACATGAGGTTCTGGTTTGAGACTGGTTCAGGCAATGGTGAATTCCGGTGAGATGTTGCCACTGTCGCCAACCACTATGTATAAGGACACGTTGAGCTCATGAGCGTGGGCGGAAGGCATAGATACGTACGGGCGACGATGTAGGTGTCTCGGTGAGGCACGGACGGCACGGTGATGGTATAATCGCCGGTGCTGAGGTCAACATCTGTAGCCAGCAGATGTTCTGGGCATAATGAGCATGCGGTCGAGAGTACTTGAAGGCAAACGAGAAGGCGTACCGGTGTCAAGGTTTTCATCACCTGACCCATCAGATGTGAAGTAGCCGAGGTAGATGACAGCTGTGGTCGACGTCGGGTCTGCCGGAGCGTTGGAGGTATCCCTTCGCACATATATTGAGCAATCCCAATTGAGATGCAAGAAAAGGACGATAGACAGAAAGAGTTCAACATCAAAACGAAACAGCAAATGAGGGTCAATTGTGAAGGTAGTGGGCTCACCAGCGTATGGTCTCCTGAGCGCCGGCCTTCCAGACAGTCTGAGCATCGGGAACAGTAACTTTGGGTGCCCAGACTGTACGCGCTTCAAGTGAGTGCTCGGTGGGATGCGCGGACACAGTCGGGATGGAGGCGAGAAGTGCGGCGAGGCAGATGGCAGTATTGGGTACATGCATATTGACAATAGGATAGAACGACCAGCGAAAGTATGTGAGGTGAAGATAGAAGGAAGAGACGAACGTGACTGAACAGAGCAGAGCAGCGGATTATATAGTCTGGAAGACGTAGTTCAAGACATGGGTCGCAGGGGTGAGGGGGATATTCTTCCTAGTCTTACCCCGAGGCTCAATCATCTTGCGCACAATAAGAAGACCTGTTGCTGAACTGTATACAATCCCTGTGTACGTCGAGATTAATGCCAGAAGCGACTGCCAGTGGTTCGCGAGCGCCGACAACCGACTTGAACCTGGCCAAATGGTGGCAGGATGGACTCATCTCCCTCGACGTCGGCTTGTATAGCCCGCCTTCAGATGAAGTAGCGCTGTAGAGTGACCGGTGACTGCGTAGGTTGCATCGTACCGGAATGTGTCTCTGTGAATATCTGTCTCTGTAGCAGGCTGGGATTGGTCGCACGGAGCGGAGAAGAAGTTGAGATAGAGCGGCGAGTATGATCTTGTGTACAAAACTGTACGGCACGGCGGTACGGCAGGATGTATTCCACGGAGAGTTTCCTCAGACAGTCCGCTGTCGGAAATACCGCACAAGCCAAGCCTCGAAGTAATTTCCCGGAAGTCAACGAGCGCGCGCGAATCAAACGGCACGGACCGAGCGCTGAGAGCTGCAGTGCGAAAGCGCCAATATGTGGAGTACTCTGTAGATGGAGTACACGTATTGTGATTTGATATGAAAGGTATCCCGCGACAATTAGCAGGAAATGGGCTGGCTAGAGTGAGAAGCCTCCCGGCGGACATGAGGTAGACGCGCGATGATGCTCGTTGGCGGTCAAGTCTTGCGGACGTCGATATAGAACGCCGCTTGCTCAGATATTGCGTGCGCGTCGAGGGCCGCTATGTGATGCGGCTGCAGTCACGAAAGCGAAGAGCCGGTCCAATGCGGCGCTCTTGAGGAAACTTCGGCGAGGTGTGTGCGAGTGGATGTGGCCCATTTGGAGGAGGAAAAGGAACGAACACAGACGCCTCAACCGACGCGGAGCCGATAGACTTTCGCGCTTGGTCCAGCCTCCCAGGAACCTTGTCGATCCGTTCCTAAGACGATTTCCTTGCTGGGCGAAAAGCATCGTCAAGAGACCGGAGCGGTAAGGTGAGGCCCTGGAGGGCCAGGCGCAGGTGTAAACCGTCACCCTAAAAAGTGAAATTTGGAATGCCATGGCAAGCTCCGTGCTTGGCTCGAGCAACTCCGAGGTCAACGACGCGTGGCGACTGTCACCAACTGCGCTGTCTTTCACCTTTGCAATGGGTTGCAGGCTCGCTGAGCGTCGCAAAAAAGGCGCGTAAAGTGCGAGGTGCATCGCCTGTGTACGCCTTCGGACGACAGCGCGCCTCGCGGTGCGCGAGGGAGACCCCAGCGGTCTGCGGTGATGGCTTCGCCATGCGGTTCATGAGGTACCCAGGGACGTCCGGCGCCTGTCTTTCGCAGAAAGCCGCAGGTCCAGCGATCGGCTGTCGCCGTACCTGGTTGCTGGAATGCCTCCATCACCCTCATTTTTTGTGCTCGGATCCGATTATGTGCAGTGGGCGCGCAAGTTCTTGCAGTCAAACTTTGACGGTCCAGACACGCGTTTTCCAACACGCCCTCGCTCTTCCCGTAACATATAAAAAGGGCAGCGTTGCGACCTCCCTTTCCTCCAGCTCGTGTCGCCCCGCCGCACCTCCAGTTCCTCTACAGTTCACTTCTGCAACTGCCGGTCTTTCCGCAACGCGCACACTCAGCTTCATCCACCTCCACTCCTCCTACTACCAGATCACTATGTTCCGCTTCACCCTCTTCGTTGTCGCGCTCTTCGCACTCTTCAGCATCGTCCTTGCTGCACCTGTCGAAGTTGAGCTCGAGAAGCGCACGACCCACACCGGCCAGGTTTGTCTCTGTCCACGCATCGGGTTGGACTGAGCTCACAGTTGGATTGTGTGTATAGGGTACTTACTACTACCCCGGGCTCGGCAATTGTGGGTGGACCAACGACTCGAACGATATGATCGTTGCAATGTCGAAGGAGTTCTACGACAACAACAACGGCGGCAACTGTGGCCAGGTAAATTCCACGTGGTTCCGTGTGGCGCTCGCGTCGCTGACCTTCACTTTCTCCTCCAGTCCCTCACTATCACCTGGGGAGGCAAGTCCGTCACGGCCAAGATGGTTGACAGCTGCCCCGGATGCTCATACGGCTCCCTCGGTACGTTTCATCTACGTGATTTCAGTCACGAACGGTGAAACTGATCTATGCCGCAGACATGTCGCCCGCCGTCTTCAAGAAGTTCGCCTCGCTCGACAAGGGTGTTCTCAGCAACATCAAGTGGCACTTCAACGCCTAAACGCGCCACGCCGTGCGCCGCGCCTAAAACAAAACAAGAAGCTGTATCATTATATCTGTGTCAACATCGCGCTCGCCGCCCTCCTCCGGGTAGGAGGGCCTGCTCTCTGAATTCTGTGCTCTTGATCTCGCCGGTGTTCTCATACTGTACAGCACGCCTCCCTTCCTATGTCGTTTTATGTCTCAGTCTTTACGCCCTAGACGTCCTTAGACTCGTTACGCCTTTCCTTTACGGTATTCATGGTCTAACGGCAGTGTCCCCCTCAGTGGGTCGCTTTTTCTTGTGTTTTATTGGGTACCGCCTTTCAGTGCGGGGTTTCGTCGTTGCTCTGTTATGTATTGCTAGACATACTTACATCGTACTACTGGAATGTATCCGGGTAGAACCCGACCTGCTTCATTCACGTTCTGCAGAGGGTGCCAAATCCTCGTTTCCCACTTTGTAAATCGCCTGATGCTCGCAAGCCAAGTTCGTGTCCAGACACGGTGCACTCACGTCGGATTGACTTTCCGAGCTGCAAGGAGATCATGGCAAGCGATTCAGAAGTTTATTAGGTCACGAATGACGCTGTCGTGTCTATGAGGATTGAATGTTGGGGCGCAAGCTACGTAGGCGGGACGCAGCTTAGCAACACCGGCGTACGATCGCGGGTCTCGTCACCATCGTCCAGCACAGACACCGTAACCTGATTTCCACCACCAACTGCGAGATCGATCTGTGCAAATGGCGACTATCGCTACCGCCGCGGAAGGGCGCGCATACATGAGCCGCTCATCCACCCGCAGCGCCGATGAGAGCGGCGATGGTAGAAGATATGTCGCAGTTTCTCTATCACTTCGCAAGGGGCATCGAGCGGCGTTAGATGTTTGGACAGTAAGGCAAGGGAAAGGCCTCGGCTGCCAACGAAAATGTGTAGCGTTGGGCGCAGAAACTTCGAGGGACTTTGCTGAGACTGAGAGAATAAGCTGGCGCTTGGAGATTGCATAAGGATACAGGAACACAATATGGCAGCGAGCGTCGACCGAGGAGCGCCCGCAGGGCCAGGGAAAGGCCGTCGGTTTCGAAAAGGCGAAGCGCCGTGTGTCGCTCGTCCGACAACACCGATCGGCCGGGATGAGTGCGCTTATTCGCCCCTCCAACAAACCGCCTTCAGTTGTCGCCAGCGGCCAGTCGCCTCGCAGCCACTGCAATGTAGAGCGGGACCGGCGCCCGCCCTCATCCTCGCGTTTGCATCGCGCCGCCGGTGCGCAGCATAATAGATGGGAAGATGAAAGGCCGAAAGAAAAACGCAGCCGCCGACATGAAGCTGTGAAAGGGATGGCGGATGGGGAGATGACACGAATGATTCAGAGATGTATTGATGATCGATAATGCGGCCTAGAACCAGTGTATCTTCCGGAGCTTGGGGACAAAGGGAGCGGACCGGCGTGGGCACGGAGAAGTCCGAGCGAGTAATTCGGCAGTGTGTGTGGCATGCCTCATCAGCGTCAAAGGCCATTTTTTCGTGTACGGTCGAGCTGATACTTGTCCAGCATCGGCAAGATTGAAATTGAAGTGACGACCGCACTGCAGCTGCGTAGACGTGCAGTGTGACGGTACACTCGAGCAAAATATTCATGCCGCCCCTGCCATCATGAGAGCCTGTTCAGCCTGCGCGTCTCATTTAGAGGCAAGCTCCGAGCACGCGCGTTGTGCGCGTGCGTAAGATATTTGGGGTGGTCCGCCACGGAGACATTGCCAGGTCCAGCAGCCTTCAAAGACCATATACTTTGACTTTGAGTGGAAAAGGCGGTCCGCCCGGAACTCGTTGTCGGGTTCACGAGATGGTGAGAACCAATTTCTCTGCGCGTGGAGACCGCGTGTGATCCTCGTGCGCTAAATCCGATGTTGGTTCGGCGGATACCTGAAGCGGCACAGCATGCCATCTGCCTCAGGCGCATCGGGGCTTGGTGTGAGATAGGAAGAGGGTTGAGAGTATTCGCCATTAGCCTTGACCAGAGTCTGGCCGCCAAGCCAAAGCTGCGAAAAGAAGCGCGAGGGGACACGCCCAAAGCGCACCGCGCAACAGACAGCATTTCGCAATGAACTGAAAGAGACCGAAATTGACAGCCACCGGAGGGTGCGCGGAAGAGACGGAAGTCAGAGAGACGCCGATCGCGAGTGAAAGGGAAATTCAGGTGCACACATAGCAAGGTTGGGTGCGCGGAGACTGCGTGGTGAGCGCTGCGAGCGCGCAATAGATGGAGAAAGAGCCTCCGAATAGCTCAGCAAGATCGCAGCAGCCGACGGCAGACGTGTACGACGCGCTTGTGACGGGCACCATGACTGCAGGGTGCACTTGCTGAGGTAAGAGAAGGCGAGAAGAGCGCCAAAATAGTTGGTGTATGCGCCCAGGCGTCTTGGGATGGCCGCGAATCGCAGTGGCGTTGACGGCATAAGAACATGTGTCCCAGTTGAGGAAGATGCAAGAGGTGGTCCAGGACCTCGCCGAAGGAAGGGCGCGAAGAGGAGAGCAAGGGAATTCCGCGGTCCATTGGGGCAGGTATCTGCATTGCAAAAGATGGTGGCGGGAGGGCGCTTTGGAGCATGACGTGAGAGTAGACATGTGTCTCTTCGCGTGAGGTAGATTGTCGAGGATGCGAAGGGAGTGTGGTTCTGGTAGACGGCGCGCGCAAACAGCGATGCCAAGGTGAGAGCGGCGGATATTTGGCGGCGGGCGGAAGCGTGAAAACCTGTGTGCACAATGCGAGGCGAAGAATAGGCCACGAAGAGGATTTCGCCGGTAGGAGTAGGTAGCTCGCTTTGTCAGGCCAGGTTTGTTCCGCGTAGGGGCCAACATCGAATCGCCTCGTAAGAACCTATTATTAGTACGTACACGGACCCCAAAGATTCATGCGAACACCTGACTGCCTGTAACATACATCAGCTGTACTCGAGAAGAAGAGAGAACTGCGCAACGCAACGGTAGAACGTGCCATGGTTCCAACATGGCTACACGTGAGTTTCGAGCTGGACATGACTGACGCGCGTCCCGACGCGACGCGACGTGGGTGCACCACTATATGCGCATGTGCGTGAAGAATATGTCCGAGATAACTTCGCAAACGACATCGATACTATCGATCAGCGGGCTGAATTCAAGACCCTGAAAGTCTCAAGCAAATACTGTCAGTAATGGCTCGGCTGTGCTATGCGAAAGTACTCACTACGAGTGCGTCCGCACGATGAATAATGATAGCGAAGGGGCGGGAAGAGTGAGAGGAATCTCTGTGATCAGCAGATCTATTCGATTTCAAGACTCATACTCGTAAAGCACGTTCGGGGGAACGAGATAGCCAAACGGCAGATCGAAGTGGAACGAAAAGCGAATATGCACATCGCAGAGCAATCAAGCAAACATCCTAACTATCGTACAAGTCCGCATGCTCGGAGCGATAAGCAAGCGGGCGAGGGTAAGGGGCATTACGGGCGCGAGGAAGACGCGCTGGGTCATAGGGGTGATTGGTTATCAGTGTTCGTGTGTGGTATGCAGGGAGGTCGTGGTGGCATGGGACAGGGGCTACGTGGGATAGCAGAAGACGTGTCAGGATCGGCTGTCATGAAGCTCAGAGGCAAAGTGCGAGGGCGATGGTAGCACCTGCGAGCAGGGAGAGCATCGTTGCACCGGCAGTACGCGGTGCAGCGCTGCTGTTACTGCCCGCAGAGCTGGCGCTTGCGCTTGCACTGGCAGACGAACCCGTCGATGAGGCGGACGAGGTAGGCGACGTGCCGGTACTCATCGGACCGCCGGGGGTCGTGTTTGTCAGAACACTTGCCGAGCTGGAAAGAGCTGAAGCACTGGAGCTGAGAGGACCACCAGGCGTCGTGCTTGTAATCGCGCTACCGCTTGCTGTTGCTGTAGTGGTGATGCTCGCGGTCACGGGAGACGTGGCAGTACTCGACGCATGTGAGATAGGGCCGGGGCCGCCGAGGAGCGAGCTGGTGATCGTGCCAATAAGCGTGTTGCCACCTGTCGCTGAGCTGGTGGTGGTCGCTGCCTTGATAGTGAACTCGGGGGAAGCATTGCCAGAATCGCCGAAGACTGCATGGGTCAGAAAATTGAGCTGTCGTGTGCGTGATGGGAGAACAATGGAAGTCACGTACGAACAACGATATAGTTCGTCTTGGGATCCACGGTTGGCACGGTGATAGAAGTCTTGCCATCGTTGAGCGTAATGTTAGCCGCAAGCGGGTTATCTGCCGTATGGCTTCATGTCAGCTCCGATCGCAGCGTGGTGAGATGGGGAAAGAAGGGAGAGAAGGGCAGAAGATGGTGAGGCAGATGGGATTTATAGGAGTAAGATAGGGGCTCGGTCATGCCGCAGAGCGCATGGAGGAGATAAGGAGTACGGAAAGGGTAACTCACCGATGTCCAGGTTCTCGCTGTCGTCCGTGAGGAAGCCGAGCACCAGCATGCCAAAGACTGTTTGGCCCGAGGGAATCGTGGACGTGTCCCTGCGTGATATAATATTAGTTGTACACTACGGACTTTCAGTCGTTTAACGGATGGAAACGCACCATGTCACGTCGACCGTCTGGCCAACTGTCCAGACCGTTGAAGCAGCTGGGCTGGTAATCTTCGGGTCGAAGACTTCACGCTTGTCAAGCTTAGCCGTGTAGGGGGCGGCAAGAGCAGACAGAGCAGCGCACGAGAGCGCGAGGAAAGCGGGTTTGAAGCTGAACATGGCTTTCGTCGTTATCGTTGAACTCGTCGGGAAGGTCGTGCCAGAAGGTAGCTGGGGGAGCGAACAGTCGAACCAACCATGCAGGGACTAGCTAAGCGGGGTATATGTACCATCGTCGCGTGAGGTACCCGGTGTGGACGGAAGGTTCTCATCAGTCCTTTTCAACATGCTTCGGGCATGTGAGCGCTCCATCCGCACGCCAGTTCCTCCACATATTCGCTTTTCAATCACTCCAAGTAATCCACACACGTACAGACCGCAGTAAAGATACAGTATTGCGCTAAAAACGCAGAGAGGATAGTCAGAAGAACAGGCCGAGAGAAGAACGGGCAGCGTGGCCCGGATCACAACAGGCTCGCGAGCTTGATACGCGCCATTCATTTGCCGCACTTACGGCGTTCGTAAACACCACAAGCGTGATACGATCTTGTTCTTAAATGGACTTCATACACTACGCATTTCGAGTTTACTGGTATCGCTGTCAGTGGTGGCGTTGGTGGGTGGAGGAGAGTGGCGAGCTTCACTGCCTTTCAGCAGAGACAGGGGCTGAACGCGGCCACGTGAGTTTCTACATATCATGAAGTCCCCACCCCGCCTCATCGCAGCGTTTCCCGCATCGCGAAGTAGTAATCCCTTTACGTTCCCTCCCCGAAACGCGCCGCAAGAACTGAGCTCGTACGGAATGCAAAAAATCGATGATTCTCATTGCGATTGAGTGACAAGACATGACGAGCGGCGAGAAGGAGAACATGAGTACTGTGCGTGCAGTCTGTAACGTACGTAGCTATGCATGTAGATGAGTCTGAGCAAGATGGTATGTGCAGTATGAGTATGGTACAAGATTGAAAAAAGCCTCGGTCACAGTCAAAGTCAGATGCATGAAAACCAGACAAAGCGAGTCAATAACGATTCGGGATGTGGTCAAGACGTGAACCTTCAGTCATCGCAGAAGAAAACAGGTATCGCCCTCCCTCAGAACAGTTCAGTACTCGACGTCAGCGTCGTCCGGCAGCCCTGCCAACACCCTCGCAGGCCGCAACACCCTCGCCCGCGCCCCTCCACTCCCAGGCAACACCATCCCCTTATCCTTCCCACTCCTGCTAGTCCAAACAGCCGCATCACTAGCGCTCCTCGCAAGCTTCCTAGCAACATGCTCGCTACTAGGACTATGATCGCTGCTCGCGGCCTCCTCGTCGCTGCTATCCTCCTGCACGCGCGTGCGCTTATACGATTTGTGCGAGCGGGAGGAAGAGGAGAGCGCAGAGAGTGAGCTCACGCGCGCGTAGGAACGGCGCATACTGGGGCTGAGAACGCCACGCGCGGCGATGGGTTCGTCGTCGCTGCTCATCGGTGCGCGGCGAGGTGTCGCGGGGTGCATGATAGAGTCATCGCTCGCGAGCGCAGGAAGGTCACCAAGCGCACGAAGGGGGCTGGAACTGGGCATCGGCTCTTCATCATCATCCTCATCGCTATCATCTATCACGATGACCTCCACCTCGGGCTTACGCCGCACAGGCGCAGAATGTATGCGCCTAGCGGTGCCCGGTGCTGGCAAAAGAACCTCGACGATAGAGCGTTTACGCTTGACGATGCTCGTCGCGCCAGGCGGGAAAGGCGACGGGCTTCGCACGCGCTTCAGCTCGCGCTCTACACTCGCATCGTTGCCCAGCGCACTAGGCTCGGGTACACCGCGCTTGAGCGGCGTAGGCGATCCCGCGCGCTTGAAGACATCACCGTTACTACCCGTGCGCCCGAAGGGTGACTTGCCGACTGCAAAGCTTGGGCTGGGCTTGAGCGACTCCCTGGACTTGTCCTTGCCCTTTTCACTGGGAGGCGCGAAGAGCGTATGGTCTGCGTGAGGAGTGTTGGCGAAGAGTACACGTCCGCTTGCGCTTTCGCGGAGATGACGTTTGGGCGGCGGCGGAGCCTCGAAGGTGTCGCTCGCACGGCGCTTCGTACTCTTGGCGTTCGAAGGCGTCGGAGAGGCTTGGAGTGCTGCAAGGCGGTTCGGGAGCGACGTCGCATGTGCGAGCTGCATGCGGGGCGTAGGTAAGCGAGGGGTGTTGTGCACTGTCGGTGGTGCCGGGAGGAAGAAGCCGTTGATGGAAGCGCTGGCAGCAGGCGTAGCTTCGTTCTCCTTGTTGCGTCTTGCGGCACTACCAGGCGTCCGCGGTGTCCTAGGCGTGACATGCATATTCGGCGTCTTGGGCGTACGACGCGGGGGTGGTGTACTGGGCCGTGCGGGCGTAGAGGGAAGCTCGAGCTCAACGGTACGGCGCAGAGGTGTGCTAGGCGGGACAGTGACCTCCTGCTCGTCGTCGACAGCGTCGACGTCGATGACCTCGCGCTCGACTTCGGCCTCTTCGTCGTCGAGATCAAAGGCCGTATCGGCGAGGTGTGCGCCAGGCTCCAGATCGTCCATCTCCACATCCTCCTCGGGTGAAGCGTAGCCAGGCAAGATCTTGAGGCAGGCCTTTGGCCACCCTTCCTCCGGAATCGGCGCGCTGCCGAACGTCTCCGCCCAGAACTCAACGAATGCAGCTGCGCCAGTTGGCCGTGCGTACACCGCTTCTGCGAGAGGTGCGAGGATCTCTGCCGTGGCACTGTCGAGCGGCAAAGTACGCGCACAGACGAGGATGGTCTCCAGTACGGTTTGCATCTGCGCATACCGACACGAGTCAGAACTAATGATGAAAAGAGAGCAAGAGAAGAAAACGCACCTCGAAGGCATACTCGTCCTCGCTGTACACGCCCTCTTCGTCCCGAAGCCAAGTCGACAGCGGCTCGACGAGTACGGAGAGAATCGCGCGTAACCTGCTCTTAGGCGCATGGTCGATACGCTGCGCAAGCGTCCTTAACAACCAAGCAGCAGGCATCTTCTCCGTCGGAGGGTACGCCCCACTCAACGTCTCAGCCGCAAGCACGTAAACCTGAGCTCCAGGTACCACGTCCTCCCCATCCTCCTCTTCCGTACCGCACATCTCCGTCTCGTCCACCATTCTCCCGAACAGTGCATCCACAACCCAAATGCCCATTCCTCCAGGCACAACGACAAACTCCCTTCCGATCCTGCTCGCCAATGAGTCAAGAACCGATACGGTTTCGACGCCATCGTCCCAAGCGACGTCGATAGCTGAATCGAGACACGCTTCCCAGGCGGATGTCGTTAAAGAAGACATGTCCCAGGTTGTACGCGGGGAGAACGGGTGTGTGAGGAGCGAAAGAGTCTGAGAGTAGGGTGCGCGGAGTGTACACCAAGTCTGCATGAAAACCGTATACACCGCCGCGCGCGTCGACGCAGGCCAGCGCCAATCCCACTTGCCGGACGACCGCCTTCCCTTCTTGCCCTGCGCAACCGGCGAGTACGTAGAACCAGGTAAACTCCAGAAATCTCTGAGCACACCCTCGGGAGCGTGAACCATCACCTCCGCACAAAGCCCCGACCACTGTGCACGCTCATCTTCAACATAAGCATCGCCGCCACACACAAGGTTCGGTTCTTGCTCCATCAAGTACCGCGCGAACGTCTCGGCGCAGTGCGCGCGGGGTTCGTCGGGAAGAGACTTGACGACGGCTTTCCAGAGGTACCGCGCGAACTCGAGTTTGACCGATTCGTTGCTTCGCCAGGTGTCTTTGGCCTTCTTCTTGTACGATTTGGATGTCGAAGTCGGTGTACAGCCGGGTAAGACGCCCGCTTCGGATTCGGGGTCAGTGTCTGCTGCGGAGGGATCCAGGACGAGATCGAGCTTCGTATCTTTCAGGAGCGAGATGATCTGGTTTACAACCTGCAGTCCGAAATCGGCTACTAGCTCGGCGGCTACACTTTCGTCCTCGCTGTCGTCCATCTCGTCGGAAGTGCAAGCAGAGAAGACTTCGATACCACGCGTGACGATGCCGTCCCAGGATGTGAGGATGTCCTCCTGTGTGAGCGTTGGTCAGTGTTTATACGCGCATATAGGTGAAGGATACCCTTACGGGGAAGGGGATGTCTTCACGAACGACGATCGTTGTAAGTGCTACGCGCCAGAGATCGAGCAGTCCCCCGAGTGTACCGGGAGCCGCAAGCTCTGCGGCATGTAGTGCCCGTATATGCTCCTCGCCTGTAAATCATCAGATCAGTAAACCATTTTATTGATAGGAAAAGGACCAGATACTCACCCGGCGTCCGATCGTACATCGCCCGCAAAGGCCCCGCAAGCGTAGTCCCCAGATCCAGATGGAACAAGCCGGTATTCGGACTGAACAACGGTGGGGACAACAGCCTACTCCAATCCCACTTCCAGGCCACGATCTCTTCCCCATCATCATCCACCTCCCTCTTCTCCGCGCCCACCAACCTAGCAAGCACCTCAAGAGCCTCCTGTGTCGGCAACCCGCTCTTACTGACCATCTCGCGTAGTAGGTGCACAACGCGCCGCATGCGCACTTCGGGCTCGTCGTCGTACGGCGATGCGAGGACCGCTCCTACAGCTGCGATCCCGGCTCCCATGTCTGTGGCTTTCGCTACAAACTTCCACGTTGCTTCGCGTTTACGCGCCAGGTCTTCGTCGCCTGAGATCAGGTACACCTCGTCCTCCTTATACGGTTCTTCGTCCTCGCCCGTCAACAGTGGAGGTCGATGCCACGCCCAGCTCAGCGCGCGACAAGCCATCATAGTCAAACTCCGTACAGTCGAACGGTGGTGGCGAGCGCCGAGACTAGCCAGAGCGGCCACAAGATGCGTGAGGCGTCTATCAGCCGCCAGCCCGGAACCGAGTAACACGGCGAAAGAAGCCAGGATGCTCAAAGCCCAGACTGGACCTTGAACGGCATGTAACGGTCGCTCGTTCTTGAGTGCTGCTCGCAAGGCCGACATGAGCGGTGTGTCGGACATCGCCATGGCCGCGGACTTGGTCTTTGAAGGGGACTTGATGGGCGAAGAGGATTTAGAGGGCGAGGCGGCGGGTGTGGGTGCTGCGTCGATTTCGAGGTAGTGCACTAGTTCGTCGTGGAGACGAGTGTGAGCCCAGGATGCGGGAAGACGGGATGCGCCGAGCGCCAGACCGCCCAGAGCGTGGGCAGCCATAGCGCGAAGAGCCAACGTCGGTGCGTGCGTTAGTGCAGTCAAGATACTCGGGAGAAGCTCGGCAAAGGCAGGAACAAAGACAGCGGGTGCATGTATGCTCAAGTCGTGGATGGCCTGTAAAATACATTTGTTCAGCATAGAACAAGATAAGCGAGTGAATGCAAACCTTGAGACCGTCGGACATGCTGCCCTTCTTGCCCTCCTTCCCAAGCTCGCCCTCGATCGCACGCCTGAGCGCGTACGCCACGCGATCCCTGGCGGGCATGAGCACGTCCTCGGGCAACCTCTGACTCTGCACGAGCCACACGGCCAGCGCACACGTCTTGCGCGCATTCGGCGTCGGCAAGCTCGGCGCCAACGGGATGGCCAGTAACGCCGTGACGATCTCGCCCAAAGCATCGTCGGCAAAAGAGGAATAAATTGCGGGAGCAGATAATGCGAGGACGAGGAACTTGATGGCGGCGTGTGTGGTGCCGACGAGGTCCCTCGCGCGCTTGACCTGGGCCTCGGTCATGCCGCCCTTCTTGCCCGGACTTCTCCGCGGACTGGGCAGCAATACTTCGTCGCATTTCATATTATCTTCTCCCAGAGGGTCTTCCAATGCCCGCCCCAGGTCACGCACCAGCGCAGACACCAGCTCGGGCGCGAATCGCCGTAAAGGGCGCAAGAGAGGCCAGCTCGTCTCTGCCTCCGTGTTCCCGTCCACCGCGCCTCTCAGTCGAGCAGCCAGCACGCTGTACGCCTCGACGAGCTCCCGCAAACTAACATCCTCCTTCAAAATCTGGCTCACGGGCCACTCCAAATAATCCAAATCGGCCAATGCATCCTCGGGCTCAGGCGTCTCCTCCCTCGCCTTCCCACTGAAAGACTCGTCGTCCGAAAACGGTAACGCCGGCGCACACGGTTCCGGCTTGAGAATACCGCGTATAGGAGGAAGCCGGTGCGCTGATTTGGTGGAGGGTCGTTTGGGCGAGGTGTGTGGTGTGTGTTCCCGGACTTGTTCTTGGGCGGCCCAGCTGATCCGACCCTTGAGCGACTTTTCCTTGGCCTCTTTTTCCTTGAGCCTATGCGCCGTCGCGGGCGGCGTGGGGAGGCTCATCGTAGGTGGAGGATGAGGACGAAGGCGGTCGTGGTTCGCGGACAAGGAGGGTGTGAACATTCAACGGACACACGAATGATGTGCGCGTGACACTCGTTTATCGTGACAGACGCGCTTGGACGCGTCGCGTTCTCTGTTGACAGGTCACGTGTCCGCGTTATACTTCCGAGATTGGCCTTGCGTATATGCGTGGAGGCAAAAGTAGAGTGGGTGAGGGTACGGGAATGGGGGGATACGACGGAAAGACTGAGAGGTGGTATGAAGAGGTCGAGAAGTGGCGTTTCAACGCGCATATATCCGCCCACAAAGAACCACACCACCCAAACACGTTTCAGAACCACAGTCATATCGCTACAAGATCCATAACAAAACACTACATTATATCCACGCAGTATACACGCCGAATGAAAATAATAGAGATCACTATTGAACCCGTGCCATGATACCGCGAAGCCTCTCCAGCTGGGCACGCGCTTTCTCGTCCCAAGGCACCCGCGCAACAAACGCCTCGACCGTATCGATGGCTTCAACAAGGTTCGCAAAGCTCGGAACACCAGTAGCTTCTCCGTCTGCGATGCTCAGTCCAGGTATCGCGTCGGCAAGACCAGGTATCCCTTCTCCACCCAGCCCAGGTATCTCTCCGGCATCCTCGTCCCGTATCGCATGTGCATGCAATATGCCCCCACCCGCCCCCGCATTCAAGTCCCGCAGCATCCGAAGCGAACCCAAAGACGCTTCGCGCTGGGCCCCTTCAGGATCCTCCCCCGCGGTGCCTAAGCCGAGCACATCCCCGCCTCCGAATCCAGGTATATCCCCGCTGTTCTCATCCCACTCTACAGGTGCATTTGTCCCACTCGCTCCCGCTCCTTTGCTCAACGCGCCCTGTCCTCTGGGCAAGTTGCGCAAAATCTCGATCGATCCCCGTTCAGAGTACGAGAAATGCGAGGACGGCGATGCAGCGTCGGCTTGTCCTCCTCCGTCAGAGTATGGGCGTTGCGCGGGCACATTGATGCTTGTGGAACCTGCTTGAGAGTACGAGTAATGTGCTGAGGGAGACGCGGCGTCGGCTTGTCCATCATCAGAGTATGAGCGTCGCGCTGCGAGAGGCTTGATACCAGTGGATGGACCGGCATGAGAGTACGAAAGATTGAACGTGAGCAATGGCGATGTGGAGGATACAGGTCGTTTCCGTTTGCCCGCGAAGAACATGGGTGAGTCGTAGACAGAGTCATCGTTATCGTCTGCGCCGGGTGTAGCTGGGACTACAAGAAGTCAATGGCCAGCCCAAAGTGTCAGAGCGAATTCACATACCGATTTCATCCTCTTCCTTTTCCTTCCTGCTGTACGTATACCTAGAGCCAAACAGACTTCGCGAGGTGCTAACACCATCACCGTATCCGACCCCCGGAACATCCTCCGCCTCTCCTCGCGCACATTTCACACTCCCACTCGCATGCTCCATCGACTTCCCTCCACCCTCATCTTCTTCGTCCTCCTCCTCTTCTTCATCGATCATCATCCCTTCATCGCCATCCCACTCTTCATCGTCACCATCCGCCGGAAGTTCATCGGGTACAGGCATGGGAGAGGACAGAGGTCCCTCAGATGGCGCGGGCGTTGGAAGATGCGACTTGCGTGAGCGGGCAGAAGATGCAGTGTGCGAGTGCGAGGATGGAGCGTGCACTTGTGGCTGGCGTTGAGAACGCCCAGAAGTCGATGGCTGATGATGCTGTTGCGAGCTCCAGCGCGAGTGACTCTGCGCGACATCTTCCCCTTCTGGCGATAGGCGCCTCCGTTTGGCGGGAGAATGACTTGACTCGCCACCCTGCGCCGTAGATGGTCGAGCGTGCTTCTCCGTGACCGCCTTCGCCGACACTGACAACGGGGGCTGCGTCCGTAGTAATCGGCTTGACACACTTGACTGAGCAGCCCAGTACATAGCCGACGAAGTCTGACCCTGCGTCTGCCCACTGCCAGGGTGCGCCGGATGCTGGGATAACTCTATCGACGGCGTCCCTGCCACAATATCTTCCTCCTGCGTTTCCATCCCCTCTGGGACCTCATGCCCCAGAAACCTACACAGCGCCGAAACTACACTCTGGATCTCAGGCGGGTACTCGTCTCCCTTGAGCCCCAACCGCTCGCTCACGCGCTTCCAGAATGACCAGAAAACGTCAGCAGCATGACCAGGTGGTGGTAGACGGGACATGGCGGCGTCTAAGAGCGGCGCGAGAGTGCATAGGTCGGAAAGGGTCATAAGCTCCAATGCAGGCTGAGATTCCTCGCGGTTACTGGTAGTAGGGATCGCGCTGGCAGGCTCTACTGCCTCGAGCAGTTCCTCGAACGCTTGAAAGATCCCGTTGTTGTACATCTCGTCCGGAATGACGCGACGTTCGTCGCCGATCCAAGTGCTAAGGCCGGGCATAAGCGTGATTGCGCTGCGCACGCTGATACCGCGCGAAGTAATGTTTGGGCGAAGAGCGGAGAGAATTGAGAAGGCCGGGAGAGCTGGGTCCGACACGGATACAGCAGAGGATGGAGCGCTATTCGGAGGTGAGGGCAGAGCGTCGTATGCAGCCTTAAGGATGCGTGAAACAATGTCCTGGCTGTCTGGCGCAAGTTCTGCGCGAAGCGGTACGCTCCGCGCCAATGCAGCTGCGAGGCGGAGAGCGTAACAAGATGTTAGGTCAAGTCTGTTTTCCGGTAGTCAGTGGCTAGTATACGAAAGCTTGACGATCACATACTGCGCGTTTGTTGCCATCGCATGCACAACCTTCTCAATCGCTTCCCATGCTTGCACGTCTACGGAAGTTATCAGGCAAGCCAGACAGACCCAGGACGCGCATGTGGGAATACCATCAGCTGCAGACGGTGGTGCAGCCAAGAGTAAGCGTAGCAATGCCTGAGCGACGTGTTTGACTGTTTCCATTCCAAGGTGGCTCAAAGCAACCTCCCATAAACGGGATAGACGCTCGTAAGCCGTGGCATCACCGTGCGGGGGAAGAGGGATATGCTTCGGGAGGTCGTCGAGGAGCTGCACTTTCTGCTGTGTCGAAACGTGGGATGCGAGAAGTGCCTCAAAGATCGACACGACGTTCTCCTGGGAGCAAATGTCAGCGTTAAGCGAATTGACATGCCACATGATATAAAGACGCACACTATAGGGATTCCGCTGTACCAACAGTCCCCAGCATTCGGTCAAAGCCTTCCAATGCGCCTGAATATCGCCGGCTGTCAGCGCTCTGATATCTCCAGCGCCAACAGCAGGCTCAACAGGCGCATCAGCTTTCCCAAGAGCACGCCGGCTAAGCAGACGGCCGAGCACAGCCTCGCGCCTCTCATCCTCGCTGTCCATCTCAATATCCTCTCCTTCGTCCTTCGCGGCACCGACCAACCGCGCGAGCATCTCTTCCCCTTCACTCGCCCCATCCTGCAACATCCGTCTCAAGATGTCGATGGAGGCTTTGATGTTCCATGCCCTGTCCTCTTCATCCGCTTTCGGCCCAAGCGCGCAAAGTATCGCAGGCACGAATGCCGTCGCTGCCGTGTATGCATCATCGGTGGATGGCGGGACAGTGTATGTCGGTTGGTGAGGCTCGGGCGTCGATGCGCGTGAGCGCGAAGGCCAGTACCTGAGCACTATTCCAAGTGCTATGTCGGCAATGGGCATGCCCTTATTATTGCTTTTCTCGATGTAAGATACGGCCTTGCCGTGATCCTGCTGCCATAGCCGCATGTGTGCAAATGTACGCGCGAGTAAGCGGTAGATATCCGCTGTAAGCTCCGCGCGTGTCAAACCACCATCCACTGCTTCCTCAAAAACTGGGGCTGGGGCGGTAGAGAGCGTGGCACTATCATTGCTCGAGGCGACAGATGAAGACATGGAGGCGCTACGCCGCTCCGCGCGTATAGGGAACGTCAACATATGCAGTGGATCGGGCAGCCACCACACCCTCCGTCCCAGTAGCACGAGCAGAGCCGCGCATACTTGTAGATCCCATATCCCTCCTCCCCGTTTGCTTTCCCTCAGGCGATTCCAGAACGTATCGCCAGGGTCATTATGGCGACGCTTGGCTTCGACTTTGGCCCAGTCGCGTAAAGGCGCCTCAAGAGCCCGTTCGAATGAAACAGAGGTGGTTGCTGGGGTAGGGTAGAAGGCGTAAGCGTGCGCGAGGCCGGTTATAGCTTGTCCCGCGCGTGTGCGGAGGGTCGTGTGAGGAGTGGTGAGGAGTGGATAGAGCTCAGGTAAGAGGGGCGCTAGATGTGGAAGGGCGGTAGAGGGATGCTCGGCAATGAGGTTGGCTATAGACTTTGTCCTGTTAGACCTGTGCATCTCAGCATGGTTGAGCAAACCTACCAGGACACAGTAATGCAATACGTCGTCGTCGTTCTTCATGTACTCCTCGTTCTGAAGAACGGAAAGCACAACCGCCGTATATGATTCGTAAAAGTCTTCGAGCACAGCTGCAGGCAGCAGAACAAGGCGTGCACGCAAGGTATAAGCGGCTTTAGGCCGAATATCCTCTTGCTCATAGTAATACGTCGTCGAGGTCGAGCCGACGATCGCGCAGAGGTCCTTCAACAGGCTGAGAACGTCCTCATCTGTGTTGCATCAGCACTGGACTCAGTAAAGTGTCGAAACACGTACTATACTCGATCAGTATCTCGTTGTAAAACCTGCAGAGCACATCGAACAACCGCAGCGCATTGAAGCACCGAAGTGCGGCGCCAAACGTAGGTTCGCGCGCTTCGAAATCTTCCATCTCAATCTCCAACCCCTCTCTCTCCAACCACTGCAGATGATCGGCAGCATATAATATATCGCGTTGAACTGACTTCGCTACCTCGCGGAATCGCGACTTGAGATGTAGTAACAAGTCGCCTGTATCTTGGGTATGCCTGATGAGGCGCAGATGGTCTGCGAGAGCGCCGTACGCCTGTGCGGCATCATGGTCGTTGGCGGATGGTTCTGCGAGAATGACTCTAAGAGATGCAAGTGTGGGTTGGGAGCCCGAAGGAACCGTCTCGTTGAGCATGGCAGAAGTTGAATGGACGTTGTGGAGGTGAAAGAGGGAGGCAAGGTGTCGCTTATATATCCAAAAGTATTCTCGGCCGTGAAAGGGGTGTATATTACGGGTCTCCAGCAAGATGACAGGCAAGTCGTGGAAAGGACATGGGCGTCCGGATTGAGTCGCGGGGCACCTCGCGCTCAACCATAATCACGCGTGACCGCGAATATTCCCACAGTACTTGCTCAAGTGGAAAGCCCACTATCGGCTTCTCGCCTATGTCCGCGACCAGAGATGGATTATCCCAATACACACGAAGAAGCCAACAGACAACAAGGAAGCGACGACAGCAAGCACGACGACAAAAATGTGAATAGCAGAACGAATGACGGCCTCGCCGACTCCATGACGAACCAACCCCCTCCTCGACCCCCACCTCTCAGAGCGCGCCCGCCGTCTCCCCACCCGGCTTTCCAGCAGTGACGTTTGGTAAAGCATCGGGCTCGCCATACTCCGGCAGTTCATCATCGCCGTTTAACCTCACGGGCGTGCTGATCGCGAGCACCTTCAACGACGGAACTTGCTCGACGGGTACTTCCACGCCCGTGACCTATACAATAAGAATCAGCCTTCCGTCTCTCCAGCTTCATACAAAGCAAAAGACCGCACCTTAACGACCCGCCAGTCCAAATTCTCCGCCAAGAACCCACTCACAACCTCAGGCTCCGCGCCTCCCAGCCCCTGCCTCTCAAGCGCGTCATCAAGATGAACAAAGCCCTGACTCGTCGAGTTCCCACCATACTGACTCATGAAAGCGCTCGTCCAAATACTGTGTGACCCGACGTATGAAGGCGAGGAGCGATAATCTTCCGGCGAAGTGGGTACGGGTCCGAGAAACACGAGGATATCGTACGAGCCGTTGAGGGCGTTCTGGGCGGCTTGAAGGCGGACGGTATAGTCGTATGAGTTGGTGTTGCCGGGTACAGCCGGATTCGTGGAGTTCGACGGTTCGGTGGGCGCGGCCGGGTCGGGGAAGGAAGGTGCATCGGGACCAAGAGCAGGGGCGTTGGGATCGAGCAGCGCGGTTGCGTTGAAGCTGGTATTCTCATCCTCGTCGCCGTCGAAAGCGCGCCGAGCATTGCGGTTCGGGCCGTACAATTGGTTGACGCGACGCGTAATGGCCTGACGAACGGCGTCCGGATCGTTCATGTCCAACCCGCGGAAGTCGGCGTAGCGGTAGCCAAACTATATGTAGTGCGGATGCCAAAAGTCAGTCCAAGCTGAAACATGCAGATGCATTGGGCAAGTATGACGTACCCGTTCTGTGGTCGTGACTTGAGATGAGCGCCAGTAGGCCGATTGCGAGGTGCGGAAGGGCGTGAGATCTATACAGAGTCGGTCGTCAGCGATGCCCGATGCAACGTCGACAGTGAGAGCACGTACCGGTATTCGTATCCACCTGCGTCCGCGGCGGTATACTCCACGTTCCACCCCCACTCGAGCCCGGGATGACCCAAACACCAGTATTAAGCGCCTCCCAGAGCGCAATGACCCTATCAACATTCGCGTGATGCAAGAAGAAGAGCGGGTCGAACGCCGCGACGGAGGGGTTACTCATTTGTCCGCTACCGCCGACGTCGTTGTGGATGCCGTCGTGGATGGCTTCGATCGAGTTCGCTGGAGCATCGGACGGAGGACCTGAGCCGGTGCCGGCGCGGTTGGAGAAGGTAACCCAGGTATGTAGGCGAGTGAGAGTTGCGTAGGTCTTAGAGCGGACATCGGTTTGCTGGGACGAGAGACGGCTAGATTATTGGTATTAGTCTTGATGTACCCAATACGAGGAACATCGCAAGTGACATACCTGCGTAGAGCATCTACATCCGTTCGCACGTTCGCCCCACTACCTGTCGGATGCCGCACCGTAATCGGATAAGTGTTGAAAGGGCTATCGAATGCCTTGTCCACCGGGTGGAACCTATACGAGTACAGCGGGTTGGCTATCTGCTTCCTCGACCCGTCCGGCGCCGTATACGTGACCTGCGCATCCGCGATGACCTGCCTGGGCGGCACGATGTCGCTCGCCCAGTCCCAGAACGGCAGCCGCAGCGCCCGCGCGGCCGCTTGAAAATGTGTCGCCCGGTCACCCGTATAAGTGCGTGAGATAGCCACAGCGCGTGCTTGTAACTGCTGCTCGAAGAGGGCGACGTATGGCCTATGCCAGCTCGGGAAGAGCACGTTGCCGTGATTGCAGTATCCCGGCCACGATCCTGATGGTGCGCTAGCGGGTCCAGCACCATCCCAACGTACATAGGGCGCGCCGTGAATGCCAGCAATCTGATAGGAGGACACAACATCGGACTGGTCGTCTGCCTGCATCGCGGCTGTGACGGTGACGGCGTAAGTGCGTTGCAATGTGAGGGAGAGAAAGGATGGACATACCAAGGGCTTGCACGAAGAGGGACCATTGCGCGTCGTCCTTAATGAGGTCGTTGATCTCGAGCCGGTATTGAACGCCACCGGGCGCGCCTGTTGTGAGAACGTGTTGTGCGTTCTGACGCGCGACGAGGGTTGAGTCCGACTCTGAGACGGCAGGGTCACATTCTTGATTGCGGCAAGGGATGGCGACGGCGTTCGCAGCAATAAGCCTGTAGACGTGTCAGAAGGTGGCAACAGGTAATACAACCAGCGGGTAGACTGACATGGACGAAGCGGCACAACCTACTGCGGCGATGGCGAGCGCCTTCAATAGCGGAGATACAGGACGTCGACGACGACGCTCGGGCAGCTCTGCCGGAAGCATGCTTGCAACAGCTGACACAGATGCGGAGGCTATCATCTCGGGAGAAAGCGTAGAGGCTGGACCCGTGAGGGATGGGAGGGAGGATGTTCTTCAAGTAAGCAGCGAGCCTTTTAGGGCAAATGTTGGGCTGAGACCGTATGTTCAGCGCCGCAAACAGCTACTACTCGCACACAAGGTCTAGAGCGTGTAGTTTCATGTTTTTCGCCTGAAGAATCTCGCCTGGCGTGCTATCATGGCGAAGGTGCGGGCAACTCGGGGTATACAGCGAGCCGCACAGGCGCTCCTGCAGGTGCCGGAAGGCCAATGATACACAGATAAATGAATTTGCCCATGGCCAGATTGACGCACAAAATGAGTTCAACTGCATGTACACTGGGTATTCTGAGCTATATTGCATTATTCGCTAGACCAAATAGGATGGTGCAGCTGCGGCGATACAGCGGTGTCTCAATAGCCAGGCCAGTTTTGAGATAATCATCCCAGATCAAATCATATCCAGGTATTTGTCTTGAGCAGAACTACGGGTCCATGCAGGGAAGGAATGCATACGATAGCCAGAGTCCATCGACATCAACGCTGAAAGCGAGGAGCGAAGCCGGACGTAATGTGGGAAGCAGTCACGGTCCGAGCATCCGATCTCCGAGGCACCCGCGAAGCGCGCGCGAGACGCGATCATCATGACCTGTGCAGTCCGAACCGCGGCAGCATACCCAGCTTGAACCCGACGTTCACCTGCCCTCCGAGCCTCTCGTTGCCTTGAAAGGACCCGATAAGCACGAGACCCTCGGCCACTGTAGCACGATCTTTGACTAGCGAGTCTTGTGGGATTGTCTCACTCTGCACGCTCATCGGCCGTTCCAAGAACTCATTGTGGCACCATGTCTTCTTATGGAGAGAGTCTACCTGTAAATGAGGCTTGGCACCAGAAATCGCCAGATAGAGACTCATCATATCACTACTAGGATCAAGTCGATCGCGTAGCGAGCCTCTCAGACGCGCAGGCTGACCTCTTCGACGATGTTCGTCGCAAGGAACTCATGACTTTGGCCTAGGTATGCTGACTTTCATCAGGTTCGTGAGCTATATCGTGACCGTGCCGCGCTTGAGAAGGAGTACGCCGCCAAGCTGCAACTCCTAACGAAGAAGGCTGTGGACAAGAAAGCGAAGAAGATGGCCCCTGCCGTGGTGGGAGACGATCCAACCAAGGCCTGGAGCGAAGAGACGCTTGTTCAGAGGTGACTGTTGCCTTACGTGCGAAGCGGGTTATATTTAACTCTGGGTCACACCTAGTACCGTAGAAAACGCTTACGCCAAGATCATTGCATCCATGCTCAACACCGCCCAACATCATAACGACGTTTCTGAGGCGCTCACCATGCAGGTCATAGGACCGCTCATGGTGCTTGACAGGAAGAACCAGGATCACAGGAAGAAGGTCTCTCTCTGCCTCCCGGAGATATTCCAGTGCGCCTTACGTAGTTACTGTAGCTTGGAGCCTTCTACCAGAAATTGCTCTCGGATCGTGACAAGGTCTTCAGCGACCGAGCGAAGGTACATCGATACTGCCTTCTGAATCGCACATTGCTAACACTCACAACCCTCAGGCAAAGTCCAAGGTTTGCTACGCCACGGTCAATTGTTGTTCTTCATCTGACTGATTCTAGTACGACGCCGAATGCGATGAAGTCGAGACATACCGAGCTAAGCAGGTAAAGTAAAATGTTCTCGGCTTTCGAGAAGTCCTCAAAGGTTTTTTTACAGGATCGGGCGTCAGATGACAAGCATGCGGAGCGCGCTGCTCGTCAATTTGAGCAACAGAAGGCCGATATGCTGAACGCCAAAAAGTGCGTGTGACGAAAAAGTCCATTCGTAACATTTGACTGGAAGATGTCGTGTTACAGCGTCTACCTTATCTCCATTTCTACTGCTAACCAGATGCAAAAACGCTTCTACGAAGAAGATATCCCAGCGCTGGAGAACGTCAGCCATCGATCTTTTACATGCCGCTGACATTGAGTACTGACAGTAACGTTGATAGCAACATCGTATGACTGGCGCATTCGGGCACTCACTTCGTCTCTGATGTATGGTTTACAGAGCTTCTCCAGACGCACTTCTTGACACACGTTGTCGGCGTCTTGAAGCACGCACAGGAGCTTCAGGCAAGCCACTACGAGGCGCTCAAGGCCGAAGTAGTGACTGCTGAAGGCTCGCTATCTGAAGTTAGCCCGCCGAGGGATCAGGCGCTCTTTATCGACCACAACACTAGGCCATTCGTGCTGCCTAGGGATCTGTCTTTCGAACCGTCCCCTGCGCACTATGACAACGTCAGTATACTCGCCGAGCCCCGGAAATGACACTGATTCCTCGGCAAACAGTCCGACATGAGCGTCGAGTACACTCCCAAGGTGTATCTGCAGAACCGACTGACGAAGAGCCGGGCCAAGCTACAAGAGCTGAAGCCGCTCCTTGATGCAAAGCGTACGTCCACTCCGATCGTTCATCACTCAATCATGTAACTGTGCATGTAATCTAGGCCGAGATGCTGAGCAAGCCCGAAAAGTCCTCGATGCATACGAGGCGAACCACTCGCTGGGTAGTGCAGACGAAGCTATGGAGGTATGGCACCTCATCTCCTGCCGCTTTCGTGAATTCCGTTCATTGACGCCTATCTAGACGTACTTAGAGGCTTCTCATCAGGCGACCCTATATGATGAGTCTAGATCTGCCCTCGAAGAAGAGATCAAACTCGTACAAGAGACGCTCGGGGGTATTTCAGTGCGCGCTTGTTTTGGAAGAGTAATCCGCTTACCTCGGGCGTGACGTAGGGGACGAAGGCTCTCAAAGCCCGCACACGTTCAAGAGTTCTTCCTTCACTATCCCGACGGAGTGCGCACACTGCCGAGTGAGTCATTGTTTTTGGTGCCCGAGAGTCGTGCATTAACGGCGAGGTCGACGTAGACGTCGATATGGGGTTTAAGCAAGCAGGGGAAAACATGCAAACTGTGTGGCATATCCGTACATGCCAAGTGCGAGCTCAAGGTAGTATTATCGGCGTCAAAAGGAGAAGGCTCTGATCAAAATCTTTCATAGGTCGCCGCTGATTGTACGCGTGTGCGTGGCGGGCACAAGTCGAGACCTTCAGACGCCAGCGCCAGCGGAGTGTCACGTACTCAAAGCGTCATGTCCACCAGCTCGAGCACAATATCCAATCGAAACACTATGAGTATGTCTATAAGTCGCTTCGTCGATCAGTTGGTGGGTTAATCCTCATCTATGAACAGTGTCATCACCTGCAACGCCTACGGCGTCGTCGTTTGCTCCAGAACCCCAAGCAGAAGAAGAACAACAGACAGCGCGCGTTCTTTTCCCGTATGCTCCCACCTCGCCCTTCGAGTTGGGTGTTGAAGGTAGATAAACCCTTAACCGAGCGTCTGTTGATCTCACGCGTCCGCAGATAATGTGATCGTGACTATCCTCGAGGAAGACGACGGTTCGGGCTGGGTGAAGGTTGCTGACGACAAGGGAGGCAGGGGCCTTGTCCCGGCATCTTACGTCGAAGTCGTGGGTAGTTCACCTACGACGCCGCAAGCCTCGACCATCAAAAGTGGGCCTACTGGGAAGACGGGTCAGAACTGACCCTCACATCCTCTATCAAGCGTCAGTCGCTGATTCGTTCGCAGTCCGTGGCTTGTACGATTACGAGGCTCAGGGTCCAGATGAGCTGGATGTTACCGAAGGCTGCGTTCTACAACTGACGCCTGGAGGCGAGAACTACGCAGATGGCTGGTGGGAAGGTGTGTAAACACTCGATCGAGGTACTCGACGGAATTTGCTAACGCGATCCATAGGCATTGATGCGCACGGCAAGAAGGGTATCTTCCCGAGCAACTACGTCAGCCCATGTCCACTTCGTACTTCCTTCTGTGGCTGACATTCTTGCAGGTCACACTGATATGAGAATGCACACTTGCTTCGTGCGGTTATACGCACTCAGCTATGCGACGATTCCTACGAACATGTATATTCTGAAAACATAGAACCTACATATACATTTAGGCCGGCTACGTATCCGCGCGATTTAGACTCGGCAAGCGGGGGTCATTTAGCCGCAATCAAAGTGTATCCGGCCACAAAAATCCCGGTCACCACTCGCAGAACACCGGGTAGTTACCGCATTTTTTGAACGCCGTCGAATGCCGATCGGCCAATTATCTGTACGTCATCATTCGCCGAGCAAGGCGCCACGGATTGGCCACTCCCCGCGGGATGATGCACAACGTTCAAAAACCCGAATCTCAGCGACAGCTGTCGTCGGACTCCGTCGACCGCACCAGCAAGAATTGGCATCGCTTAAAAATCGCCAAGTAGCTGGAGCTGGATTTCGTGCGTTTCGTCGGAGTCTGAAATGGTTCCGAGCCCGAGGCTTTGAAATCTGAGATGGTCAGATCATTATCAGGGTTGGCGAGTGTGCATGGTAGCTGGCGGTTATCCTGCCGTATAAATGGCTCGGTTATGAAGTGTCACTACTATACCCGCCACGTAGGATCTGGGCGCTCATGCGGCGGAACGCTCGATGATCGTGATTACCGTAGTATTCTGCCGCAGGCAGCAGGATCGACTTACAACTTGTATGCTCGAGCTCTTGATCTCGGCGCGCTCTCTGAGTATGGAGCCCTATCAGTAACGGCCGACGCGAAAGTCCCCGTTCGAGGTATCACGGCCGGAAAAAAGGACACGAAGCAGACTGACAACTTCGTAAAAGGCTTTCACTGTGTACGTGCATGAGCGCTGAGCGCTAAGCGAAGGCGTGTCATTTTTTGGACAGCGGGACCTGTCTCAGAGATCGGTACCTCACACCGCAGCAAAGCGTTACGCTCGAGGAGCCGACGCCGCATACGATCCATGAATTTATGCACAGACCTCAGCATGTTCAGTGGTCTGCGTACGTACGGCGGGACATCTACACCAACGTGAAGCGCCCTCACACGTAGAAGTGTCGGGTGGTAATCGGTCTCAGAGAAAGTGCATACATCAAGAAAGGAGGGTCCAGGACGCGGACTCGGAGTGGATATATAGTCTTTGGAACAAAATAGGAGTCCTCCTGTGTGGGGACGGGACGGGGGGTATGCGGCCGCCTTGCGAACGACCGGAATCGACATCAACCCAATGCCAAAACGGCTGCTCGATCGCCCGAACCCGCGCGGGGACCCAACAGTTTGAACACGAAGAACGTCGGTGCGGAGACCCGATCGTACCTCTCGGGTATATAAGAACAGTTCACGTTTGAAAACCCTGTCAGTCGGTCAGCCGTCAACCTCTTCTCCCTCGTGGCCACCGTCATTAGCAACTGTACCTGTTTATACCGGCGAACTTGGGCGACAAAGTACCCTCAAACAGAGGTAAAAAGACGGTACGCATCTCACCTGGTTTGCAAAAGACTCAGGCCGGCAGGCCTTGGTCTCGCACTTAATTGGGTATCGACGGTGTAATCGTTCCTCGCAGCGTTCTCGCCGAGCAGCCGCCGACGGGCACAGTCGTGTACGACCGAGACCGCGAGGCCACTCTTGCGATGGATGACTGCGAGGACGCTTCGCCGGGGTGCGCCATGCGGTGACGAACGATGCGAACAAGTCGCCGAGCCGTGTTATTTGCCGGCAGTCCCGGGCGTCTCACTTCTCACAGACTTGTCTTCTATCTCTGAAAGGATGGGCCGGGGCCGTTGTCGATGGAAAGGCGGCGCCCGATAGCGTCGAGACCGTGATCGGTGAATAGTACTTGTTGGGGTTCGCGGGTGCATTCGTCCGGGGCGGCCTTTAGTCTAAATCAGTGGCGTTCTCGCTTCACCATTGTATAAAGGCTGAATTGAATAGGATCAGTCGAAATAACGATGCAAGTCCAAAGAAGAGATTGAACTCAGAGAACTCATGATTAAAATTGCGGGCGTACATATTTTTCGTAATTTGCACTACGGCAAAGCCAACGCAGACCGGTGTACCACTCATCACTTTGCATTATGCCGGTCGAAGCGTCGGCACTAAACCCCATTCCGGTAACCTAAAGCGAGGATGCCACGGGTAATCGCACTTAAGACACAGCGGAAGGACTCACGGCATTCTTGACTTCCCGAAGCCACTGGAAGGAAAGGGCACGAGAGCAGGGAAGCGCTGATACTACTTGACAGCAGCCGAGTGCAGTTGCATTGAGAAGACATGGACTTCGCGCTTTTGTACAAGGCTTTGCTACAATGGTGTTCAATCAACGATGTCACTGGATACAAGTAGAATGCATAAAGATACAAGGTCCCGTCGAAGACAATTTATCAGACTAGTCGGACCGACAGACCAAACCAAAGACGGGTAGATCGAGAGATAGACGCTACCTCCCACCACCAACCCCCATCGCATTCCGTAGGAAAGCGCCATTCGTGCCTAACGGGCCGTATGTTCCGCCTGGCGGCATCTGTCCGGCCATGGCAGCAGACAACGCAGAGTTCTGCATGCCCAGCGTTTGAGCTTGCATCCCAGAAGCACCGTTCTGAGCCTGCATGTCGCGTACCACGCCGCGGTCTTCGCGCTCTGCTGCTGTTGCTCCACCACGTCCAGGATCGGGTAGACCATTCGCTTGTGTGAAAGTCTCTCCTAAGCCGTAAAGCTTCCCGTTGAACTCCTCGTGGTTGATCTCGTCCTTCAATACGACCTCACGAACTTTGAAGAACGTCGACGCCGTCAGAAGAGAATCAGAACCAGCCTGGTGAGGTAAACCAATACGCATGACCTATGCAAGCATCAATCAGTGTTTGGTGAGTGATCTCGTACGTCGAGCACGCACTCCTAGGTCGTCTGCCACATCTTGCAGTCCTCCCTTGAACTGCTTGTTCTTCCGTATCATGGTCTTAATGTCATAGGCGGTCGGAAACCAGGTGCGCAGGACGTCAAAGAAATCGTCTTCAGACGTTGGTAGAGACAAGGCTGACAGAAGCTTGAGAAGGTATCCGAAGTCGTAACCACTAACGCAATAAGTAGGCTTGAGCGAGGCAGCATAGGTTTCGACAAGTAATACTCACCTGTGGAATGAGACCCACTTCGTATCATCTGAAAGGACCAATCCAGACGTGATCATTAACTCCGCAAAGTCGTTTGGCATGATGCCCATCTCCTCGTGCCGCTGAAAGTCGATTCCAGACTTCTGCAACAACTCGATGGATTCGGGCGCGTACATATCCTGGCTGGACTTCATTTCAGAGGTGGATATATAGGCAGAGTCACAGGCTACATACTGTATACTGAAATGAAAGTTGAACTCCCAAGTCGATATATCCTGCGGGTAATTTCCATCCTCGTCCGCGAGCGTAAGGCCGACTTGAACCGGTTTGAGCAAGTCGACATTGCATCGCATGGTTTGGTAGTGGTAATCGGACGAAGTCTTGAAGGATCCTATTGGTCGGGCCACGACACCAGGAAACTCGGTATCCTGCGGTCAAGTATCAACGGTCTTGTGCGCGCTCTCAACTGAACAAGTGGCGTACCATCGCGATCACCGGGTATTTCTCCACCAATTCTCGGATTGTCCGCATCTCATATTCGAGGTTGTTCGACCATACCTCCTTTATTGGAGGCATGTCTATAGAGTGAAGCTATACGCGCGCGGGGTGGTGGAAGCAACTGAGAGAACGCGTCGCGAGTGCCTCGGTGCGGCAGAGTCTGGGCCGAACGGGCCACGTGGATGCACCCACAAACATAAACAAGTGCACCATTTCCTGTGAACTGTGGCGAAGATCATGATTTTTGGACTACATTATGTTCTCTACGTATTTGGAGAAATTCACTTGTGTACATGGTAAGCGACAATATGAGTTGCCGCTCTGCGCGGGGCTACGAGTCTTGAAGCTTGACGAAAGCCCGGGGATCGTCAAGTCATGGAACGTCTGGCTGAGTCGCGTATTGCCCTTGAGTAGACCGCGCAAGGGCGCATATACAGCTATACCAGTACAGCAGAAACTTGGGCTCATCCTAGCGCATCCAATGACACGTAACCGGATCCCTGGATGAACCACTACTACGACAACTTCTAGATAGCGGCTATGAATGCACCGCCCACGACGCAACGGCGTGGAGAACTTGTGCCATGACTTTACCCATACTCCGAAAAGCATCAATGGTAATGACTCTGAGTCGTATTAGTGCCCGCATCCGTCTGATGGAGGCAGGACAAGAGGCGCAAGGAACGCAAGTGGCGAAGGGTGGGAAAAATGGCTCGCGGGCCGGACAAGCTCAAGCTTCATGGCAGCATGGCGGCTTGTCTCCTCCCATCTGGACGGCTGAAGGGGTCTCTCGATTAGGTCTTCCTTATACCCTCCATTCGCATTGCCAGATCACTCTTGCTCCTCCCCTCTGAACATCCGCTATGCTCCCCGATCCTACTGTCATTTATCAACCGCCGCCTACAGACAACTTTCCTGGCCATTATCCTCATATACACGACGCTATGCCAGGAGAGTTGTTATTATGGAACCAGAATGGACAGCTATGGGATGAACACCCAGAATCAGACCCTGGATACTTTATACCTGCTTCTCAATGGCAAGCTCATGTCAATGCGGCTGCGTCTGCTTCTCATGCGACGCCACACACCACTGGGCAACAACCACAGCCTATCAACTACGAGATACACTCTCAGAATCCCCAGAACTTTGATACGCCTCAAGTCCAGAGCTCTGCAGGTCCTTCTCGAGTCCCTCGGCGCCAGAATGCCCAGGAGAAGGTGATCCAAGCCGATCCTACGCGCAAGTCTACCGCCTCGCGGAATGAGCGCTCGCAGAAGAAACGTGTCGTGAGTTTCGAGTTTCTTTCGTCATACTTTGCCTCCGTGACTGACTTTTGATACCTTCTTCCTCTTTAGGACGGCTCGTCGTCGTCTCAGTCCACCACTCAACCGATGGCGTCTTCAAGTCACCCGACCGATGCATCTATCAACACTGCGCAAGTCGGGGCCTCTGTCCAACAAAGCTCGAGCTCGGTTTATGCCCTGCAGATGCCCTCTGCAAACGGAGTGTCGTACGGCGCTACTCCGGAGACCGTCGGCGACCCGTCTCCTACGGAGGACGCCGGTTCGGACGACGAGAACGGCCCGTCGGGCAAGAAGAAGTCGCGCCTCACGAACTTCGATCGCCGCGACATCTGCATCTACCAACGCGACACCCCGGGCGTACGCCAGGAGGACATCGCGAAGAAGTGGGGCGTCGAGCGCAGTACCATCAGCAAGATTCTCAAGGAGAGGCAGAGGTGGCTCGCCATCCCGGCAGACGAGACGGTCGAGATCGTCAAAGCCAGGTTAGCTTATAATCTCTCATCCCCCATTGTGGACGCCACTAAAGCTAAATGCTCTGTATCCAGGCCTCCCAAGTTCGAAGACATCGAGCACAAACTCAAGGACTGGCTCCTGACCAAAGTCGAGGTTGGCTCTTCCGTCTCCGACAAGGACATCCACGACAAAGCTCTCGAGTTCGCGAAAGGCAGCTCCGCCGCTACCGCGAAGTTCAAAGCGTCGCACGGCTGGATCGACGGTTTCAAAGTCCGCCACGGCATACGCAAAGGCATCTGGCTTGGCTATGGCACGAGCAACGAAAAGGACCGTGCGCTGGGCAACGGGCATGCGAACTTGCCCGACCCGCTCGAGTCGCTTGGTCCGACTATGATGGATGACCTGTACCGCACTGGCACGTGGGATCCGAACGCCGCGGCGCAGGATATCGTGTACGAGATCCCGATCTACAAGGTGCCGATTAAGCAGGTCATGGAGAAGCACGGCGGACGTGGGTGGCATGAGCTCACGCAGGAAGAGAGGGATGCGTCGACAGCGGCCGGTGATAACGATTTCTACCCGCATTACGAGATGATGAAGCAGGAGACGCAGCTTGAGGACGAATGCATCGCAGAGGCGCAGGACGAGGCGATAGAGCTCCAGGCCGCTGCTATGCTCGCTGGGGAGCCCTTCGATTTCAAGGCGACGTTTGACAGGCTCGTGAGGGAGAAGTTGGCTGTCATCGATTACGAAAGTGTCGATGTGCCCGAGTTTGACGTCCCTCCTATTCCTGGTCATCATCCCGACGATATCGAGCCGACGCCCGGTCCATCCGGCGAACGAGCGCTCGAGTCGATCTGGGAGGTCATTCGGTTCTGCATGCCCCGTCGCGGGCGCGTCTTCTCCAACGCGCATTGCGCTGTTCTGCTGGAGATCTGGGCGAGAATCACGATCATCTCCGAACGTCAACGTCGCGCTGTTCAACGCCAGAGCACCTACAAATTCATCTACGAGAGGGACAAGAAGAACGACGTGAAGCACGCGGCGGACATGATCGCGGAGAAGGAGCGGGACTTTGCGTTGAATCCTACGGGCGAGCCTACGGGTAGGGATATTGTTGCGAGGCAGATGCGGAAGGAAGATCTGGAGCATTTGAAGGAGATGCAGAGTGCGCATGATGAGCTGGTGTCGGATCCGAAGGCGTCGGATTGGCTTGATCAAGTTCACAATGCTCAGCGTGAGGAGGCTCCTTCTGTGACCGACGACGCGCCCGAACCGTCCGGTTCTACTCCTTTGCTTGAAGCTCCCCCATCGCAGCCCGACCCGCAACTTACAGCTTCGTCGTCGCAGCCTTTGCCACCATTTTTGCCACCATTTCGAGAAGTGATGCCTGGGGTCTTACAAAACTACGACTCGCCTCCTCGTCGTATGGACCGATCTGCATATTATACATTGAATCCTCCGCCCCCCGTTCGCGTCGATGGCAAAATGAACCCGCCCAAGCACGCCCACCGCTCGTCTGGACATGCCGTCTCGCCTGAACCTGCGCCCGTCGAATCCCAACAACCGTCCTCCTTCTCAGGCGCCCCGCCAGATTCGGGTACCGCTTGGGGAGGCTTGGGCTCTTCGTCTAGCCTGAACGACCCTTCTTCTATTTGGACTGGCGCTCTCGGCACCTCTCTTCAGCAAGTCGATCCGAATAATGCTTGGACGGGCGCTTATGACCCCTCGCCTGACATAGATATGGCCGGGTCGTCATCTTGATGAACGTTCTGCCTCACCTTCGCTTCACCTTTATATGCCGATATCATACACCCCACACAACCCCGGCTCCCTACCTATGCCACGCCACAAAGCCGTCTTCATGGAAACATGCCTCGGCCTATCTCATTCGGATCTGTTCTCACTGTATCCCTGTTTATAGCCTCATTGCTCTTACCCCCATATCCACCGTGCTTCTTTTGTGTATTATACCTTGCATACGTCTTATTTCCTGGACTCCCCCATATGCTCGAATCCCGTAAACGGCCCCTTTTCGTTCTAACATCCCATTCTATACCAACACATAGCTACATGTTCCCCAAATACGACGTAGTATATTTGCATTACTCGAATATCGCATGCTCTCGGGCAAACACAGGCCAATGATGAGTACATGCCACGCCTGAAAGCACAGGTACAACGGCCCGGCCCTCACCCCCAACACAGTCGAGGCGCACCGTCCCATGACCGATCTACCGATGTACGTTTCGATAGGCGCACATTCCCCAGCTACGGGAACGCAGTACTTAATGGGCCTGCTTCCGGGTCCGGTGATAGCGAGCATGATGCAGCAGGTGTTGCAGGATAGTCACTGCCAGATTGAGGCGCCCATAGCAGTCCTCAAACTCGCACCGAGCAAAGGGTGTTCAAGCACGCGGATTATTTCTTCTTCTTCGCGGCGGTAGATGAACCCCTAGAATTTGAGGTGTGAGTACAATCTACAAGATTAAGAGGATGCAAAGACGTACGGTGCATCGCCGATATTCTTCATGATCGTGAGCGGTCCGCTGCTCGCGGCATTGACCATCTGTTGCTCGACCGACCGATTGATCTTTGCACTCAACTCCTACAAATGAGCGCGCATTTAGTTGAGAAGAGATAAGACAGGCCCGATTGAGAACGTACCTTGCGCATTGCGGCGTGCTTCACCGCCTGCGTCTTCTTGGGTGCGATACTCCGGAGACCCTTCTTGGGGTTGGCGGCCGCCTTTTGTGCATGGCGCGAGTTTCCGCCATTCTTCTTCTGCAATCCCTTCGTATTCCCTTGAACCATCGTGACAGTCACGCAGGAGATAGATAGAAGAGATGAGGGTCCAGAACAAAGCCCTGATCTCGCGTCTCAAAATTCGCCGCGGATGGTTGGCGCGCGCGCGTGAGAAAAGTCACGCGTGGGCCCGTTCCGGAGCGAGTCGGCGGCGTTGCGCTCAGCGTCGGACTCGACGTCCTCTTCACCTCATACCCTTCATTCTTTAAATCTGCACGCCATGCTCTCCGCTTTGCGCGTGCAGCGCGTTACTCTGCGCGCGGGTACGGTGCGTGTGATAACCAACTCAATAAATGTGCGCGGGAGAGCTCATAATATCCCCGCATTTCTTCTACTGCAGCGCGCGTATAGCGATATGATGACTGTCGCGGAAAAGCCTATCGTACGCCAGGGCGTGGCCGGACGCAGCTCAGTCTCGGGCTCTGTCGCAACCGTCTTTGGCTGCACTGGCTTCCTCGGCCGTTACCTCGTTCACAAGCTCGGTCCGTACGGTTCATTGTATTATATTCATGAATAAATACTGATATATAGGCCTATAGCAAAGGCTGGGACGCAGGTTATTATTCCGTACCGTGACGAGGACGAGAAGCGGTTCCTGAAGGTCACCGGTGACCTCGGCCAGATCGTGTCCATGGCACGTCTCTCTTGCACGCTCTACACCACCTCTTTCCTCATATAATTATCCAGGAATGGGATATCCGCAACGACGACCAGATCGCCGAATGTGTCCGTCACTCGGACATCGTTTACAACCTCGTCGGCCGAGACTACGAGACTAAGAACTTCACGTACGAAGACGTGCACGTTACCGGTCCCGCACGTATTGCGTCCATTGCGCGGCAAGCGGGCGTGCCCCGCTTCGTTCATGTCTCGCATTTGAACGCTGCTGCAGACTCGAGTAGCGTGTTTTATAGGACAAAGGCGGAGGGAGAGCAGGCAGTCAGGGAGGCGTTTGGAGAGGCGACCATCGTGAGGCCTGGACCTATGTTTGGTTACGAGGACAAGTTCTTGCAGAACATCGCCAGTACGCGCTTCAGCTTAGGTCTTTACTCGAGTATGAACTAATGGGGGTGGTTGTAGCCTGGCCAATCTGGTGGAAGCTGAATCACGCCCAAACACGCACTCGTCCAGTGCACGTAATGGACGTCGCCCAAGCCCTGAATGCCCTGCACACCATGGGTCCTCTCCAACGCACTTTGAACCTCCCAGGCCCAACAACTCACACCTACGCCTACCTCCTCGACCTCGTCTCAACCCTGACCTACAACCCGCCCACCCGTGCCCCCGTCGTACCCAAGGCCCTCGCACTCCTCGCGACCAAATACGCCGACAAGGCACTCTGGTGGCCGATGCTTACGCCGGATGAGGTCGAGAGGAGGTTCATTGATGATGTTGGTGCTGGAGAGGACGAGGAGTTTGTTGGTGATTGGAATGTGGTGGGCGTGCAGCCGGACGAGATTGAGAAGCATGCTATTACTTATGTGAGGAGGTACCGCTCCGCGGTCAACTACACACGGCCTATTGTGCTCCCTCCTAAGCCGGTACGTTTTTATGTTTCAAGTTTCAGATGTGCATGTTGCTGACTTGCTCTTACAGACGATTGCGTAGATATGTTCTTTGTGCTAGCTCAATAGAACGTTGCATTGTCTTCTCATACGCCCTGCGAAGCAACGTACAGGAGTGTCGCCCATGCGTCTCTGCCTCCTAGAGCCGGCTAGGACTGGCTGGACTTGATGGTAACTGGTATGACTATGCTGAAAAGTGCAGAGTCAGTGTGTGCGTCTAGTCGTGGCCAGTCACGGTGATGCACCTTTGTGGCTCGTGCGTGTAGTCCGTTAGTCCGCGATACATGCGACCGGCGCAAATGCATCTGCCGGTTTGTCAGGGCTATACGCATCCCGAAGATAATGAAGACTCACAGTGCTGATACCTCAAAGGACTGTGAGACCTGTCAAGGGTTAAGAGGCGCTCAGGTTCAAGGAGCACGAGAATACCGACGATAGCGATTGAGCGCGGCAAGGACCACGCTTGGAACTTCCGCGACGATTATCAGCGCCATCCACAACCAGCCCTGTACGTCTCGATGTCAGTGTGGGTGATCCTGCTTTCGAGGGCCATCGACGGACCTGATGATACAGGTATCTTGTGACTCCCTGCCGACGCGCTTCCTCCGTACGGTATAAGCCTATCAACATGGCCCCGACCAGCGAGAGATCTGTCACGAGAATCGCCAGTATGTGACCCTGGTATTTCATTGCGGCGTAGGGTACGCAGCTGTCAGAAAACTCTTCGTATCTACCATGAAGCTGATTCCTGTCTTCAGCGTGTGCTTCGAGTCACTCGTAGCCTCGACATACCGTATTCAAACTTGCGACGTTCACAACGAAACACGCGGCTACAAGACCGTAACAGCCCACCATGACGGATTTTCTGCGGCCCCAGATAGCAACCCTGCGGCGGTGTACAGCTGGGTCAGTACATCTGCGTGTGTCTGAGATCACGGCTAATGGATACGCACACACGAAGTGCAATCAACGTAGACGCTGAAGCTATTGCACAGTATGCGCACGTCTGGACACATTCAAGTGAGCAATCCATAATTGAATACCGAACAATCCATTCACCGCTGAAGCCATGTATAGTTCCTGGAGCATATCGCGTCAGTGCCACAGGCTGATGCTAGTTCCGTAGACAAAGGCAGACGTGTACGCACTGTGCAGTGACTTCTGGCGCCACCGAACTCCGCGACGAGGATGATGACAAGCCACGCCATTGACGTTAGCCTGCAATCAGAATATATCTTTACAGAGACTTCGAATCAGTGGCGTTTGAAAAGAAATTTTGGAGCGCTACATGCCCAGATAGTCCAGCGGTACTTGGTTCGACCTGTCCAGACGCCCCACTCGTAGTCCAGAGTGGAGACATACTCGCATCTTCATTGGTGGCAGTGTATCAGTGGTCATTCACAGGAGTACGCGACGGAGACGTACAGCAGGATACCGAGAAGGACGAAGCTGAGCTTGAACAAGATGGCTGACGTTGCAACTCAGTGACGCGCGAGCCAGACAGGAACACACACTACATCACCTTGCGTGTGCTCTACTGCAGCTGGAGCAACCCAGTTGACCATGGTCAGAAGTGATATCGAGTTGTAGGGTTGGATGTGCAGAAGTAGTGATGCGGATAGTGTAGTCGTCGAGGTCCCAGACCTTGCCCGGAGCGAGCAACCACGACCAGCCGCTTATGTATCTCAGGCAAGAGACTTTCGGCCGGTAAAGGTATCAGGATGCCAGTGATTGTAGGGCGCAATGGGGCTCCAACAGAGAACAAATCTCGCCATGATACCTAGTACAGGCAGGGGCAGTGCGACCACTACTGATCAGAGGTTCCTATTCACCGCACATTGATGTATCGTTGGACCTTGTGCTGGTATAGTCAAGATATAGCACTGACAATTCATAAATCAAAAGGGCGGCGCCGTTCAGATGATGCCTTCCGTTGTATCGGCAGAATGGTTGTAATGGTTAGCGATGCGTGATGGGAAGACGATGCATCTCCTTTTTTCTGCTACCTTGGAACATGTTATCGACCGCTAGTTCGACGCGCTGGCAGCGTATCTTTGACCGGGGATGATGTCGGCGCAGAACGAAGAGATGGGCGACGAGTATCGCAAAGAGGAGTGATGAAGAGCATAGATCGCTTGTTCTTGCCACTGCCATCTGACCTCCACTGCGAAGAGCAGTCATCAACACTACCGTCCAACAGCGAGCGGTTATTATAGTATATCGCGTTTCAACATCATGAGAAGTGATGAGAAGTGATAGCAAATATTGCTAAGCGCTGGATACACCATGATACCGAACGTGGAGGATGCACGAAGAGGTTGAAGCCAAAGCACGTCCTTGACGCTGACCCTAACCCTAATATTCTGCCCGGTTGAGTATCGGTTCCGACACTCGATCGCGGGTCCATGATATCTGTTTGTGGGCGCTCAAAGGATTGAGAAGGAAGTACATCTACTGAGCGCTCGATGTCTCTTATTTTGTTGCTTCATCTACCACTCGCTCGGGCAGATCGAAGCGCATAGTTTGCATAGTTCCTGTGATGTTCAAGCTGTCGCAGGCTCTCAGCACCTTTGCCTTGAGCTGCCTCAACGCTTGGCGAGCGGATGGACAAGACGTACCTTTCTGGCACATGAACATAGTCAGTAAGGCCGCGATACATGCGAGTGGCGCAGATACAACTTGTGTATCAGTCAGATAGGGAGGCGACGCTTGTTAACCGTCTACGACGTACAGGGCAGTCGTAGCGAAGACCTGCGCCGTCTGTGAAGGGTGTTATAAACACGGTAGGCAAGTTCTTGGATCACTACTGACCAAATATATGTCTTCTAAAAGGCGTTATATAGCATGACGACCAAGTGCGCTCAAGGAAGAACACGTACTTGTCACACCCAGGCCGGCTGCAACCACAGTAGGATGGCCAGCAATCATTGCCAGCGCCAGCCATAGTACCCCCTTTGCTCTCATCAGTGAGCGCTGAGATCCCAGCAGCCACTTGAACTCACTTGACGGTACAAGAAACGCACGAGACCCAGTTGCCTCGCCTCCCACAAGCGAAGCAAACCCAGGAGCATCATCGCCATGAGTGCCATATCGGTTGCGAGGATTGCAATCGTGCAGGGCAAATGGTTGTAGGAACCAAACGCAACGCAACTTCTGGACACGGGGTCGTATCTTGCGCGAAGCTACCACCGAATCCTATCAGACAGATATCTGCGCGTGGAAACGCGAAACGCACGTAGAACAGACTTCTCATGTTTACTACGAAGCACAAGATGATGAAGCCGTAGGACAGCAATGAGATAAGCCTCTTGTGTTCCCAAATAGCAATGCTAGGGTCATCCAACAAATTTTAAGCCTCACAGCGAACGTGCAACGCAGGAAGGGAACGGGACGTACACGCGAAGGGCGATCATCAAGGATCCAAGGCTGACGATAACGTAACAGGTAAACTGGGCGGTCAAATTGGTGAATGTCAGTTGGAGAACTGGCATTGACAAGACAATGCATCGCACGCTAGTCGCTATGTACATGGTCTGGACAATGACATGAGCATTCGGCCAGGCTTCACAAGAACAGGACCTCACCGTGCAATGGTGGTGGACCGCCCCGTTTTTTGAAACGAGTAGTGTGAATAACCACATGAGGAGTAGAAACCGGAAACCAGAATATAGCTGTGGGCTATATTGAGCATCATCAAGGTATTCCATCAACGTGAAAGATAAAAACCCATATCGTCCGGAGGTACTTGCGCCGGCCGCTATACACGGCCCATTCGTAGCCGAAGGCTGTGATATATTCCCAGCTGGATACAGGTAGGCTTGAGGAGGTGTACGGATGCGAAAGCTGATTGCAGAAGACACACATTCCTACGCCGAAGACGAAACAAAAGAGCTTGATATAGATTTCTGGCACGCATCGTCAGTTCATCGAGGTCCTCGACGTATTTTGATTGACTCACGGCGGTCTATATGCGACTCTGCTTGTCTCTCCCAGTTGGGCATACTGGATGGAAGGATCGGTTGATGGGCGCGGTGAGTCTGGGAGATATTGCAGGTTAAATTTCACCTCCGAATCTTGCTCTTATGCTTGTACTGTGGGAGTGGAATCGTTCGCTGAAACGAGATAGAACCGTCTGACTTTAGTGCTCTTCCGAGGCAGTGCTGTAACACAAGTCCGTCGGAGCGGAAAACACGACGCTTTGAACGTAATAGGCGCACGTAGCTCGTTAATCCCGTACAGAAATTGCGAAGTGGGGCAAGGTTCTGTAACATACAGTCGAACAGGAGAACTGCTGTCTTCAAGTGGCCCATTCTGTACGGCTTGGACCTGTAAACTACAACGACTACCAATATCAGGAGAAGGAAGTCGTTGACTGTCGCTGATAAGGTTCGGTACATTCAGTCCGATGCGTGAGCCGGCAGGGTCAGTCGTGGGTCGAAGTCATGCGTGTTCCCGGACAAACACTGTAGTAACATTCTGTGGGGCAAGCCGTAGCTTACGCGGCAAGACTTTGATTCGTGCAAATATGGCGTGCAAGTGGTGATGATTAACGGTGACCTGAAACGTGGGCATAAAGTACAGCAGGCGATAGCAAGTCAGTGCATGAGATGATGGCGATGGTTGCCTTTTGCTCAGAACCCAGGAGGGACAAGGCCGCCCTGTCCACCCTGTGCAGGAGGAAGGCCACCTGATTGTGGTGGGTACAGGCCGCCGCCGGGCATCATCTGCAAGCGTGTGAGCTGGCAGCAAAGTACAAGGTAATATTTGTACTTACCTGCTGGCCACCCTGAGCCAACATCGCCTTCTCCTGCTCAATCACCGCCGCTTCTCCCTCGAGACTGAGAGCCATCGGCAGACCAACGAGTAATGCGGAGGTGGTAAGCACCCAAACGATGTTGCCAACCACCTTGCCAGAGCGCTTCAAGAAACTGCCTGACGCGGAAAGCTTGGTGGCAATGTTATGGCGGGTTGTTGGTGGCACAATATCCTTGAGCGCGGCGAGGCGCTCAGCGAAGGTCTCGTTCTCGGGAACATCCGAGTCGACCGAGTCGACGGACACGGAGGAGGATGCGGCGGAGGACGTCGGGGAGGAGTATGGCGACGCGCGCTTAACGTCGTCCTGCTCTTGAACAATCTCAACCTTGACCTAGAACCCATTCTCAAAACCGTTCGAAATTCATTAGAAATGAGTAGCGAACCATTGTAATTCGTGAACTGTTGGCGTGCTGGCGGTGAGAGGGAGCGATGACGAGGAGCGCGTTGCGGTCCGGTGCATTCTGCGTGGGAACAAACCCTCGCGTGGATGTCGCGTGTGATGGCTCCGACACGTCGGCTCCTCGTTTGGGTTCAGGGACTGCAGACGGGTGGCCGTAAGGCCCGTAAGAAACGATTATCCCTGTGCAAGGTCCAGTTCGTTGTTTGCCGCCTGCGTTCACGACCAGCAGAGGCAGTAGGTGCGGTACGTAGCTATCGGCCCGCGAACGCGTGCTGCTGTCATCCAGGGACAATCGGGCAACGCGGTTAAGGGGTTGCTGAGTCGTCGGTACCGCTCATTAGTCTTGCGGTACCGAGAGAGATCTCGATCACTCGGTTCTATTGGCCGACCGGATAACATGGCTCCTGCGCTCAGCACATTATATAGCACGCACTCTAGCTCAAGCGAGTCTCAGATACACACCGCGCGTACGTTGCACGCAGTGCCGTCGCTTCGCCGCGCATTCCATTCCCACAAGCACCTTGCTCTTGACTCTCATGTCCGATCGCGCCGAGGTGCCTCTACAGGATGCGACTATGCAGGACCAGGTACCCGACCTCTCTAAGCTGCCTCCTGCTCGTAAGCAGAATATCGCCTGCGATGCTTGCAGGTTTGTCGTGCTCAGGTATGTGGTGCGATGCCGGGCTCACGCGACTTCACAGACAGCGTAAGGTGAAATGTCACCAGGTGCCCGGTCAAGTGAAGGTGCGCGTTTATGTTTTCGATGCGTCATTTGGGGTGGTCGCCGATGTTTGTCATGTCGGACTATAGTGCCAGGTGAGCTGATACGGTGGCACTGTGAGCCCTTGCCTAGTTGACTTGGCTTCCAGCACTGTTTGGCGAAGAACTACCCTTGCACGTACGCCTAGCTCTCGATTCGCCTTTGCACTTGGCCACTCACTCGCGGCGGCGGCTAGGCACCATGCTCAACAGGCAACTTCCGAAAGGAAACGGATGACTTCTACCGGCAACAAGCGACCTCGTGCCAGTACCAGCAACGGGAGGTGGGTGCATTGTTGACTATAGGTGTCCCTTGCGTGTTATCTAACGTTTCCTGGTCAGACAGGCCTCCGGAAGCGGTGGCGAGGGTTCATCCAAGGACAGCCAAAACATTGAACTCAAGTTCCCCACCACGCAGCCGTCTCAGTCTAACCCGTGCGTGCCCAGTTCATCTCGCACGGCGCTACATGCGCTCATTGCATTTATCACTTCCCAGGACGTACGCCGCGCAAGTTACAGAAGGTTCCCCACAACCACAATCGGCACTCCGGTATGAACCGCCGCGCACCTTCAGCCCTCCACTTCGCCGCGATTCGCCTTTTGGCGAAATCTTGGCATATCTTTTTGCCACACCAGAGGATGCAAAGTAAGCATGTAGTTTGACCTATTTTGCACTCACGCGTTGCCTCCTTGATAATGCCGGGCGCTCAACAATGTATGTCAACAGTCCGCAATATCCATGGCGCACTTGGGGAGAACTTGCTCATAACCTCGAAGAGGAGAGTTACCGGTTTGAGTGAGTCAGATAGTCCTTCCATTTCTCTGGACAAAGCGTATACTGATCCCGGCCTCAAAGATTTGCCCTCGATCTTGTTGAGGTCTTCTTTCAGATCGTACACGCGCGTCTCCCCTTTCTCAATCCGACGCAGTTTCGCGAGCGCCTACAATCCCAAATGCCGGCCAGCTCGACGACGCAAAACACTGCTTTTGCGGCATCCCAGTCAACTGCGCCACAAGGACGGTCGCAATTCGGCGCTTCGTCATACGCTTCGACTTCCACGGCACCGTTTCCCTCGACCTCGGCCTATCATGGTGCTTCAGGGCAGTATGCTGGTGCCACACCCGCAGCAGCCTTCCACGCTGCCGCATATAGTAAACCAAAGGCTCACCCTCTGGAGTCGCACCCTGCCCTGATAGCCGTCGTCATTGCCTGGGGTGCGAAGTTCAGCGAACATCCGCTGCTAGTCGCCGATCGGAATGCTTCGGGCCATACCAAGCAGAGCGGACTGGCTCGCACTTTGATTGACCGAGCGAGAGAGATCTCTGAGGGCTTCAAGGTCCATCGAATACCCAAAGTTGAACACGTGGTCATTACCCTCATGACCGAATCTCTGCAAAGTCGTACGTGACTTGCTGCTTCTGGCGAAGTTTCCCTGACGCTCACAGGATTCCAACAGAAAAGCTTGAAGGAGACGGTGGGATTTTTTGTCGCTCGACTTGGGTTTTGGCTCACGGCTAATAGGCTGGCGCGGGTTCTGGTTGGCTTCGGCCATTCGGCACCTCTTCTCCCTCAAGGTCTGTCATTCATTCGCTAGCACGAGTCGTCCCATTTAACATTGTGTAGATTAACCACAAGTCTGTCCTCCTGAGCATTCCAGATCGGGAGGAACGTGGGATGCTCGTCTTCGCATGGTGGTTCGCATGCCTATGCGACTCCTACGCCTCCACGTATCACCGTCGTATGCCGATCATTAAAGATGACGACTACGACGTCGATTTCTACACCGCCGAACCTCTAGCTGAGGACGCCAATCGCGCTAATCAAGGGCCTCGGGAGCATCTAGAGGTGTGGCATACAGCTTATCCTGCGACTTGAAAATTCTAATCGGCACCTTCCGTACAGATATTGGTACGCTGATTCCCACAGCCAAGAGAGCCACACTCTGACTTGGTATTCAATCAGGGTTACTACAGTGCTGCGCATGCTCTTGCGCGGGTGGCGAGAAAAATGTCTGAGCACTTATGGACTCCGGCAGCAGAGGCGCAGGGCATTTCTATTGACGTTCTCGCGGATATCATCGGGCAGCTCCAAACCTGGCGCACGTCCTATCTTTCCTCAGTTGGCGTCCCGACGAATTTCGCGCCAGAGTGGGACTTCGTTTCGGCCGTGTCTGCCTGTAAGTCTTCGCTTTCTCGCATCGATCGTTTGTATCTAATGCCTTACCGCTGTACAGGCGCGTCCGACTCCACGTTCCACGTAATGTGGGTCATCCTGTTCAACGCCGTGGATGACTTCGGCGTGCGCGAACTTATCATGCATCACCGTATGGGGTCGCCTCAAGACCAGGCGTCATATCAGATGCAGATGAGGGCAGAAGAGGTTATGCGGACGATACTTGACGAGGGACTGCACGGCGCACTTCGCATTGCTGGTCTGGCAGGCGTGCTAACCAAAAACGGCTACCTCGTACGTTCCTTTCGTCTTTCTTTCGGACCCTCGTAATTACGGACCTAATAATCGGCTATTGCGCAGCGCCTGGACCCAGCGATTATGCACATATCGTGCATCAACGCGGGCTCGCTCCTCGCGCGTTTTGGGCGAGTCGAGTTGGAGAATTGCGTGGCTGGGCTAGATCAGTACGCGTACTCGTACTGCGAGGCCGGAGAACAGGCGCGGGATCTAGAGCGCACGTATGCGTGTGCGCTGCGAGGCGATGAACAGTTCAAGCATATGGCTGCTTGCATTACCCGCGGTCATCAGCAGCCGCAAACACAGCCTGTTGACCCCCTCACCTCGCCCCAAACCCTCCTCAGCCGTAACAGCTCCCAAGCCGCGTCGTCGCCTTTGCAGCCTATCCATACGCAAATGCACCCGGATATGCGCGGTGTCAGCGTCGTGCCTCAGTCGCCGCACGACTTGCACCCTCATAGTCATCGACAGATGCATCAGCAGGAGATTCATAGTCCGACAACGCCGGTTACGCCTCACACGCTTACTATGAACACGCACTCGATGCATGTCGCCCACGAGCTACAGTCTCCTATCGACAACGCGAGTATGTACGGAACGCCGTACTAAGGACCATGTTTCGTTTCTTGGCCTATACCTCATCATTCTTGCACTTGCCTGGACCATCGCATTTTCCCCGTTCTTGCTTGCAGTTGCTGTGTCTTGCGCATGTTCTGATATGTCGCTTTATACCTCTATTACTGTACAACCTCGCTCTCCTGTTTCGTTAGACATGTCTTGAACACTTTCACGCCTTCGTATTGTACTTGCTGCGCAATGACATCTCTCCCTCAATTATCGCACCCAGAATGAATGTCCGTCCGATAGATACGATGTACATGTGTGTAGTAGGTCCTAGTGTGCTGCTTCAGGCTGCTTGCCGCTTGCAATGCCACCATCCGCGCCGTGCTCCTCGCCATGATGTGAGCCGAGGAAGACGTTCGGACCTGGCGTACGCTTGAGCCGCTCGATATCTACATGGATAATCTCCTGGCAGAACATATCCAGATCGAGGTCGTTCTCGTCGTAACCTATCGGCCGTCAGAGAGCTGTATAACCACAGAAGATAGTAAGCCTGCTCACCGAAAGGCTGTTCTATCTCCTCACCAGCTGCGAGGAAGCCGAGATAGATGAAGGACGCAATGGCGACGCCAGGGATGGTGTACCATTGGAAGAGATCTACCAGTTGGAAGGGGAGGAAGAAGAGGAAGATCCAGACGGTATGCCTGATCTGTACCGCGAACACGCTATTCGCACAATCAGTGGCGCTCAGGCATCATCAAAATCAAGAGGCTTACAAGGGTAGTGGTGTAGTCAAAATCCGTTCCAGGGCTACATAGAGACAAAAGAGTTAGCATTGGCGCATGGAGAGTGGTGGTCAACGTACTCGATATGTTATCTTCTAAGGACGCGAGTGCTCCAATCATGGGTCCAAGACTCGTCCCTACACAAACGGTTCAGCACGAGCATGTATGTAAGCGTCAGATATCTCACCGGGAACAGTACCACGCTCTTCAAGCTCGCTGAACCAACAACTAAGAAAATGCACAATTTCCAACGGCAGATTCTCCCCCTCACAGGCCACGCGCGGCCGATGCTTGACAGACAACGACCGTCCAAAGGCCCATCTCCTCTGTACACCCCCTTCATTCTCGAAGGGCTCATCCTCATCGCGAGAAAACAGTTTCTTGATGTTCGACGGCGATAGCTTCTCAAAGAAATGAGCGAATGGGATGAGGTCTGCAGCAACCTTTGAGAATATGCCGCCGGAGTCTTGACGGTTGGATGGTAAGAGGGGTGTTTGGTCGTTGGCGGACTCTGATGAATCAGAAGAATCGCGAGAGGGTTCGCGGAGAGCTGGACGACCACGGCCGAAGGTGTTCGTCGAGCTATAGGAGTTGATTGTTGGGATAAATGGGTCTCGTGGAGCGGAGAGGTTGTGAGCGGATGTCGACGCTGTTGGGGAGGTAACCTTCCGGCCTTGCTTAGGGCGACGCGATTCTTCTCGGTGTTCATGCTGAGATGTGGGATCAAAAGCCATCGTTGTGACGGAACGCCTATGATAGCGTACCTGGTGAAAGGGCCGAGCTAGACGATACAGGTCCTCGTAATAGATACCAGCCTCATCTGTTGACGGTTAACGTAGGCATAGTCAAGGTCTAGATAAAAGCAGTGCTCACTCCGTAGGTGATGTTTAAGAGCTATAGCAAATCTGTGGAACGTCAGAAGCGTCTTCGGCTCGGCCAGGACCTTAGGCTTACGCTTCCAGTACATCGATAGCTGTTCGTTTTTCCTTCATTACTTTGTGGATCTCGTGTGTCGGACGAGAGTCTTCCGTCGGAGAGGCTTTCGGGGTCAAGCGCAAGGGTATGTGGAACCAAATCAAACGAGATAGCGTGCGCGTATTGCGCATGACCTCGGACCAGGCTGTTCTTCCTGTCCAGTAACGGTCATAACTATACATGTAAGTCAGTACGGGAGAAGTTCAATATGGGCCCAAACGTACCCGCTGGACGCGCGGTAAGAAATCACGAAACCGATCACAACACCTGTATACATGCATCAGTTTACTCGACAGTAGTATGGCCGAGTCACAGAGATTTGAAACGCACCAAGAACAGTCAACATAACGTTTGGAATGCCCAGGTATAAATTGGACCGCATAGATACTATGGTGACTCCCACTGCAAACAGGGTGTGGAAGAGCACAGCTGAAAGCATGTCAGCTCTAGACTCGATACAGGTAGTAGCAAAGACAGGTGTGCCCCATAGTCTCTCAAGAGGCACAATAAGAAAGAAGTTTGTATATTCCATAGGCAGTACACGAATATGGCCATTGCGCATCCTGGGTACTATGTGTGACGCATGGACTTACCAGGCCATATGCGCCAAATCTGTCACCTCCTTCAGCATCCCTTCCTATCTCGCTACGTGATATCACGCACCACAGTGCCACGTCCAAATGTCCAACTAAGCAAGGTATTCGGAGCCACGAAGAAGGTAATGGTCCTGCGTCGCGCGTTTGCGGCAGGCAGCAGGTCATGGTGACCGGTGAACGAGCGCTTCGTGCCAAGTTGTGGCGCGGGCATAGCGATTGCAAGACAAGAAGAAAATGAGAGTGTGTCGAGGGTATTCCGGTGAGTAATTAGGGTATGACGGTCGAGAACAAGAATAGACGGGCACCACACATCGCGGTGGGTCCGGTGAGAGCGCGCTCGCGCGCCCGATCAACGCGCTAGAGCTTCTCGGCGCGAACCGAGGGGGCGTGACCGTGTTCTGGCGGACGATATTGTTTTGAGGTATTCTTCTGGGTTTATGTGAAGCTCGGAGAAGCGGGTTTCGGACAGGGCAGTTGTGACTGTATGGTTTGTGCGAGTGCAAACGCTTAGAGAGAAAGCCATAAGCATCTCATAGTCATGCAAAATGCAGTGCGCGGCGGTTGCGGCTCAAGAGCGAGCTAAGGGGATGCAGTAAATGCAAAGTGCTATATATGCGTACAACCAAGCAAAGCAAAGCAAAGCAACAGTGTGGCCCATAGAGCATCAATTAAACTTAACACTCTTGACGACCTTCGAGATACCCGACTTCTCACCCTCGTACCTCGTAACGTCCCTGGGGCCCTCCTTATACACTGCGCGCTGACTCGCAAGCTTCTTCTTGGCTTGGTCGTACTTCTGCCTCTTCTTGACGCGAGGGTTCCGCACGCTCTTGCTACGATGGGGAGTAAGACCGCGATTCTTGAGGATCGCGCGAGTGAGGCCGCGAGGGCCGTCCGCTGAATCGGCGTCGTCCATGAGCTCGGCGCTGAATGACGGTTAGCATTGTCTGTAAGATGATATATAGAAGCAAAGGTGCATACCGAGCGGCTGCCAACGCAGCATCGTGCTCAGCCTTCTTCGCCTCCTTCCTCTCCTTCTTCTGCTTCTTGATGAGTGAATAATACCCATCATCTTCTTCGCCCTCCCCACCCTCTTCCCCATCCTCATCAAACCCATCCCCTCTCTTCCTTGCCGGCGCAAGCTGCGGTTCCTCGTCGTCCAAATCAGCTCCACCCACCGCACCCCTTTCCTTCGCTTCCCGTTCCTTCCTCTTCTCCCCCTCCCTCCGTCGCTCTTTATACGGCACATCATCGTCTCCACCCAACGCCTGCCTGGCGCCCGCACGCCTCGCGACAGCACTCTCGATTTTAGACGTATGGAACCGCAAAGTTTTACGGCGTGCTTGTTTGTCTGCTGCGTCGGATGATGCAAGCGTCGTAGCATCGCCGTAGACGTCCATTGCGTCCGTAGAAGTAGATGCGCGCTTCTTGGAAGACGGAACGAATTCAGGTTCTTCGAGGTCAAACACAGGCGCTGCGGAGGCTGAGGATGTCTTGCGTTTCTTCTTCGCCGGTTCGTCCGCGGTAGCATCCTTCCGCTTCTTCTGCTTCTTGGGAGGCGGAGCAGGAGACTCGTCAAGCGCAGAGAGGTCAGAATCAGATATGTCTTGCTCAGCATCGCGCAAGAGCGCCTCGAGATCATCCAGCTCAGCCTCAGACGGATTGTTCTGCCTCAAAAGCCTGAGCATTTTGCGATCATCAGGCCCGAGTCCTTCCAGTTCGTCCGAGTCGACCTCCTCCGAATCGAGCTCAGAGTCTTCTTCATCCTCGTCTTCGGAAATGTCGAAGTCGAGCTCTTCGAGCGTGGATAGAGCTTCTTTGAGCTGGACCAGACGTGTGAATACGGGGTGTTTGCGGAGGTCGGAGGGGTGCGAGGCGTATTTTGGGCTTGCACAGAGGTGGAGGTAAAAGGCGAGGTTGGTGGCGTATGTTAGGAGGGTTTCTATACTGAGATGAGTAGACGTTACGGGAAGAAATGCAGGGCGGACGCACGGTAGTGTAAATGCACCATGCCGAGTGACATGGCGTTCGGCTGCTCAGTCTCCAGCCTAGTTTGAATGAGTATAACGAACACAATGTTGATGAGAGAACGCACTTCTGGAGCTTCTCCTGGGCGCGAACGACGCGGGCGGCGGTGTCCTCCCAGTCGTTTGCTAGAGCCAGAGTCTCGGGAGATGCCTTTGCGAGATGCCTGAGAAGCGATAGCTTGTCCTGCGGTATATCCGTCACAGTGGGCTCTGGCTCCTCCAACGGATCCCTATTCCGCCATAAGATAAGATGGAATTCAAATAATAAGTTCACGCACTCGACATCCTCCTCCACGGCCTCGACGACATCTCCCAACCCAAAATCGTCGTCGTCCAAAGCCTCACGTGCCTTTGACTGCAGCCTCCTGGCCTCCTGCTCCTCCAGCTCATTCGCCTCCTCGTCGTCCGAGTCCAGCTCCTGCGCATTGGACGAATAATACGCAGACTTCTTCGCACCCCAGGACTCGTCCTCCTCGCTCTCTCCCGCCTTTTCCTCGTCCGAATCAAGCGCCACAACAGCTTTCCCCTTGGCTTTCTTCGCCTTTTCCTTTTTGGGTGCAGGTTCTGGCGCGTCCTCGTCCATGTCCACATCCTCCTCGCCCTCTTCGTCGTCAGAGTCCGAGTCCGACGGCATGCCCTTCAACGCAATCACTTCGTCCACATCCCCCTCGTCATCCTCATCTCCTTCTGCGCCGTCAAGCAATATTTGATCCCTTGACGCGTGAACTACACGCATTCAGCTTTATACCTTCAGTGAATATACGAGAAACGCACATTGGTCTTCGTCGTCCATAGGGATATCGTCCGCCGTCTCCCACCGCTTCATCTTCGAATCTTTACGATCCACAGGCCGAGGCGCAGAGTTGCCTTTCGGCTTTGTAGTACGTCGGCGCACCATGGTAGAGCCAGAATGTGAGGGCAAACACGAGAGTTGAAGCCAAGCTTGAACGCGCGCGCGCGTCTCAAGGCAAAGCGAGTGGCAAAAATCCGTTGATCGGGCCGGATGCCGAATATACGTGCGGCTGCCGCAGCGGGCTTGCGCGATTCCGCCATGCTTGACTCCAGACCGAACATTGTTTGACTCCAATTTTATGCGTCTGATGGCCATGGTCTGCTTCCGGAGAAGTTACCGTGTCGAAACTTGAGCTCGGTTGTCCAACGCCATCATGTCCGGACTCGAAGACGTTGAGGCGATACCTCTCGCCGAACTGACTCGTACGGCACGCGCCTCACATGAACTAGGAAGGGTAGACAGCAAAGCGACCGTCGACGTGTATCCAGTCGCTTCTGCTAGTCAGAATGCCTCTTCTGTCAACGTTGAGGAGGCCGAGGATACTGCTCAGCTTAACGAGTCATCGTTAGCACCTATCGACGGCGGTTGGCGCGCTTGGTCTTTCGTGAGTGGCACAATCTGTAATACGTCTCAGGCCTTTTCTTAATGAGACCCGACAGCTGACTGCCGCATTTATGGTCGAGTTGGCCATCTGGGGCTTCCCGAACGCATTCGGTGTATTCCTCGAGGCCTACCTTCGAGACGCGTCTTTGACCAGCCAGCCGCATGCGAATTCCTTGCTGCCTCTTGCCGGTACACTGTCATCTGGCATCATCTTTTGCACCGGTCATTAGAAGTATAGCTCTTTCCGTGAATTTCAAGTATTGAGAAAGGTTTACAGGTGCCGTCACATACCCGCTTTCTACGCGGTACCCTTACTACCGGCGGCACGCCATGTGGATCGGGGTTGTCGTCTGTTGGTCTGCTTTGTTTGGAGCCAGCTTTGCTAAGACGGTACGCTTTTTCCTGCGCGATGGTTTCGTATGATAGAGTGACTGAATACGGGTCTCTAGGTATCTCAGCTTGTGTTCTTCCAAGGCGTTCTGTATGCGTTGGGAGCGTGTACGTTCACGTTTGTGTAACTCTGTCTCTTCAATCGCTCACTCGTTTGCGTTGCATATAGCTATTCTCTACGCCCCGTCAATGTCCTACCTGGCCGAGTGGTTCGCCCGCCGCAGAGGTCTCGCCAGCGGAGTGATCGACGCTGGTACGAATGCGCACTCACAACATTCTATACCCGCATTGTACTTACTACAGACCCACAGGAACCGCCGCCGGAGGTCTTATCTTCCCTCTCTTCCTGCCCCAAGTCATAGAAGCGCACGGCACTTCCCTAACTCTCCGCTACATCTCCTACGGTTTCCTCGGGGTCATGATCCCTTCACTGGCAATGATTAAGCCTCGCCTCCCCGAGCGTCGCACGGCACATGGACCCGGACCGCGTTCGAGCGCGAGCGATAAATCGTGGATGCGCAGTTCGCAATTCTGGCTTGTTGTCGTTGCCAATACCGTTCAAGGTATGTCATCTTCCTGATCATCATGCGAGTCGCGCTGATCATAGCTCAATAGGCTTTGGATACTTCTTGCCGCAAGTTTGGTTGCCGACCTATGCCTCGGCTCTAAACATCTCAGCATCCAAAGCGTCTCTCACAGTTGCGATGCTCAACGGAGCCTCGCTTCTATCCCGCCTGGCCCTCGGCACGCTCTCGGACTACTTCGCACCATGGCTCCTAGCCGCTATCACATTATCAACGGCATCCCTCGCTACGTTCATCTTCTGGGGCGTAA